>JAJTUV010001963.1:57500-467588 GCA_021653895.1 Mastomys natalensis
CCTCATGTCCTTATCCAGAAAAAGATATCTACAATTAAGCTAATGGTCCTAAGAACATATGATGAATCTTTAGATGCAAGGGACAAAACTCAATCAATATGCATTTTTGGATATAGGGGAAAATTTTTAACCTGGTTGTTCCTATAAAAAGCCTGCCTGAAGAACAGACTGGTACCACAATTTGTCTCCCAAGTCCTTTCTGTGTTCCTGATCGATCAGCCTGAATCAAGTGCTCAGTAACGTTTCATCATATCTGAACTGATGCCTGAGTGGTCAGTGCATGCCTAGTCCTGGACCCCCAGCAGCACCTGCCTCTGCCTCCCAAGTGCTGGGATTAAAGATATGTGTCACCATACCTGCCTTAGCTTTAAATATTTGCTTTTCACGTTTGCTTCTTTGTTTATACATTTATATATGATGTCTTAAATTTCATTCCAATGCATTAGTGAAGTTTTCCAATATGAATGTTTGAATATTAGGTCATTTCTGATTTAAAATATTCTCATATATAGCTCAGTTCATAGAGTGCTTGCCCTAGGTTTATCCTAGAGCTGAGTGTGGAGAGTACATGCCCGCTGACAGGTAATCCTAGCACTTCCGAGGTAGAGGCAGGAGGATCAGAAGTTAAATGTCATTTTCAGTTACCTAGTGAAATTTAAGCTAGCCTGAGATACACAGACGCTATGTCTCAAACAAACAAACAAACAAACAAACAAACAAACGCATCCCCCACGCACCTAAAGATACCATTCTCCCCAAATAAGTTTGTCTTTGTGCACACCTCAGCTTCTAATGTTTCAGTTTCTCCTTTGTCTATTTCTTTGCCCAGTACATTCCCAAAAGATAGTTTGTATCATTAAAATACAAAAAGCTACAAAATAGGGTTAAAGAGAGACCCAGTGGATAAAGTACTTGTTGTAAAAGTATGAAGAGTCCCCAGACAACTATAAATGCAAACAGCTGCAAACATCTATAAACACAAACAGCTGCAAACACTTATAAATGCAAACAAACAACAGCAACTAAAACCTGGGTGAGGAAGTGGGGAGCTCTGGGAGAGCTCTACCTGGAGGCTCACTCCCAAGTCCGTCTGACCAATTAGCTTCAGGTTTGGTGGGAGACCCTATCTTAAAAAGGAAGGCAGAGCGTGGTAGAGGGGGACGTCTGGGAGGATCCTTCATCCCAACAGTTATCATCATAGGCAAAGGTCCACACCCCCAGATTACTTTTCTATTGCTGTGATGAAGCACCATGACCAAGGAAACACATAGAAGGAAGGGTTTATTAGAGGCTTACAGTTCCGGAGACGGGGATCCGTCTCTATATGGGAGCATGGAGACAGGCAGGCATGGTGCTGGAGCAGCCGCTGAGAGCGCACACCCCAGTGTACAAACAGGAAGTAGAGAGCACACTGAGAGTGGTGAGAGTCTTTGATCCTCAAGTCCGCCTGCCCTCAGTGACACAGTTCCTCCAACAAGGCCATCCTTCCCTAGTCCTTCCCAAATAGGTCTGCCAATATGGGACCAAGTTTTCCTGCAGGAAATGCTTAGTAAAATAGCTACATTCAGAATTCTTGGGCTGGAGAGATGGCTCAGTGGTTGAGAGCATTCCACCATGCTTACAAAGGACTGAAGTCTAATTCCTAGCACCCCTACGAGGATGCTAACAACATCCTGTAACTCTAGCTGCAGGGCATCTAACACCTTCTTCTGGCCTCCCCAGGTAACTGCATACACATAGCTTATACTCACAGAGACACACACAAACACACACACACACAAATTCAATGTTTTGATGTATATATAAATATATGCATGTTTTTACATATATGAATATGTGTGTATATATAAATATATGCATATATTTTGTGTACATATAAGTTTTTAAATGCATATATAAATTCAACTTTAAAAAAATAGTGGTTTGGTTTTTTTTTTGAGACAGGGTTTCTCAGTGTAGTCCTGGATGCTCTGGAACTCTCTCTGTAGAACAAGTCTGCCTTGAACTCTCAGAGATCTGCCTGCCTCTGCCTCCTGAGTGCTTGAATTAAAAGCATGTGCCACTATGCATGGCAAATTTTTTTTTTTAGTTTTTTCGAGACAGGGTTTCTCTGTGTAGCCCGGGCTGTCCTGGAACTCACTCTGTAGACCAGGCTGGCCTCGAACTCAGAAATCCGCCTGCCTCTGCCTCCCAAGTGCTGGGATTAAAGGCGTGTGCCACCACTGCCTGGCGCAAAAAAGAATTATTATGTACATAAAATGATAAAAATAAACTGTATGTGGTGGCACACACCTTTAATATCAACCCTCAGGAGGCAGAAGCAGGTGGATCTCTGAATTTGAGGCCAGTCTGGTCTACAGAGTAAGTTCTAGGTCAGTCAGAACTTTATAATGAGGCCCTGCCTGGGAAAGACCCAAAATAAATAAAGATAAAGTTTTCCAAAAGTCAAGGCTTTTACCTGCCTTCCCTTTCTTTGCTGCAGACACAGGATCCAGGAGCCCTGTAGAGTCTTCAGATCTTGCACAGAGCTGCCCTCCACATGACTTCAGAGCCTTTGGCCAGGTCTGTACGATGTGCCAGTACCCTGCAGCAAGGGAGGCAGACTATCTGGTGATGGAGGGCTCTGTAGGATGGATAGGGAAGTGAACTTTGGGTGGCACTCAGCTCCTGCCAAAGCTGCTTCATTTGTATTCCATTACAAACAATAAAACCAGAGAGATGGCCGAGTGTTAAAGGTGCTTGCTGCCGAGTCTGGCAACCTGAGTTTGAGCATCAGAAGTCACAGGCAGAAGATGAGAATGGGCACAGGCTGCATTTGGACTTCCACACGTGTGCCATGTGACATGTGAGCACATGTCCAGGCATGCTCTCTTTGTCTCTGTCTCTCTGTCTCTGTTTCACTGTCTCTGTCTCTCCCTGTGACACACACACACATGGGGTTCTTTGCTTGTTTGTTTGCTTTGTTCTGGTGAGATGTCTCAGGGTAAAGAGCCACTTGTTGTTGAGCCTAGGGACCTGAGTTTGGTCCCTGAGACTCATAAGATGATAGGAGAAGACTTGACTCTCACACACTGGTGTGCATGCCCATACACATACAGAGGTTAACCTTGGGTGTCTTTCTTTACCTCGCTTCCTTTTTTTTTTTTTTTTTTTTTCCCCAGATACAGTCTCTGAACACAGATTTTGCTATTTGGGCTAATTTGGCTGGCCAGGAAGTCCCTGGGATCTGCCCCCAGTACTGGGGTTACAAGTGCAAGCTGTCAGGCCTGCTTTATTACCTGGGGGCTATGAATTTGAACTTAGGTCTCCTTGCTTGCTCACCAAGCATTTCATCTACAGAGCCATTTCCAAGCCCAGAATATTCTGTTTTACATCAGCCCTTGCTTTGTAGCAGACTGGCACACTCTAGCAACTTAAAACAGGGATCATTTATTTGCACATGGCTCTGGGTTGGCCTTTTGGGCTGAGCCGAGCAGGGTTCATTCAGGGATTTGCATGTAGCAGAATGTGGCCTCCCTGGCTCTGCAGTTGGTTAGGCGTTGCCTGGGTGATGAGAGGGACTGAGCCAAGTCTCTCCTCTGGTGGGCTAGCCTCCATTCTCATGGCAATGGTCTCTGAACTTGCAGGAGAGGGGCCAGCGAGCTTCGGTTTCCGTGCACAAGTTCTTCCTAAATTTCAATCACATTGGATATTACCTCATTGGTCAAACAAGCCAGTTGCTCAAACCCAAATTACATCAGGATCGGGGAGGGGCACGGACATCACCTAGAGGTGGTAAATGGGTGAGCCATTACTAAAGCTTTTTTTTTTTTCCCCCTTTTTCTTTTCAGACAGAGACTTGTCACACTGTTTAAATGTCATCAAACATGTGGTTCTCTTTCTTTGGTCCCCGGTGCATGTTTACAGGTGTGTGCCGCTGTACCTACCCCACTTCAGCTGTTTTTTGCAAAGGTTCTAGCACAGTGCCAGTCAATCTACCATAGTGCCTCCCTGGCAGGCAGTAAACCTGTGGGCTAGTCTGTCATCCTCTGGGGAAAGCTTCAGCTATGTTCTCCAGGGACATGCCGAATATAGGCATTTGGCATATGCTTTTCTTGGGACGGCGGAGCTCGGGCAGCTGTTTTACTGCTAGTGAGAGCTGGGAATTTCGAAACTGCCTCACATCAGAGGCAGTTAAACCCAGTTCTGAAGTGTCTTTGGCTGTAAAAACTTGAGTGTTCTTATGGATTATCTTGTCCAGTCAATTTCATATGCTAAGAAACTAGGCAACACTCTCTGTAGACCTGTGCTATCCAATATGACAGCCACTAACCATACCAAGTTATCCAATACTTGAAGTATACCTGTGTGATGTGTATGTTTGTGTGTGTGGTTGTGTATGTGTGTGTGTGGTGTGTGTATGTGGTTGTGTATGTGTGTGTGTGTGGTGTGTATATTTGCATGTGTATGTGTGTGTGTGTGGTGTGTGTATTTGCATGTGTATGTGTCTGTCGGTGTGTGTGTGGTTGTGTATGTGTGGTATGTTTGTGTATCTGTGTGTATTTGTGTGTGCATCTGTCTCTGTGTATGATATACATGGTTGTATGTGTGTGTGGTGTATGTGTGGTTGTGTATGTGCATATGTAGTATGTATTGTGCTAGGAATGGAACTCAGGGTTTCACATATGCTAAACAAGTGCCTATCATTGTGCTCCAGTCCCCAGCTACTCTCTATCTAGAAGGCCTGTTTCGTTTTACCTTTGAAAAATGTCTCTAGTGGGAGATGGCTTGCTATACTTGGGGCTCAGCTACTATTTCTATCAGACAGCACTGATCGTCCCTGAAGTCTGAGGATTTCTCAGAGTTATTGCCATATGCTCACCGAATTCCGTTCTTTAAGTCTGTTCCTTGAGAAAAGTTCCCTTCCTCCCTCTCTTCTCCCTTCTTTTCTCTTCCTTCCTTCCCGTTTTGTCAATGATAGGGATCAAACTCAGAGTCTCACTCACCCTAGAACAGTCCTTCCTTTATCACTAAACTACCTAAGACAATTCAAATTAATAATCCAGGTGGAAGAATTCCACCTTTAATATGATTTTCCTACCAGGCTTGTATTCATGGCTGCTTATTCCACACTGGTCCCAAAATGATATTTTTGACTGGTCCTGAACTCAGATGATAAATTCCTCCTGATCTTGGATTTACTTTTTCTCACTGAACTTGGATGTAGAAGAAAGTTGTCTTATTTGGTGTGTGTGTGTGTGTGTGTGTGTGTGTGTGTGTGTGCATGTGTGCCTGCAATCCTAGTACATGAAAAGCTGAGGCAGGAGGATTTTGAGTTCAGGCCAACCTGGCCTATGTAGTAATACTTTGTTTTTAAAAATGAAACAGGGGCCAGCAGTGGTGCTCATCTTTAATCCCAGCCTTCAGGAGGCAGAGACAGGGGAAATCTCTGAATTTGAGGGTAGTCTGGTCTATAGAGTGAGTTCCAGGACAGCCACACTATTAAGAGAAACCCTGTCTCAAAAAATAAATAAATAAAAATAAATAAATAAATAGAAAAGCAAGAAAGAAAGAGAAACAGAGACTGGGGAGACAGCTTGGTGGCTAAGAGCATTGGCTGTTCTTCCAGAGGTCCCAATGCCTTCTGGCCTCTGAAGGCACTAGGCACACATGCAGGCAAAACACCCAAACATTTAAAAAAAAAAAATAGAAAAAAAATATTTAAAAAGGAGGCCTGGAGAGACTCATTCAGGTAAAAGACAGAATTCTACTCTTCTAGAGGATGAGGTTAGTTCTCCCAGTCTGAGTCAGTACTGACTTCTGTCTACAGACTGGGACCAAGGCAAAGATGGAGTCTCTTAGGCTGGACTGGAACCCAGAAAGAGAGAATCTAAGGGCTTTTGGAGGCTTCCAAGTGATTGATTGATATGTATATCAATCAATAAAAAATATATAAAATGCATGCATACATAAGGGAAGCAGGAAAGGCAGTACGCTCTGATACAGTGCAGGAAAGTCAGTGCATTCTGATGATACAGTGCAGGAAAGGCAGCACACTCTGATGCAGTGAAGGAGAGCCAGTGCACTCTGATGTAGTGAAGGAAAGGCAGTGCACTCTGATGCAGTGCAGGAAAGGCAGCACACTCTGATGCAGTGCAGGAAAGGCAGCGCACTCTGATGCAGTGCAGGAAAGGCAGTCACTCTGATACAGTGCAGGAAAGGCAGTGCACTCTGATGCAGTGCAGGAAAGGCAGTACACTCTGATGCAGTGCAGGAAAGGCAGCACACTCTGATACAGTGCAGGAAAGGCAGTGCACTCTGAGACAGTGCAGGAAAGCCAGTCACTCTGATACAGTGCAGGAAAGGCAGCGCACTCTGATACAGTGCAGGAAAGGCAGCACACTCTGAGACAGTGCAGGAAAGGCAGCGCACTCTGATACAGTGCAGGAAAGGCAGCGCACTCTGATGCAGTGCAGGAAAGGCAGCGCACTCTGAGACAGTGCAGGAAAGGCAGTGCACTCTGATGCAGTGCAGGAAAGGCAGCACACTCTGATACAGTGCAGGAAAGGCAGTGCACTCTGATGCAGTGCAGGAAAGGCAGCGCACTCTGATGCAGTGCAGGAAAGGCAGCGCACTCTGATGCAGTGCAGGAAAGGCAGCGCACTCTGATGCAGTGCAGGAAAGGCAGCGCACTCTGATGCAGTGCAGGAAAGGCAGCGCACTCTGATGCAGTGCAGGAAAGGCAGCGCACTCTGATGCAGTGCAGGAAAGGCAGTGCACTCTGATGCAGTGCAGGAAAGGCAGTGCACTCTGATGCAGTGCAGGAAAGGCAGTGCACTCTGATGCAGTGCAGGAGAGCCAGTGCATTCAGATACTGTACTGTTGACTTTTTGTCTACTTGACACAAACTAGAATCACTTAGAAGGAGAATGGACGTTGAGGAATTGTCTCCATCAGACAGGCCTGTGGGCTTGTCTGTGAGGTATTTTCTAGATTAAAGATTGATGTGAGAGGAGCCCGTATACTTTGGAAGTGCCCATCCCTGCACAGATGGTCCTGGATGCATAAGAAAACTGCTGAGGCCGGGCGGTGGTGGCGCACGCCTTTAATCCCAGCACTTGGGAGGCAGAGGCAGGCGGATTTCTGAGTTCGAGGCCAGCCTGGTCTACAGAGTGAGTTCCAGGATAGCCAGGGCTACACAGAGAAACCCTGTCTCAAAAAACCAAAAAAAAAAAAAAAAAAAAAAAAAAAAAAGAAAACTGCTGAGGAAGCCATAGGGGCAAGCTAATAAACGGCATTCCTCTGTGGTCTCTGCTTCAGTCCCTGCCTCCTGGTTCTTGTCTTGGTTTCCCTTGATGAAGGGCTCTAACTGCTGAGCTGAAATAAAGCTTTTCCTCCCAGTGTTTTATCATTGCAACAGAACGCAAACTAGGTCAGAAATCATCTGACCTGGCCTAACCAAGATTGATTTATTAATTTATACTGACTTTTTATCTGTATGAAGGCCTTGCCTGTATCTACACACATGCACCATATGCATATCTGGTGTCTGTGGAGGACAGAAGAGAATATCAGATTGTTATTCCCATCGATATGAGAAAAGAGCCACTGGCCCAAATCATGGCCAAAGTAATTAAACCAGGTCTTTTTTTTTTTTTTTTTTTTTTTTAAATTCATATATATGGGCTGTCTCTTTTTTTAAAAGGTGGGCTTCAAGAAATCAGATAAGGGGTTTTATAGTTCAGGAGTAGAAGTTTCTCAAATGTGGGATTTGGCAGGAAATAGATGGGGTTACAGAAGCAGAGCATAGGCATAGCAAGTTGGTCATAACCATATTATGAAACAGACATAACTCCAAGGTGGTCCTGACAAGACGGTCCTGACAAGGCGGTCCTGACAAGGCAGTCATGACAAGGTGGTCATAGTAACCTTTTGAGACAAAGGCACGGTTGCCATTCCTGGAACAGGCATTACAGAATCATTGGTAGTTAAGGTTACAGGGGGGGCATAGCCCAATCCTTGAGAAACAGATTTAATCATAATCAGGAATGAACCTAGTTTGTCTTTACTATAAGATGTTTCAAGCCCAAGATGGAGGCAAAGTGATTTATCATTCTCCCATTTTCTTATGTGTCCCTGTCAAATCCTTGATAGGGTCTTTGCATTCTTTATCTAGTGGGGAAACAAAATTTGTAGTGCGTGGCCCATTCATAAATTATTCTGGTTTTGTTTTTTAAAAAAAAAAAAAAAAAAAAAATGTCGCCGGGCGGTGGTGGCGCACGCCTTTAATCCCAGCACTTGGGAGGCAGAGGCAGGCGGATTTCTGAGTTCGAGGCCAGCCTGGTCTACAGAGTGAGTTCCAGGACAGCCTGGGCTACACAGAGAAACCCTGTCTCGAAAAACCAAAAGAAAAAAAAAAATGTCTATTTTGTCCTTGTATTAGGGAGTTTTTCTTTTGATCTAATATATTCCAGCCTTCTGTTGAGATAAGAAGCAACCTGTTCTTTTCTGTAATTGCTTCTTAGATGAAATTAGGACATCATTGTGAGGGCCCAGAAAGGTTGGAATATTAGTCAAAGGCCAGGAAGAGGCTAGGACAGTGGGATATTCATCAGAAGCATTTAGTTTTCTGACCCAGCTGATGAGTCAGGAAGCCAGCATGTAGGACTTTCCAGTTTTGTAGGACTACCTGGGGCAAGTATGGTTTGGACCACCTTTAGAGCAGTTTGTAGTAGGTAGCTGATTTCAGAATGGTGTCTACCAGCCGAGTGGAACTCTGCCAAGACAGATACAGACGAGGAACAGAATTTAAAGTTAAAGAAATTAAAGAAAAATTGATATTTAAAGCCTTCCCACTCATGAACAGGCAAAAAGTCAGGGAAGCGTAGACTGTTGGTAGACAGGAGGTTTTATCTGGAGTGTGTTTGACCTGTGAGAGGTGGACCTAAGACTTACGACTTTCTTGATTCCCTGGAGCATAAAATATGATTTTAAAAAATGATCTGTACTGAAATCCATATTGTAGTAAAAGCAGCCAGCAAGTGTCTCTAAGGCAGCTGGAGTAAGTCACACCTTTGAGTGATAGCAAAAGCCATAGCTTTATGTTAAAAACCATGAACATTTTTTTCTTCCCAGAGGGCTAAATATACAGATGGGATAGAGAGTTTTTCGAATAGTTAAAAGCATCTTTCAAAGCCGGGCAGTGGTGACGCACGCCTTTAATCCCAGCACTTGGGAGGCAGAGGCAGGTGGATTTCTGAGTTCAAGGGCAGCCTGGTCTACAGAGTGAGTTCCAGGACAGCCAGGACTACACAGAGAAACCCTGTCTTGAGAAACAAAACACAAAAGGAAAACAAAATGAAACAAAAAAAAAAAAGCCAAAAAGTCTATATTTAGAAAACAACCCGAGGAAACTTAAAATCTGAAGCTGGTGACTGATAACAGCAGTGAGTGTTTTATCAGCTTATCAGAACGTCATTGATTAGTGTGACAACTTTAGACTTTTGAAACCCTAATATATAACAATAGCACAAAGGAGGAAAGAAATATGAAATATCTCTTATTTTAAATAATTTTCTATATGTTTATAATTTGTATTTATATATCTTAAATCATTTTCTTAGACCTTCATAACTTATTTAGGCTTTTATATCCTTAGATGTTTATAACATAAATTATTTTTAGACTTTGATAATTTTTTATACAATTATTTATCATTAGACATATATAAGTGGTTGATTACCGAGAAAGGTCATTGCAAAGCAAGTTCCTTTAAATAAAAGTTATGTTGAACCCTGTTTTGTGAGTTGTAAGTTTATCTTTTTTTTTTTTTTTTTTGGGGGGGGGGTGTCTCTCTGCGTAGCCCTGGCTGTCCTGGAACTCACTCTGTAGACCAGGCTGGCCTCAAACTCAGAAATCTGCCTGCCTCTGTATCAGAAGTTCTGGGACTAAAGGGTGCGCCATCACCACTTGGCTGTGAGTTTATCTTTTGTTGTTGTTCCTGTTTGTTTTCTTTGTTTGTTTTTCTTTTTTCTTCCCTCCCCCCAACTTTGTTTGTTTTTTTTTTTTTTTTTTTTTTTTTTTGTTTGTTTGTTTGTTTGTTTTTTCGAGACAGGGTTTCTCTGTGTAGCCTGGGCTGTCCTGGAACTCACTCTGTAGACCAGGCTGGCCTCGAACTCAGAAATCCGCCTGCCTCTGCCTCCCAAGTGTTGGGATTAAAGGCGTGCGCCACCACCGCCCGGCTTGTTTGTTTTTCAAGACAGGGTTTCTCAGTGCAGCCTTGACTGTCCTGGAACTCACTCTGTAGACCAGGCTGGCCTCGAACTTACAGATCCACTTGTCTCTGCTTTCCAAATGCTGGGACTAAGGGTGTGCACTTAGCTCTACAGCCTGGAGTGAGTTCATGTTTTAGTGTGCAGTAGGCAGTATCTGCCATTCTCAGCAGGGAGACCTAGAGGCTCAAGAAAAGTGAAGGGGTCACAGTTAGCCATCGACACATCAGAGATCTGGGAAGGATAAATCGTAACTGGAACTACGATCCAAATGACCTTCGTACTAATTAAAATGACAGAGACTTACCAGCTATCTAGTTGATTACGCTAGGCTCCCATGGTGGTCTTGATGGTTTGGTTGGGGGACGAGATCATAGGTCACTGGTCGTACCAGACTGCATTACATCTTCACCTGCTGCACAGGACAGCATAGGCCTTTGTGGCTGCCCAGAAGGTCTGAGAGATCTCCATGAGGCAGAATAGGATAGTCCACCCAATGGTTTCCATAGTTTGGACAGGCCCTGGCATGGGGTGGGGCAGTGGTTAGTGTTGCCAGAATTCAGGTAGAGTCATCTGTGTCCCATCATCTTCTTTGGAGATCTTAGGGTTGCCACTAGAAGCTTGCATTTCTGTCTAGTACAAGAAGCTTTTTTTCATTAAACATTTTAAATGCTATATTCAGCAGATTTCTGAAAAGTTTTGAGGGCTGCCTATTAAGTATACTTGATTTTAAACAAATTTTATTTGTTTTAGTTACCTTGAAAACATATACAGGAGGCTAAATAAGGCTTGTCCTTTTAAATGAGTTAGATATGTATTTAACATGACTGACTATAGTTCTCAACACACTAAAGGACTTAATCACGTATAAAGTGACCATTCACTTGCATGTCTTAATTATCTTTGACAGTTTATAATTAGTTAGCAGCTTTTTATAAGATTAGATTTTACAGTCTTAACCATGGTAAGTTTAGCCTTAAATTAAAGTTCTTGTGAAGCTCTTTTGGTACCAAAATAAAATTTTAAATCATAAATATAAATCCATAGGGAGACTGGCAACTTTACTTTCCTGGTCCTTTTATAGTGCACTATTGGGCTGGAGAGATGGCTCAGCCGTTAAAGGCTAGGCTCACAACCAAAAAAAATAGTGCACTATTGCAGAATATCATAGTTTTTTTGCATGACTAAGTTTATCAAATATCTAAAGTGTAACAAAGTTTAGCAAAGATAAGGAAGCTAGACTAATATTCTTTTTTTGTTTGTTTGTTTGTTTGTTTTTTGAGACAGGGTTTCTCTGTGTAGCCCTGGCTGTCCTGAAACTCACTCTGTAGACCAGGCTGACCTCGAACTCAGAAATCCGCCTGCCTCTGCCTCCCAAGTGCTGGGACTAAAGGCGTGCGCCACCACCTCCCGGCTACACCAATATTCTTATGTCAGTCTCTGCTGAGCCCTTCTCAGGGCGAGCTTTTAAGCATAAAAACCATGTTTGGAGTTGATATATTTCAGTTAACAAGAACGGTTACCAGAAGCTGAACAGAAGAGGACTCCATAGTGAGTGCTTGCTTTCTTTTGATGTGGCTGTTTGCTCACTCAGGCAATCTGCCAAACTGAAGGCATGCCCTAGAGCCTTGGGATGTCTCCAGTGTATGAATCCCTTAGGAGTAGCTCTTGAGTTCTGGAGGGCTGGAAGGAAGGCTTCTGAGTTTGGGTTGGGGTCTTATTCTCACTGGGGCCTCCAAATGTTAACCCTATAGCTGCGAGAAGAAAGATCACTGACCCAAATTGTGGCCAAATTAGTTAAAGCAAGCTTTTATTTTTTAATCTTTTAAATTCATGCACATGGGTTCAAGAGATGAACACTGAACACGAGGAGGAAGGTAAGGGTTTTTATTGGTCAGGAGTAGGGGCTTTCCAAATGAGGGATTTAGCAAGCGAATAGGTGTGGATTATAGAAGCAGAGCCTAAACAGCTCCAAGGTGGTCATAACAACCTGCTGAAACAAAGACATGGTTGCAAAATGGTCATAACAACTTTTTGAAACAAAAGCATGCTTGCAAGGTGAGGATAGCAACTGTAGCAAGGTGAGCACAGCCACCTGAAACAAAGACATGGTTGCTATTTTTTGGAACAGGCAATACAGAGCCATTTATAGTTACAGTTATAGGTGAGGCACAGACCAATCCTTGGGAAACAGAAGTTTAACCATAAGTAGGATGAACCTGGTTAGTCTTTACTATAAGAGGGCTTTTAAGGGTAAGATGGAGGCAGGCTAGTTTATTAAGTTCCTCTGGAACTGGAGTTATGGATGGTTGTGAGCTATCATGTGGCTGCTAGGAACTGAACCCAAGCCCTCTGCAAGAGCAACTGAGCCACCTCTCCAGACCCCTTATTTGTTTTTGATACAAGCTTTTCCTCTGTAGCCCAGCTGGACTGGAACTTGCTGTGTAGCCCAGGCTGGCCTTTATCTTCTAGTCCTTTTGTCCTAGTCTACTATATGTTGGGATTTCCAGCATATACCACTCTCGCTGGCCTGCAAAGCTTTTTAGCACAGCTAAAAGAGTGGTGTAGACAACTTTTAGTCCAGCAACATGGCTGCTCTGGAAAATGACCCCATCCAAAGGTCTTCTAGGTTTGTACAATCTGGCTGGAAGGACACACCTATAACTCCACTGGCTGGTATACAGGTATACCCTTACTGTACCCCTTTAATCTCAGGAGACAGAGGCAAGCAGATCTCTGGGTTCCAGGCCAGCCTGGTATAGAGTAAGTTTCAGGTAAAGTACAGTTTAGGTCCAGACGTGATGGTACATGTCTTTAATTCTAGCACTCAGGAGACAGAAGCACATAGATCTCTGAGTTTAGTCAGTCAGTGGGGAGTCAGTGCAGTGAGCACAGTAAGATAATCTACTGCTGGGTGGCCAACCACCCTGTGTCCTATGAAAAAGCAACTGGATTTAAGCATGTCACAGGAATCTGGACAGATTGTAGCAGGGAGGGCTCCACACAGCCTGGGCCTTAGAACACTCAGATTCTGGGCTAGATTCAGGTGAAGTCTTCAGCCTGAGGAAGGACCTGTGTTTAGTTAGAGTTGCCACACAAAGCACCTCATGTGACCTTCCCTGTGGCTTGGACTTCTCCCATGTAGCTTGTGATGGAAGGTAGAGTAAGGGGTGTGTGTGTGTGTAGGGATCAGAGAGCTGTAGGGGAGACTCCTTGGAGGACTCTTTGAGAGCAAGCTTGGCTTCCAGGACTAACTCCCAACACATCATACCAGGTCACTATGGCCATATCTTATTGGTCAGAGCATTTAGATCCAGGAACTTACTATGTAGTTCAGATGGGCCTCAAGCTTCACTGTGCTCCTCCTGCCTCAGCCTCCTGTGTGCTCCTCCTGCCTCAGCCTCCTGTGTGGTCACATTACCACTGTGAAGTTCTTGGATCTCATCTTTGTTTCTTTTTTCTTTCTTTCTTTTCTTTTCTTTTTTTTTGGTTTTTCGAAACAGGGTTTCTCTTTGTGTAGCCCTGGCTATTCTGGAACTCACTCTGTAGACCAGGCTGGCCTCGAACTTAGAAATCTACCTACCTCTGCCTCCCAAGTGCTGAATTAAAGGCGCGTGCCACCACTGCCCATCTTTTGTTTCTTTTTGAAGATTTGTTTTTTATTTATAGGTCTGCCTTTGTGTCTGTATGTGCATGCCATGTATGGATGACCTTGGAGACAGAGGACAGCACCAGAGATCCCTTAGAGTTGGAGTTACAGGTGCCAATGTGGGTGCTAGTCCTCTGAAAGAACAGCAAGCAATCTTAGCTGGTGATTAATCTCTCTAGCCCCTTCATTTCTTTAAGGATGTATATATTCTTTTTTTTTTTTTTTTTTTTTTTTTTTTGGTTTTTTGAGACAGGTTTCTCTGTGTAGCCCTGGCTGTCCTGAAACTCACTCTGGAGACCAGGCTGGCCTCGAACTCAGAAATCCGCCTGCCTCTGCCTCCCAAGTGCTGGGATTAAAGGCGTGCGCCACCACCGCCTGGCAAGGATGTATATATTCATTTTTACGTGTGTGTTTTGCTTGCATATGTGTGCACCAGGTGCGTGCCCAGTTCTTCGGAGGCCAGAAGAGGGCGCTGGAGCTCTCAGAACTGGATTGTAAAGGGTTGTGAGCTATCACGTGGGTGCTAGAAACCATACCTGGGTCCTCTGAAAGAACAGAAAGTGCTCTTAACCACTGCACCATCTCACCAGCCCTACCTCACATCTTAAAAGTGTTTTTCTTATATATTCGTTTAATGTGTGTGTGTGCATGTGGAGGTCAGAAGTTAATTTGTGGGAGTTAGTTTTTTCTTTCCACCGTGTGGATCCCAGGCATTGAACACAGGCCATCAGGGTTGAAACCCACTGATCCTTCTTGTTGTTGGTCTGGATCTCATTTCTTGGTGGAAGGTGTCGATGAATTAGTAGTCTTAAACTAAACTGAGATGAGACATCTCCAGAGTAAGGGTACTTCCTCAGGGGCTCACTACCTGACCTGCACAGCAGAGGGGAGAGAAAATGGATTCTCACAAGTTGTTGTTCTCTGATTTCCACATGGACATTCTCTCTCTCTCTCTCTCTCTCTCTCTCTTTCTCTCTCTCTCTCTCTCTCTCTCTCTCTCTCTCTCCCCCACACATACACACCCACACACTAAATAAATTCATACATAAACAAATAATAGGTACAGCTGAGCAAATTGGTGAATCTTGGGGCCTCAGGTATGTCATGGAGGCAAGAAGTCTACCATGGGATTACATCTGTAGCACACATTATTCTGTTCGAAGGTAGTCTCAAAAGTCCAACCCTAATCAGTCTTGAGCTCACACTTTCCCTCCCTCCTTCCTTCTTTCCTTTATGGTAGCTTTGAGATAATATCTCTCTATGAGTCCTGGCCAGCCTGGATCTCTAGACATAGAGCAGACCGATTTTCAATTCAGCTCCTGAGTGCTGGCGTGGCCGAGCACTTCCACTTTATGTAGTGTTGGGGATTGACTCCAGGGCTTCCTGCTTCTAGGCAAACAGTCCACCATTTCAGCCACTAGAGCAACATGGAAAGAAAGAGACACTAGGAGCCCCTCAGGGTGTGTGTACACACAATGCACATCGTGGGAAACACTAGGACCCTTCACGTCGTGTGTGTGTGTGTGTGTGTGTGTGTGTGTGTGCACACTCACCCAATGCACACAGTGGAGATAAAAGATTATATCAGTTGTCTCCCTGTGGCAAATTTTCAATACTAGCCACAAAAGACTTAAGTTACAATGTAAAATAAACATCTTAATAGTTTTTGGTAAGAATACAGGAATGTTTCTTGGCCCTCCTTATATATACTAAATTAAAATGAGTACTTTTGGATATACTAGGGTGGCTAAAAAAAAAAAAAGAAAGAAAGAAAAAGCTCTCTATACCCAACCCCCCATCAAGCTGGGGCATGTCTTTGATTCCAACACTCAGGAAGGAGGCAAATGAAAGTGGATCTTTGTCAGTTGAATAGAGAATTCCAGGTCACAGGCAAGACTGCATAGAAAGATGTCTTTGTCGTCTTCTTCTTCTTCCTCCTCCTCCTCCTCCTCTCCTCCTCCTCCTCCTCCTCCTCCTCCTCCTCCTCCTCCTCCTCCTCCTCCTCCTCCTCCTCCTCCTCCTCTCTCCTCCTCCTCCTCCTCCTCCTCCTCCTCCTCCTCCTCTCTTCTTCTTCTTCTTCTTCTTCTTCTTTTCTTCTTCTTCTTCTTCTTCTTCCTCTTTTCTTCTTAAACAGGGTCTTAACTGTGTAGCCCTGTCTGGCTGATAATTCACTATGTAGACCAGGCTGGCCTCAAACTCAGAGACTAGCCTGCTTCTGCCTCCTGTGTGCTGGGATAAAAGGCTTGCACCATTATACCTAATGAGGTGTGTGTAGAGGTGTGTACTGAGAACTGAGGTTGGGCCTTCTGCAAAAGCAGCCAGCGATCATAACAATGAAACCATGTGTCCATCCCTTATTCCCAGAGATGTTCTTTTATAAGTCTTTAGGAGTAGAGGCAAGATGAAGCAAGTTCTACTGTAATCTTTTTTCTTGTGCTTTGAGTTAGGTTTCATATAGCCCAGGCTGGTTCCCACTGAGGAGAGAGTGACCTTGAACTTCAGATCCTCCGGTTTCCACCTCTTGAGTGCTGGGATTACAAGATGCACCGAAAAAGAAAACAAAAACGTCGTTGGCAGGCATAATCCAGAATCTGGGGTGGGTGAAGGACGTGGCCTGTAGGCGGGTCCATCAGGGAAAGGACATGACAGATGCATACTCTTCTGAGTGAGAGGGTTCTGGAAAAAGTAAAGCCAAAGTCCGGGAATCCTCTTGCTTGAGAGTTTGTGGAAGGTAGGCTCCATGTGCAGCAGGTGCCGCATGTCCCCTACGAGAGCGGAGCAGGCGACGGCAGCCTGCGTTCCCGAAGCTGCGCGGCAGAGGGCGCAGTAGTCACGCCCGTCCTGCATCCCCGGGGCGGAGCGAGCTCCAGGCCGGGGGCGGGGCCGCGCGCTCACGTGACCCTCGCTCATGGCGGCGGCGGCGGCGGCGGCAGCGGTAGCGCCGGCGGCTCTCGGCGGCTGGAGCCGGATCCTGTAGCCGGGGTGTGGGCCCGCGTCAGTCCGTCCCTTCTTCGGCCCCCTCTCGTCTTCCGGAGTGTGGCTGGCGCAGCCGCGATGGCGGAGCGAGGCCTGGAGCCGTCGCCGGCCGCGGTGGCCGCGCTGCCCCCCGAGGTGCGGGCGCAGCTGGCGGAGCTGGAGCTGGAGCTGTCTGAGGGTAGGCGCGCGGCGGGCCGGGCGAGCGGGCGAGCGGGCGAGCGGGCGGCGGCCTGTGGGCGGCTGGGCTGGCGGGGCTCGCCGCTCCCCACCCGCGAAGCGCGGCAGGGCTTTCATTGTTGTCCCTGGGGGCCCGCAGGACGCGGGACGGGTCAGCTGGAGACAAAGCTGCGCCTCCGGCTGACACCTTGCCCCTCGGCTGCCTTTCTCCTGAAGGGCCGCTCGCCTGCACCCTCTCTCCTGCTTCCGAACGAGGCGCAGGGGAACGCCGCAGCTGCATGTCTTCCTGCTCCTCTAACAATGCGAGGTGCCTCACAGTGACAGGCGTGAGAAAGGAGCGGGGGAGCCATTGAAAGTCCGAGGGAGGTTGGAAGCGGTGGCGCTAACCCAGAGAGACCCCGATCTGCTGCCTCCAGACCACCTCCGTCCTGGGGGGCAGCAGGCTTTCTTGGCACCTGTATTCGGGCTAGGTTTTCCGTATCTGGTCACCTTTTGGAGTCTTTGTAGAGGTGGCTGCCCGGTACATGCAAATCCTGGCCGGCACCGTCTTTCTTTTGACAATGGATTGGTACAGGGAGGGTTGGGTTTATGTAGATAATTTCAAACATGGGCTAAATGTAGGCTCTGTTACAAGAGAAGTCCCTTGGACAACAATGAGAACCTCAATGCCGGCTGTGGGCATGTGGTCAGGCGAATGTGCTGTGGCGATCAGCCCTCTGTAAAGTTCCTGTTTTTTATCGCAGGCGGCCTCTGAACAAAAGCAGCATTTTCTCCGCGCCTGGTGTCGGTACACTTCGCTGATGTCTCCAGAGTTGCATATTGTTGAATTCCTTGCCAAAGGCCCTCACTAGTATTTTTCAAGTTCACTAAAAACTCTTGATTGGAAAAGAGTAAGGAATGCGACCAGTTCCCAGGAGCGTTCTAGTTCCGACTTTTTGTTAACTTGTCATGACACTGGGCCTTTTCAAACCCTTTTGAAAATCACTTATAGTGAAAAGCCAGAAGTGCATTTGAGTGTTACAGATTTTACTCGATTAAAGGAAATAATTAATTTTAATAACCCTTTAAGGCTTTCCCAATGTGTAGGGTGGTGATCTTTTCACCTGCATGCAATTATCAACATATTACTTTTCAGTTAATCAGTGGGGAAGTGTTTAGGAAGATAGGAATCCTTTGGGCTGGTTGCCCAGTGATACCTTTGGTTAAAATCTTTACCAGTTTGTTTTTTTTTTTTTTTTTTTAATCATTTGAAGTCGTTTGTTAAAATATATATTTCCCTTAAGGTTTGTGTTTTTTCTAGTCATCTTTTTTTGTGAAATCGAGTGTGACAAATCCCATTCAACTCTTTTAAAAACGGTTCTATATTTACTTGTAGTAACAAATCAGCTATAGCTCTCATTAGCCAGAAAGGGAGGTTTGTCTGCATGTTTGCATGAAGGGGAGAGTAAAAATAGGATCTGATTGCTTTCACAGGGAAAGGGAAGTCCTGGGCGCTCGCTCCCCTTGGTGTGGATCTGCTCCACACAGTTACTGTTTACAGCTCTTGGTGTTTCTAGACATCTTTAGAAAGAGCTATTCCTAGGATCCACTACTGACTAGCTCACGCTACTCCCTGAAAAGGTGTGAAAGGCTTAGAAACTCGGTATGTCAGGGTTTAAATGTTTTTTAAGGACGAGTGAATTATTGGCTCTTCGTCCACGAAGCATATTTGATCGGCACACGACTTAGTTTATCTCTTAAGGATTTGTACTGCATTGCTCTGTATCTTATGTTTTTGTGCTCCAGAAGGAAACAGCAGTTGAGGAACCCTGAGCCTGCAGTGTCAGCGGATTGGCCATCTGTCTGTCTTGCTTCAAGTACACAGATGGTTGACTAGAGATGTAGGAAGATGCTATTCAGAGTTCGAGTTAAAATAAACCAGGGGTCCCCAGATCTGTGGTGGTGTTTGTGACATCTGCAGCATAGTTTGAACTAAGCTCATCCCCTTAAAAAATATATTTCTCTATAATTACTGTTCTGACAGAAAAACTTTGCTTTTTTTTCCCCCCAAAGTCTCTGTCACGACTTGCTGACGGTGGCGAGTTCCTTCTTTCCATTGCTAGTTTTTGTAGGTTCAGGCTCTACTTGGTTCTAAAGATAGGGAGAGTCTGTGTAAAGGCCTGTTAGAGCATTTTCTTTGTGTGTGTGTTCCGCTGCAGGCTTTGGTCACAGATCAGCCGCTCTGCTGATGTGCAGGCCTGTGCCTCCTTTGGGTTGTTTGCCGCAGAGTGCTGTGCGGTGCAGAGCCCTGTATGATGGGTATGATGGGTCTGCTGATACAGGCTGCTCACCGTGGACTTGAGCGGCTGTAAACCTCTCCCACCCCTGACAACCTGGAACTGTCTGGAGAACCATTTAGAAACGAATTTACAATGAATTTTTTGATAGATAAGTTGGATAGGATTCTTAACCTAGTCCCTGTTTGAGTATTTTCTCAGGAGCATCATGTGTCATCTGTCACCCCACAGTCTAGTGGGACTCAATGAGAATTCTTTTAATCTGTCTGATTATCTGTGTGATGCTTTCCTGAGGTCGTCTGAGCATCACTAAACTTCTTGCTGAGGTTAAAACAGGTATACTTAGTCCTCCCGCCCCTTCTGGTTTAACAGAAGGAGAATCTGGACTCAGAAAGGTTAAGGTTTCGTTTAAAGCTGCACCTCCAGTGAGAGCTATTATCTCAAGCTGTGATGTAATTATGGGATCTGAACGATTTAAATAGCTGAGTTGTGATTGCACAATAGTTTTTTCTTCCTCTGAGGAAGCGCTACCTTCAGTGTTTACGCCACAGTTCTGCACAGTCCTGACGGTTCTCAGATCTGTGGTCCCTGCATGCTGCTCAGCTGCTGTATTCTGTGTCTTTCTGTGCAGAGGATACCAAGGTGAGCAGGAGGTTTGCCAGTTTTCAAGGAGCTCTGAGTCTGCTAGAGGACATCTCTTAAAAATGTCAACAAAAACATCACAGGAGACCATGATAGAGCCATGTTCAGGGGCTGCCTTCTAAGAAAAGGGGAAGCTGTGTGCTTTGCCATTCTTAAAAGCAGCAGAGAACTGTAAATACCAGGTCGTGTGGTTAGTAGCAAAGGCTGTGATTTGGCTGGTGCAGAGCTCTCTGTGAGGGAAGAAGGGTGTTAGACAGCACTCGCGCTGCAGGTTGGAGGGTGAGCAAGTCTTTCCGTGTCTGAGAACAGCCCAGAGAGGGCAACTGGAAAAGTATCTAAGAGAAAACAACAGTTACCGGAAGGGAGCCTCCCTTTCTTGTTTGAACACTTCTCTGGGCATGCACAGCCTCAGGTCTCTGTCTCTACTTGTTTCATTCCCTGTCTCTCAGGCCCTGGAAGCGGCACAGAGTCCACCCTGAAGGTGGAGGCATAGAAGGCACCTTCTTAGGAGCTGAAGGAGAGTTGAGAAGGAAAGGGAGGTGCTAGGTAGAAATGGGCAGGTCAGTTTTGTTTCTGTTTACCTGTAGTGCGACCCTGGTCACTTTAGGCTAAGCACATACCCCAAGCTACAGTTGAAATCCATGATGTTAAGTTTTCAAATCTGGAATATAGATTGTTATTTTTATTTATATTGCTACAGTTAAGTGAGCATTCTACCACTAATTTCTACTCAGTCCTATAGATTTTATTAAGGTTTTTTTAAAATACAATTTTATCTATTCACTGTGTATGTACATGTGTGTGTGTGAGTGTGTTTGTTTGTGAGTGTGTAAATGGAGATCAGAGACAGCTTGTGGAAATCAGTTTTCTCCCTCCTACCATATGGGGATGTTGACTAAGGTTATTGACTGGGGCTTTCACACTGAGCCATTGGCCAGCCCTGATTTCATATTTAGAAATGTATTTATTTTTTTAGTGGAGTGTTGGGGATTGAATCAGGGCTTACAGGCTAGGTGAGCCTCTCATTGTGATGTGCCACTGTCACTCGGCTCTGGAGAGTCTATTTATTCTGCTTTTTTAAACTTTGGGTTATGTCGTTGTTGTTTTGTTTTGATTTTCTTTTTTTGAGAGAAAGAGAGAGCATGCTCAGGTGAGGGAGGGAGGGAGGAAGGGAGGGAGGGAGAGAGGGAGGAGAGAGAGAGAGAGAGAGAGAGAGAGATTGACAGAGAGAGGGGGAGGGGAAGCTGGCCCAGAGCTGTGGTACCAGGCTGGCTTTGAACTTGTGGATCCTACTGGTCTAGCCTCCCATGTGCTGGGGTAATAGGTGTATACCACCACACCAGGCTTTCATACACATTTTATTTATTCATATATTTATTTTAAGATAAGGTCTCTCTATGTATGTCTGGCTGTCCTGGAACTTACTCTATAGACCAGGCTGGCCTTTAACTAACAGAAATCCTCTTGCCTCTGCCTCTCAAGTGCTGGGATTAAAGGTATATGTTACTGCTGAATTGTTTATGTATTTAAATAACTTTTTTTTTTTTTTGGTTTTTCGAGACAGGGTTTCTCTGTATAGCCCAGGCTGTCCTGGAATTCACTCTGTAGACCAGGCTGGCCTCAAACTCAGAAATCTACCTGCCTCTGCCTCCCAAGCGCTGGGATTAAAGGCGTGCGCCACCACCGCCCGGCTGTATTTAAATAACTTAAAAGGAGTTTCTTTAGTGTTTGAATCATGATCATACATTTCTCTATTGTTCTCCCATGCCAAATATGGGGTAATGCCCCACCCCTTTCTTGACTGTTGTTGCAATTTTTTTTATTTTTTTATTTTTTTGGTTTTTCGAGACAGGGTCTCTCTGTGTAGCCCGGGCTGTCCTGGAACTCACTCTGTAGACCAGGCTGGCCTTGAACTCAGAAATCCGCCTGCCTCTGCCTCCCAAGTGTTGTTGTAATTCCTAACTACCAGTTTATATTTTGTCAGTCAAAAATTTAAACTGCTTTTCATTTAATATAAACTCATGTAGAAGCCATTTATATTTTATTTTTTTAAATGTATTAATTTATTCTATTTTGTCATTGTTTTGTTTTGATTTTTGAGTTATACTCTGTAGACCAGGCTAGCCACAAACTCACAGAGTTTGCCAATCGCCTCTGCTTCCCAAGTGTTGGGACTAAAGGTGTATGTCACTATACCTGGCTCCTTCCTCTCTTCCTCGTCTTCTTTTTAAAAATATGTATGGATGTTTTGCTTGCATGTATGTATGTGTACTATGATGGGTGGCTGGTACTCAGAGAGGCCAGAGAGCGTCTGAGGTATAGACAGTTGTGAGTTCCTACATGGGTGCTGGGATTTGAACCCAGGTCCCCTGGAAGAGCTGCCAGGGCTATTAATCTCTCTAGATCCTATATTTTCTTTGAAATAAACCCAAACTTCTTATTTTGAGGCAGGGTCTTATCTGTGTAGCCCAGGCTGTCCTGAAGCTCTTTATCCTCTTGCTTCATCCTCCCAAGTGCTGGGATTGCAAGCATGGCTACCACATGTATATTTTGATCTTTTATGTATAGAAGTGTCCTGCCTGCATGGATGTATGTGCACCATGTGTGTGCAGTGCCCTTAGAGAAAAGGAGGAGGCACTGGATCCCTCGGGATTACTGACAGTTGTGAGCTGCCAGTGAGTGCTGAGAATTGAACCCAAGTCTTCTTAAGAACAGCCAGAGTTATGGGTGGTGGCACTCGCCTCTAATCCCAGCAGAGGCAGGCGGATATCTGAGTTCTGAGTTTGAGGCCAGCCTGGTCTCCAGAATGAGTTTCAGGAAGGCCAGGGCTACAGAGAAACCCCGTCTCAAATAAAAAGTACAGCCAGTGCTTTGGATTGCTGAGCAGTCTCTCCAGCCCTCATTTTTATTTATATTATCCTTTTTTTGTCTTTATTTTATTGAGACAGGATCTCTCACCTACTCTGGTTGGACTGGAATTTGCTGTGTAGGCCAAGCTGGCAGTTAACTCAAAGATCTGCCTTCCTCTGTCTTCTGAGTGCTGGAATTAAAGGCATACACCACCATGCCTGGCTTATTTTTGTTTAATTGTGTGTGTATGTGTTTGTATATGTATTCACATATGACATATGTTTAGGTGTCCCTGGAGGCCAAGGGAGGTCATTGGATACCCTGTAGCTGGAGTCCCAGGGAGTTATCCGTAAATGATGTGGGTGCTGGGAACTGAACTTAGTCTTTTACATGGGCAGTAATTGCCTGTAAGCACTGAGCTGTCTCTCCAGCCTCTTCCTTGTTTGCTTCTTAATATGGTTTTAGGAGTAGAGAGAATTTTTGCTTGGTTCAGTTTGATTTGAATGGGAAAATCAGGTCTCTATCTTGGTGATTTGATCTTGGCCTGAGATGAGGTCCTGTAATCATTTGAGAAACACGTTATTTGGTAGACCTTGGTCCCTATCCTGGCCATATCCCTTAACTAGCTGTGTGGCCTTGGACAAACTGCCTAAACCCTCATTTGGGGTTCCTCTATCCATACAAAAAAGATGGAATTTCTCATTAGACCTGTAAGGAAGTTGGCATGATGGCACGTAGGGAGCGTTTAACACACATTAACTGTTGTCTCACACTGAGTGGACAGTGAATGGATGCTCAGTAGCTTAGCCATTTCCGATATCTTGTGCTACTGACTAGAACGAGATCATAAGTGAGATGATGAGTGGGGCAGATTTGTAGAGATATTGTAAAGTGGGCGTCACTCTGCCGTCAGCTCTGCTAACAGTGGAGATCCTTGGTCTGACTTGTTGGTCCCTGGGGACAGTTGATTGGGGCAGAAGAGCGGTTGGCTTGTTTCATGCAGACATATGGTGTACGCACTTACCTAAGCCCGAAGGATCAGCCGCATGGCTTGAACCTCAGTGGTTTCTGAGACTCGGGCTTCTGTGACCATGGAGGGCAGTGTGGGCCCTCCAGCCCTCCAGCAGCTGCCGCTGAGCTCCTTTGGACCCAGTGAGCACCTGCTTTTGTTCCTCCAGTTCCTCCTTGGCATCTTCTCCTTTGAGTTGACATGCGTCCTTCTTCCCTCTGGAGGGACCTTTGACCTTTTGAAGGTAGACCTTTTATTTGAAGCCTTTGCTGAGCCCAGGGCTCTGATGTTTGTCTTTGTGGTGCATGGCACGTATCTTGGGATCAGTGCTCATGTCTCTGAACACATTGGTGACCCATTTGTTGTTGTTGCTGGTTGAGGCTTCCATGGATCTAAGGTGTGAAGTGTGGTGTGGTGTGGATGCGCTTTTGTGAACAAGATTTTCTTTTTTTTTTTTTTGTTTTTTTCGAGACAGGGTTTCTCTGTGTAGCCCTGGCTGTCCTGGAACTCACTCTGGAGACCAGGCTGGCCTGGAACTCAGAAATTCGCCTGCCTCTGCCTCTGCCTCCCAAGTGCTGGGACCACCGCCCGGCGATTTTTTTTTTTTAATATTTTTTATATATATATTTTTTATATTTTTTTATTAGCAAATCCTAACTCCCCCTCTTCCATCTGCCTCCTCTCTCCAAAGACAGTCATTTCAAGATGCCCATTGTCCTATGGCTGCTTTCTGTTGTCAATTGTGACTGGACCCAGAAACATCAGTGTACTGATGAGATGGTACTTTGGGTGTATCTTCTAAGGCTTTTCCAGAGAGATGAGCTGAGAAGTAGGAAGATCTGGTCTCAGCACGGGTAGCACATGTCACAGCTGCATCCTGGATGCCTAGAGATGGAGGGAGGGAAAACACACAGACCCAAATTCACTTCTCTTTATATGCTACCTGGTCGCTGAGGTGTGAACAGGAGGTCCTCTGCTGACACATGCTTTCCTTGCTGTGATGGTCTATTCCCTGAAGTGTGAGCCTCTATCTTGTCATAGCAGTGAGAGCAATAACTAACACACCCTCAAGATTGTTGCTGGCTATAGCAGAATTCCCTAGACTACATGGTAGGTATATAATAAACATTCCTTGTTCTCGGTTCAGAAGTCAGGAAGACCACTATCGAGCTGGTGCATTCATTCTGCTGAGGGCTTGTGCTGTGCCTTCTTGCTCCATCCTCAAATAGGAGGGAACAGGCCTTTCTGAAGCATTTCTGTAAGAATGGGCATTACTCCTGTTCACGAGTGCTCCGTTCCCATGATCTAATCACCTATTAAAAGCATCCAGCCATGACCTCCAGCAGATGGTGAGGTGAGGACACCACCTTTCTCCTCACAGCAGCTTGCCCGGAGGACCCCTGAGCTCTGTGATGGTTCTGTCTGTCCTTCCTGACACATCCCATTCTTAGTCCTTTCTCCTTTTTGGCCAAAACCAAATATGATCTTTTCTTTCTTAAAACACTTTAATTAATTTCTCCCACGCAGGATAAGCTCCCAGCACGTATGTGTACCAGGGCTGCTCTTCTTAACCTCACTTCCTGCTCCTGCGTCCTCTCCTCTCCAGCCATGCTGGATGACTGCACATACGTTCTGCTTTTTCACTTGCAGGCCTTGGTTCACTCCCTCTGCCATTCTCCTGACTCCCTTTCTGGCTTGCCCTCTGTCTCACTTCCAGGTTAACTTCTCCCCTCAGCATCCTTTGAGCAGCCTCCTCACCCTCAGTTCTCTAGTTATGATCTCTGTACTGGGGAGATCACTTTAGAGCGCTTAGCGTGGACCAGGCCCTGAGCTCGGCACTTTATAAACTTGCCTGACTGGTAAGCAGCTCCCATCATGATGATGGCAGAACTGAGCTAGCAAGAAGCACTTGTGAGCGGCAAGGGGCCTGATGTGTAGCCCAAACTACCTGTTCTCATGCAGCACAAGATCTTTCACTTCCTCTGGCAGGAAGGTAACATTGTTTTTTTTAATTTTCATTTAATTTATATGCATCAGTGTTTTGTCTGTATGCATGTCTGTGCATCACTGCATGCCTGGTGCCCATGGAGGTCAAAGAGAGTTCAGATCTTCCAGGACTGGACTTACAGATGGTTGTAAGCCACCATGTGGGTGCTGGGAATTGAACCCAGGTCTTCTTGAAGAGCAGCCAGTGCTTGTAACCACTGAGCACCTCTCCAGCTCCTTTTTTTTTTTTTTTTACATATTTCTGCTCATTGTTTTGAGATAGGTTCTGGCTGTGTAGCCTTGGCTGTCCTGAAACTCACTTTGTTGACCAGGCTGGCATCAAACTCAGAGATTCAATTGCCTCTGCTTCCCCAGTGCTGGGATTGAAGGTGTATACCAGTACACCTGGCTGGTCAGACTTCTTACTGGGGATCTGTATTGATCCATTACAGATACTAGTTCTGTAGATAACATGGTACATCTTGGAATGTTGATCTAACTGAAGTTTGGGGATATATATTAATATTTTAATGAAGAGTTGAAAACCTAAGATAAAAGCCCAGGGACATGGCTCAGTAGTTTAGCACCAAACATGGGGACCAGAGTTTGCAATCTGGAGCCTAGTAGACACTGGGTAGATGTGGCAGCCCAGTGGAGCCTCGGAAAGCAAAGACCTTGGTCCCAGACCAAGGAGGCTGGGAAGTCTAGGCACATTGTCAGGAGGGTCTGGGTTTGATTGAGAGACCGTACGCAGCTGAATAAAGGTGGAGGAGACCGCTCACTGAGGGTCATTCCCAACTGTGTGCCCGCAGCACGAGCAACTTTACATGTGGGTACCAAACACATGGAAGCATGTGTACCTACATACATCCATCACACACAAGCTGGGGGAAAGAGGAGACCTAAGATAAAATGCAGTCCTCATGGTGAAGCTTTACAATGAGTGCATTTTGCTTCAGTGGCTGTGCCCCACAGATGCGCCAGTCCCGCATCGTCTCTTCAAAGCAGAGAACTGAAAGACCATCTATAGGTGATGAGGTCGTACAGAAGAGTGTTCCCTAGAGCTGGGAAGTGGTATGCTCCTGTCACTTGGTAAAGAGTGACATCTAGGGCACGGTGCATAGTGGCCCTGTGGTTAGGACTAGGGCTAGAGGGAAACAGCTCAGAGAGGCTGACCTCTCCACTGTGGGCTCAGGGAAGGTGGAGTGGGAAGAGGTGTTAAGGAGGGAGTTGTTGACGATATGGAAAAGCAGGGGATTTGGTGAGGAATCTAGTGGATTGCTGGGCTCTGAGGTTCCTTGAGAGAATTGGCCTGGCTGGCCCTGTCCCTAACTTAGGAGGGGTCTAGTTTGGGGCAGCGGGGAGACAGGCAGATTCACTGAGAGGACAAACAGAAGAGGTGTATGCAGCTGTAGGCTGAGTGCTTCAGGAAGGCCTGGCCTTTCTGACTTGTGGCTGTACGCAGTCTGCAGTGAGTCCCACACCTCTGTGCACCCCATAATGGGTGTGAGTGAAGTCATCCTTGGGAGAGCTGTGGAGTAGGAAAGGCAGAACACAGAGAGCTCTGGGAAGCCTGACCTCGGGAGCTGGGGAAAAAAAAAAAAGGAACCTGGGAGAGTTGCCTGTGAGCAAAAGCAAAAAAGAAAGCAGAGCAGTTGGGGATTTCCTCAAGAGTCACTTGCTTGACTAAGGCCGACTCAGAAAATGCCACTGAATTTACAGGCAGACGAGGCCATTAGTGGTGACTTTTGCCTGAGTTCTTTTTGTTGTTGGCTGTGTTTATTCTATGGGAAACATTCTAACATTCTATGGGCCTCAAACTCCATGCAGTCTTCGTGGTGGAATTACAGTCAGTTTTAGTGTCCCTGGGGACAGGGATTCCATGGGGGACTGCACCATGTTGTTGTGCAAAGCAGAGAAAAGTGGAAATGGAGGCCTGAGTGTAAGCCTGGTTGTGAGGAGGGGAGGAGATAACACAGTAGTAGCTGCTTGTCCATGTGTCTGTTCTTTTTTGTTTTGTTTTGTTTTTCGAGACAGGGTTTCTCTGTGTAGCCCTGGCTGTCCTGGAACCCACTCTGTAGACCAGGCTGGCCTCAAACTCAGAAATCCGTCTGCCTCTGCCTCCCAAGTGCTGGGATTAAAGGCTTGCGCCACCACCGCCCGGCCCGTGTGTCTGTTTTTTGTCTCTTCTCACTAGAAAGAATGTTGCAGGACCCTTGTCCCCATTGCCACTAGGTTGGAAAGAAGCTCCAGTGTGGCAGGCACTGGCACTTTTCTGATGGCCAGACAGGGAGACTTGTGTCTGTAGATTTGGGTAGAGGGACGGGGACTTGGAGAAGGAACATGGTCTTGCTGAGTCGGTAAAGCTGGGATCCTCAAGCACTCCTGCAGTGACTGTCCAGGCCAAGCTCGGAAAGACAAAGGCAGTCATTATAAGTAATGAGGTAGATGAGGAAGTTGAAGGGCCTCTCTTGATGGCCTTGCGAGTATTCTGTCAGGTAAAACCAAAGAATAAAGAGTGAGTGTCTGTGTTTTGGGGAAAGCTTTGTAAAGACATAAAAGGACAGAACCCCAGAGGACACCAACAAGAAACAACTAAACCCAGGAACAGCCCACCCCTTTTTAATGGCTGCACTTATGAGGCACATACAAGGCCATGATCCGTGACACAAAGGGTAGGTGAGGTAAGGTTGTGCCAGACAGGATGAGTAAGAGTAGGTGAGACAGAAGGCCTATGCCTCAGCCGGCAGGTTGGGTGTGGTATGAGCTGTGGAGGGGGGAGCTGTGGAGGGGGGAGCTGTGGAGGGGGGAGCTGTGGAGGGGGGAGCTGTGGAGGGGGGAGCTGTGGAGAGGGGAGCTGTGGAGAGGGGAGCTGTGGAGGGGGAGCTGTGGAGGGGGAGCTGTGGAGGGGAGCTGTGGAGGGGGAGCTGTGGAGGGGGAGCTGTGGAAGGGGGAGCTGTGGAGGGGAGCTGTGGTGGAGGGGGGAGCTGTGGAGGAGGGGGAGCTGTGGAGGGGGGAGCTGTGGAGGGGGGAGCTGTGGAGGGGGAGCTGTGAGGCTGTGGAGAGGGAGCTGTGGAGGGGGAGCTGTGGAGGGGTGTTGGCACACCTCTGTGCACAGCTGCTCCTTTCCCACATGTGTGGGGACAGTCCTTGACTTGCTTCTTGGGAGGCTGGGGGTGGGCACAGAGCCTCACTTGTTCCTTCTTGAGAACACCAGCAGAAACCGAGCCTCTCGGGAAGTTACTCTGAGCAGCTTGTTCCCTATCAGGCTCTTCTCAGTGATCTGTCGCTGATTCATTTAGCAGGAAACTCCCAACTGTAGCAAACCTGTTTCTCTAATGATGTGGAAGTAAAGGTAATAGTGAAAAGAGGATGTGACGTCATCAGGAGAGCCTGCTACCCGTGTTGTCTAGAGAATATTGAAATGCTTGCCTCTTAGAGTGCCTGTATCAGTTAGTCAGTCTGACAGGCTTGCTGAGATACATAACCCAGCCTAACTGTGCTCCTCTTGCTGCGAGGGAGGCAGTGGTGCCGTGTGGAAGCACCTGCCGCTTTAGGACATGGAAGGACTTTTCCTTCAGACAAAGTGAAGTCAGGACCACAGTGTGTTGGACTCTACTTCGAAGACAATAGTGTGTCTGTCACGGCACATGTCTGTGCTGCTGTCTTTGTGTGTGTGCATGTGTAAAGGAGAGAGAGCAGTCTTCTTATTTTAGGGCTGTTGAAGGGAAATGAGGCATGACCATGCTTGCAAGAACACTGTTTTAAAAAGACATGAAGACACTGCTGGAGAAAACACTGACGTGGGAAGTGGAAACCAGCCCTGTCAGCCTTCCTGCTCATTCACAAGCTCCCAGACACCATTTCTTAAAATCTCTTTTGTAGTTCTGATAGTTAACAGAATTAAAAAGAAAACACATTCTAGGTGCTGCACACCCCCAGCACTGGGGAGGCAGAGGCAGGTGGAGCTCCAGAGCTCAAAGGTAGCTTCGGCTAGCCAGGGCTGCATACACTCACACACAGACACACACTGTAGCTTTAGGAGGTGCCTTTTGATTCCCTGTTAGGAGCAATGAGAAATTACCCTACATGTACTCTTCCTCCCCCCACCCCCGAGGTTTTGTGGTTATATTCATTTTTCCTACTTGTTTTTTAAAAAATGATTTATTATTCTTATTTTATGTGTATTTGTATATATGTTCAAATGAGTTTATGTATGTCATAGAGACATCCACTGAGGCCAGAGAGTGTTTGACTCCTTGGAGCTGGAGTTGCAGGCAGTTGTGAGCCGCCTGATGTGAGTCCTTTGGAAGAGCTGCGAGTGTCTGAACCACTAGCCGGCTCTCTGGCCTCCACCCTCTGACTGTCCTGTTTCTCAGGTCAGGTCTCGGTGCCTCCCACCTGTGCTCTACCACCTGAGCTTTAACAAACCATCTCTCGCTTTCCCTCTGCTGAGGTTGAACCCAGGGCCTTGCACTTGCTTAGCAAGTGCTCTGCCTCTTCGCCATGGCCCAGCCCTGGACTCATCACCTCCTACCCATGCCCAACCCTGCTGTTGTTCTTATGTCATCAAAGGAAACGGTGTTTGTGTTTATTTTGTGTGTTATTCAGTCCTCATGCTACACGTGTAAATTATGCCTGAATATTCTGACTCCACAGCTTTCATGGCATCATTATTAAGTAAATATTACTTTTGGAACCTAGTACTACTGTGGGGTTCATGGAAAGAGGAATATAATCCTATATTCCCCAAGCCCGTGCCGCTCAGTGAGACCAGCTCTAACCTCAAGGCTTGCTAAGTCTTTTCTGTGTAGTTTTCTATGTTTTTGTAGCTCTTATTCAACTGATAAATTTTCTTATAGTTAAATTGTTCTTTTTTTTTTCTTTTTTTTTGAAGCTGGAAATGATTCTGGGTAGGGGCACAGAAAGTACATCACTCTTAGCATATGGGAGGCAGAAGCTAGCAGATCTCTGAGTTTAAGGCCAGGCTAGTCTACATCGTGAGTTCTAGGCCAGCCAGGGCTACAGAGTGGGACTGCTCAACCAACTCCTACCACTAACTCCAAACTGGGAATGGATATAATACGACATGAATACTAAACTTTAAAGTCCTTAACCTTTCAAAAATGCTTTTCTCAGGGCTGGAGGGATGGCTTAGTGGTTAAGAGTGATGGATGCTCTTCCAGAGGACCTGGGTTCAATTCCCAGCACCCACGTGACACTTCACAACTGTCTGTAACTCCAGTTCCAGGGAATCTGATTATCCTTATACCAATATACATGCAGGCAAAACACCAATGCACATGAGATAGACAGGGTTTCTCATGTAGTTCTGGCTGTCCAGGAGCCCAATCTGTAGACCTGGCTTCAACTCAGAGATCTGCCTGCATCTGCCTCCTGAGAGCTGGGATTAAAGGAGTGAACCAACATCTGCCGGCTCTCTTCCCTTTAAAAAAATTTTTATTTTGATTTAGTTTAAGCTTAATGTGTATGAGTGTTTAGCTTGCATGTATGTCTGTGCGCCACATACGTGCTTGGCGTTGATGGAAACCAGAAGTCATTGGATCCCCTAACACTGGAGTGACTGATGGCTGTGAGCACCCATCATCATGTAGGTGCTGGGAATGCAACCTGTGGCCTTGGGAGAGGCAGCAAGTGTTTTACCTGCTGAGCCATCTCTTCAGCCCCTGGCGTCAGCTCCTGATCCTACTGCTTCGGTCTCCAGATCTTTGGATTACAGGTGTGAGCCCAGCACCCTCGCTGGCTTTCTTTAGTATTGTAAATGCTTCATTTTATTTTACACCAGGTGGTGGACAGACTGTAGTCCTTAATGAAGTTGGCAACTGACTTTGCCCAGAAGGGTTTCTCTGTGTAGCCCTGGTTGTCATAGAGTTCACTCTGTAGTACAGACTGGCCTCGAACTCAAGAGAACTGCTTGCCTCAGTCTCCAGAGTCCTGGAATCAAAGGCTTGTCCCACCACCTGCTGCAGCCTCCCCCACTGATTGGAAGGTCTTTAATATGTCTATTTTAAAAAATGCTCCTCTTGGGCTGGGAATATAGCTCATAGCTGTACCATGCACAAAGTCCTGGGTTTGGTTCTGAGCTCTATAAAACAAAGCAGAAGCTTAATTTATCTTGTAAGTTGTTCTCTAATACAAATTTACATTAGAAACAAAACAACGTTATAAAGAGCCAGACTGGAGGAGCTAAAACAGTGTAGGTGTTTTTAGTGTTTTTAGAAAGAGTCTCACCGGGCTGGAGAGATAGCTCAGTGGTTAAGAACTGGCTGTTCTTTCAGAGGACCCAGGTTTAATTCCCAGTACCCACGTGGCAGCTAGCTCACAACTGTCTGTAACTCCAGTTCCAGAAGATTTAATACCCACACACAAACAGACATGTCAATAAAACTCCAATGCATACAAAATAAATAAATAAAGTCTTTAAAAAAAAAGAGTCTCACCGGCTCTAGCATGGTCTGAGACTCACTAGCCTATGCTGGTCTTGAAGGTGTGGTCCTCCTGCCTTTGCCTCCTGCAGCCTGGGTCACGGCATGAGCCACAAAGCTACCTCACCTGCTGCTCTGGCACTCTCTCGACGCTTGGATAAGATTTTCTGGAGCTTCACCCAGGATTAGATCACCGCCTGAGAAGCTTCAACCCACCCAGGCAGTTCTTTGAGCTAGGGTTCGCCTATCGGTTAGTCAAAGAGCAGGTGACTGTCCCTGTCTCTTGAGGGACACTGCTCTTGATTTTTTTTTTTTTTTTTTACCAGCTTTCTTTCCAGCTTTTCTGAGTTAATTAGATTTTTAAGTAAGTTTTCTTCTGAGTTCTGAGGTAGCTTGTATTTCTTTTGGGAGAGTCTGAGAGCCCATCCTGGCTTGTCACTCATTCACATGCCCTGTAAAGTGTGGTTCTCTGAGGTCGGTGCGAGGGACTTTCCTGTTAGCTTCTGTAGCTGCCGTGCTTTTCTTCTGGCATTGAATAGATTTTACTAGATGTTTAAAGTATTACTGTGTAATTTTACTACAAAAGAGCATGACTAATGTATATTCGCAGTTTGAGAAGGTCATACACTGGACACTGCTATACGTGTAATCTAGTTTTAGTATTGAAACTTTAAAATAGCCCTCAGGGCCCATGGGCTTTTTTTTAATTCCTCACACTCTGTACAACCATCATCCTGAATTTTTTTTTTTTAGGGGGGGATGATGTGTTTGTTGAGACAGAGTCCCTTTACATAGTCCTGGCTGTCCTTGTACTTCCTATATAGTCCAGGCTGGCCTCAAATTCACAGAGATGTGCCTGTCTTTGCCTCCTTAGTGCCTGGCTTCTGAGAATTTATTTGTTTTTTTTCTTACTATAAACATTGCAGCTGTGAGTATTCTTATATATTTCTTTCATATTTAAAAATCTGCATCTACATTATCTTTCGTGGATTTTCCAGTGTGTTGTACACAGCAGAGACAATAGAAAAAAAAATAAGGGACCGGAGAATTTTGCATAAGGTACAAAGAATCATGCAACTTTTGTTTGCAACTAGTTTTGGCAAACTTGGTTTTATAGAGGTTCTGAGGTCATCTGCATCAAATGTCTGTTTTAGACACTTCCTTAAGACTCACTGAGAGTGTGAGTGTAGAGCTCCTAACTTAGAATCACTTCTTCTATCAGTAACTCACATGATTTTGTCAGCACTGGAAACAAGAGAGAGCATCATGAAGCCTTCAGAAGACAAGATTGAAACCGTATGGTGGTGCAATCTTTCATCTCCTCACTGGAGAGGGGGTGGTGTGGGGTGTGTGTGTGTGTGTGTGCAGAGAATCAGGTGGATCTCTGGGGAGTTCCAGGCCAGCCTGGGCTACATAGTGAGACAAAAAAACAAAACAAAAAAGCTTTAGGAGATTTCTTGAAGATGAATTAAGCATCCAGATTGTGAGTGTTTTGTTTTCATGCTAATGGTTTCCAGCCTGTAGCATGTTCTACGTCTCCCCTTCCTGCTGATGTTTGGGGTTGACTCTGGGCCTAGGCACATCACACAGTGCTCTGCTATTGAGTTCTACTCTACACTTGCAAGGCTAGGTTATGGAGTGTTGGTACTCTTTCTGCCTAGACCACACAGTGTGCTTGGGATAATAGTTCTCCTGTACCCCTTGGGTTAAAGGTGGTGAGCAGACAGAGGCATTTGATGTGGCTCAGAAAAACTATACTCAGTTTGGTCAATGATGATAGTCCTGCTAAACTATGGCACTGAGAGAAATCCGTTTTAAATACCTTAAGTAAGGAGTTCTATGGCTGTGGTTAACAGTGCCTGCCGACAAGCCTGGATTCTATCTTTAGGACCCATGAAATGGAAGGAAAGAACTGGCGTACAGTTGCCCTCTGACCTACACACACACACACACACACACACACACACACACACACACACACACAAGCACAAGCACACTAGGACAAGCACCCCCCCAACCTCTACCACACTTACAGAATCATGAATAAAGTCATAAAAGCTAAGTCTTTCTAAGCTACAGGGAACAGTTCCATCGGGCATCTTTAAAGATGTACACCCTCTGATAACTGTCACCTACAGCCTCGGCCTTTGGAGCATTCCTGAAGCAAGCGTAACTGTAGGCATGAGGTAAGAAAGGGCTGCAAACTATCCGATGGTCACGATGGCAGCCCCATTGGGAGGATGGAACTTGCTTGAACACGAGAACCTGCAGGTAGTTTTCCACAGCTGTGCTTGTGAAAGCCTACAGCCTGAATTTGGAGGGATCCCAGGTGTCCTCCACACTTACCCTGTCTCTGTGCAGCAACATGCACTGTGCATGTGGAAACAATCTGGCCATGATGCCAGGCCAGGTCAGGAAAGTCAGGTTTAAGGGTTAGGGCGCATGGAGAAAGCTTCATGGGAATATGGGGTTAGACTGGCTCAAGAGATTAGAAAGTAAACCAGAGATTTTGGCAGTAAAACACTTGGTCTCCATAGCATTTTCCAAACTGTGAGCATTTTATTTCTGTGACACTTTTTTGTGTTTTACCAAACAAATGCCCCCTTCTGTTCCCTGCCACGAGAAGATAGGTTGTAACCCTGGCTGATAGAGAAATATTTACAAGTTTGTTGTAAAGAAATGTCAATTTTCCCCTACATAGAGCACAGTGGTCTGCCAAATTATATGACATTAGAGATCAAAATGGAGACAGAAATGACCAAAGTATTTGTCTGGTCTTTTATTGTTATTTATTAATTTAATTAATTATTATATTGGCTTTTTGACATAATATTTCTGTGTGTAACAGCCCTGACTGTACCTAGAATCCTCTTTGTAGACCAGGCTGGCCTGGAATTCACAGAGATCCTCCTCTTTCTGCCTCCCAAGCACTGGGATGAAAGGTGTGCAGCACTATGCTCTTCTTGGTCTTTGTTATTTTGAGGCTGAGTTAATATAAGAGGGTCCTAATGTGCCTGTCTGAGTGAGACCCAGACTCAGCAGACTGTTTAGAATGGAGCAGTTTAGACCCGGGATCTCAGCAGACGGTTTACGGTGGAGCAACTTTGCTTTGTGTTGAAATCTGTATCGCTATGTGGGCAGAACTCATATCCTCGAAGCTTGAGGCCTTTCTATTGAGAGCCCACGGTGTAGCTTGTGACTGGTTCAGCGCTGGGTCTGGGTTCCATCTCCCACACTGAGGAGACTATTCCTCCATCACCAACAGCTCCTGTTTGGGCAATAGAGAGCTACAATAAGCTGTCCAATTAGGAAAGGCTTACCTGACTCACTGTGAGCCTTTTGGACTAGCTCATCTTCAGAAATCTCTTATGTCTGGAGGGTGTGTCCACACTGGAGGGAGTGTGTCTGTGGTGTCTGACACCTTTTAAGATCTGGGGCTTCCTGGAATCTGATCCCTCCTACTCTTGCATCTCTCTCACACAAAAGAAATTGTCACACACAAGTAGAGAGAGCAAGCTGGGAGGTCATAAGGCCAGGTGCTGTACTTCCCTGGGGATTTCTAATATGTTCCCCAAGTCTTTTTATCTGTGTTGATGTGGATTTTGGACGTAGTTTTTTTCTGTCTTCGTTTTCACTTTTAAGAGGAAGAAACCTCTCTCTAAATCTTTTCAGTTTTACTCAGACCGATGCTTTGTGGCTGTTAGCTATGTGTGAGGTGTGCGGGAGGACGCAGGACAGTGGGTGCCTGACTCAGATCACCGGCTCATGACTTGAGCAGCAGCCACGCCTAGAAACCTGACAACAACAGCGTTGTGTTTGATACACCTCACTTGTTAAGTCCTGTCTGGATTTTACCGTGCTGTTCATCAGCAAAACTGAACAGTGCTAGGACATTGCCAAAGCTTTAATCAGACCTATGACGACACTCTTTCTGGCTTAGGCCATACAAAGAGAAAGAACCACAGTAGCCAGAACAAATTTTTGGTTGTTTCTTGTGGCGATGATTGTGGTTTAATGGTTTCAATGCTTTCCCTTCCACCAATGTAGACTGTCAGGGGTAAGGTATGGTGAAGGCAGTCTGGCAGCATCTTCCTCTCCAGTAGACGCACCACATGCTTGATGATGAAGACAAACTGAGGGAAAATGCACACCCCTTCATTCTAGCCGGTGCCTCGCTATAAACAGCGATTCTGTATGCCACTTCCAGTTATTTTCCACTTAGGTGTCTACTTAAAAAATAACACACTGGGTTAAGTTCTTTCTTGCTCTTCTAAGAGCAAGTATAAAGATATGTATAGTTAGGGAGGTGAGGCATGTATAGTATAGTGCAGTGCAGTGCAGTGCAGTACAAGTATGATACAGATGCTGCATGTACACTACAGCACAGCGCAGGTGTGGCATGTGTAGTATGCTACAGCATTGCACCCGTGATGCGTGTATAGCACCATATACTACAGCATAGCACAGGTGATGCTTGTCTAGCACAGTGTAGTACAGTACACTGCAGTACAGGTGCAGTATGTGTAGTACAGTGTAGTATATATAGTACACGTGGCGCATGTTTAGCATGGTGTAGTACAGTGTGGTACAGTACCGTACAGGCGATGCGTGCCTCTAGTTATAGGACTTGGTGGGTTGAGGCCAGCATACAGAGAAGTCCTACTGAGATTGTGCCTCAACAAACCAACAAATAAAGAACAAAGGACAGAACAAACAAGAAAAAGTAGACATAAAGAATTCAGGTTTGTTTCTGCAACATTTGTTTTGAGACAGGGTCTTGTTGCCCTGACTAGCCTGGAACTGGAATTGTCGGGGTTACTAGCCCCCTGATGTGGGTGCTGTGAACTGAACCTAGGTTTCTGGACGAGCATCAGCTCCGCACCACCAGCCGTCTCTCTAGTCCTCAGAATAGTTTTTCCAAAGTTTGTAAAACTGAGTTCAGTACTTGAGTGACTTTACATTGCATTTTTACAACAGAAATTCACCCATGAGACCACTGTGGTGGTGAAGAAGAAAGCACTGGCTAGGGATGTGGCTTAGTGTATATAGCGCCATCTGTCTTGCAGAAAAGCTGAGATCCCCACACCCCATAAACTGCATGTGTTGGTATACACCTGGAGGTGGAGGCGGGGAGACCAGTTCACAGTTATCCTCAGCCACAGAGTGAGTTGGAGGCCAGCAGAAAAGAAGACAGGCATCTCCATTATCTGGAAGTGTCCCTTCCCAGTTAGTGTTCCCACAGACATTACTGGCTATAGCACACTGCTTTACCTAGTCTTGCATTTATTTAAGTGGCATCTTAGGAATGTTGTCCTTTGTTTCTGGCTTCCGTTTTGGGTCTGGCTTTCTCCTTCTTTGTACATAGTACTTAGATTTATAACTGTAATTGTTCACTTTGTTGTTTGATGGACATGTGGTCTGCTTGTATCTCTGACTCACAAATGCCTACCTTTCTTGGTGCCCGTATGTTGGCTATAGCCAGTAGTGGAGTTTGGTCACATGGTACATGCATGTTTATTTAATTTTATTTTTCAGTTTTTGTTTTTGAAGTGTTTTTTGTTGTTTTTGTTTGTTTGAGATAGGGTGTTTCCGTGTAGCCCTAGGTATCCTGGAACTTGCTTTATAGACCAGGCTGGCCTTGAACTCACTGTAGGTCCACATGTTTCTGCCTTGAATACTGGGACTAAACATGTGTGCCACTATGCCAGGCTTCTCTGAAGTATTGCGATAAGCTGGAGATCCCTAGTCTGAAAATCTAAAATCTGAAAGCTGAGACACTTAGTACTTTGTGAGTCCAGACAGTATGTCTCTCTTATAGAGCACAGGCAAAAATGCAGACACACAAAGTGAATAGAATGCCTTCCTCCCGTCTGTAACTATAGAATGTTTATATAAATATGCTCTCATATACATATTCATATATATTAATTTTAAGGTTAGGCTTATGTCTTAACCATGATACATATTACTATGCACATGGAAATTCTCCAGAGTCAGGCTGCAGAGCTCAGCGGCTTTCCTTAACACAGGCTGACTGGTCTTTTCCTGCTGGACTCAGGGAGGATGGTCTCATGAAACGTTAGACTGAATACAGTGCCAGAGCTGGGAGCCTGGAACGTTATGGCACTTCCAGCACCACACACAGTGGGCACACGGGTAGGCCGCACAGGCATTGTTTAGTCAGTGCTGAATTTCTTCCTCTTTTGTAGTTGCTGATAATGAGATCCACATAGTGTAACTTAAGACAGATTTTATGACTGCCACTGACCAGAAGTGAAGATAACAGTGAACTCAGCTTGCTGTGTGGGACAAGCTGGGATGAGCACTGAGGCTGTTAAAGGAAGGCCTTCACCTTGGACTTTGAAAGAAAGTGAGATAGCTGAAGTTAGTGACTGGTACTTTGGTCAGTAGTATGATTACATTCAAATGTATGCCATTTGAATACCCATTAGTAGGCCGGAGGTGGTTTGCTGGGTGTGGTCTAGGCTGCAGTACAAGCATAAATTAGATGGCACTCTCACTGTATGCTCTCAGTCTATCCGGAAGAGTGACACAAGCCAACAACAGCCCATAGTGCATTTGTGAGGATGTCCCCAAGGAAGCAAAGGGGGCAGACAAGTTCCAAGTGTGGAGCTGTGCTGGGCCCAGATAGGGAAAGCTGGCCATGATGTCAGTGAGATGGAGACTCGTTTCTTCTCCCTTACAGAACTGTGTGTAGGTGCCTGGGGCTGCTGGGATCTATGGGACTGGATTGCCCACGTGCTTGCCCCATGTGTGGGGGCCACCTTGATCTAAGCATTCAGATGGCAAAGGGAATAAAGAGCTCACTTACATGATTCCTCCATAACCAGTCAAGTGCTTAGTTAGAAGTTTTCTTCCCTAACTTAGAACTGACCAGTGTCTTTCGTCAGTGCCAGGATTGATCTTAGAGAGAAGATGATGCTTAAATTGAGGCCTAAAGATCTTAGGGATCAGCTAAGTAGAAAAGGAAGGCAGGAGTAGGGAGTTTGAAAAAGCATGGAAGTTCAGTTCTGATTTGATTCAGATGAGCTAGGGTCAGGGAGTGGCTCCGCTGCCCAAGGAGTCAGGCCTATAGCATTGCACCTTCTCATTACTCATGCTCTGTCTTGTCAGCCACAGCCTCAAAACTGTTGATTTTGTTTTTATTTCTTAGGATGAATTTGAACTTCTGATTCCCCTGCTTCCACCTTCCAAGTGCTGGGATTATAGGAATGGGCCGTCATGGCCAGATTTATCAGAACTTTTTCTTTAGCCATGCACCGTGGTACATGCCTTTAATCCCAGTACTTGGAAGGCAGAGGCAGGCCTGCCTTGGTGAGTTAGAGGCCTGCCTCTTGACAGAATAAGTTCCAGGACAGCCAGAGCTATGTAGAGAGACCCCATCTCAAAATAAATAATAAGAATAAAAGAGTTTTGGCAAAAACGTTTATGACCGTGAGTGATTGATTAAGTGTCTGCCTTGCCCTGAAGCTAGGAAGACTGACTGCTGTCCCAGCTTCAGTTCAGGCTGATTGTTTTGTGTTCTCTGAAAGAGATGGTGAAGTAGTAGTAGTAGGCTTGTGACGTAGTTGTAGCAATATACTTTTAGTTTTCCAAACCTTGTCAGACTGTCCCATCCCCCGCAGGAGTAGCTGTGTGTCATCAAGTGTGTCATCAAGCCTGAACATTGTTTCTTAAATTTTTTTCTTTTAGTGACAAGGTCTTACTGTGCACTCTAGGCTAGCCTTGCTTGCACCTTCAGAATGCTGCCATGACCAGTGATTTAAAAAAAAATACACCTGCCAAACACTTGCCCTTTAAAACATATATTTCTTTCTTTTTTTTTTTTTTTTTGGTTTTTTTCCAGACAGGGTTTCTCTGTGTAGCTCGGGCTGTCCTGGAACTCACTCTGTAGACCAGGCTGGCCTCGAACTCAGAAATCCGCCTGCCTCTGCCTCCCAAGTGCTAGGATTAAAGGCGTGTGCCACCACCGCCTGGCTAAAACATATATTTCAAGGGCTGGAGACATGGCCCAGCAGTCAAGAGTACTAGCTGCTCTTCCAGAGGACCCAAGTTTGATTCTTCACACCTACATGGTGGCTCACAACTGTCTGTAACTCCAGTTCAGATGCCCTCTTGTAGTCTCTTCTGGTAACAAGTAGGCAAAACACCCAGATGCATAAAATAAAACATTTTAAGTAGTGTGTATTTCAGAGACCCTCAGTTCATTCCGGTTGTACAGCTGCCATGACTGTGTGGTTTCAGCTCTTACATTTGAGTCTGTTCTTCAGTTTATACATGTGATGGTGGATAACAGCCCTTGTGTGCTCTTATGCAGATGGATCCAGTTTATACATGTGATGGTGGATAACAGCCCTTGTGTGCTCTTATGCAGATGGATCCAGTTTATACATGTGATGGTGGATAACAGCCCTTGTGTGCTCTTATGCAGATGGATCCAGTTTATACATGTGATGGTGGATAACAGCCCGTGTGTGCTCTTATGCAGATGGATTCAGATCTTTTAGTGTGGTTGTTTTCAAAGAACCCTCTGTCTCGGTTCATTATCTTAAACCCTTTTTAAAAATCAAGGGCTAGGGACTGGAGAGGTGGCTCATTGGTTAAGAGAACTGGCTGTTCTTCCAGAGGACCTGGGTTCAATTCCCAGCACCTACATGGTGACTCACAACCATTTCTAATGGGATCTGATGCCCTCTTGTGCCATGAAGGCATCCATGCAAATAGAGCATCCTAGAAATGAATCGATAGATAGATGGGCTAGAAGACAGCTCAGCCTCTCCGTGCCAATTACTTGATAACTCAAGTTCAATCCCTCGGACCTACATGGAGGAAGGAGAGAGCTGACTCTGACCCACTCCCCCACCCCACACATGTATGTACACACACATGTATACACATGTACACATACCACAAACTACCCCTATATACACACATACACATATACAAATACACCATGACATGTACATTCACACACATGTGCGTACACATGACACACATGTGCATATACACATACACACATACACAACTCACACACATGTACACACCATGGCAGGTGCACACATACACACATGTACACACATGTACACACCACACTCACAGACACTACACCCATGTTCCACACACACACACACACACACACACACACACACACGAAATAAGTGACCCCTGCACTTGCATGAGAGTCAAAGGACAACTTTGTGTAGCTTCCATTCCCAGCACCACATGCAGCTCATGACCCTCTGTAACTCTAGTCTCAGAAGATATGCCCTCTTTTGGCCTTCATAGGCACCAGGCAAACATATGGTACTCGCGCGCGTAACACACACACACACACACAGAGGCAAAAACACCCATTCACATTAAATGATGTAAAAGTGTTTAGGATAATTAGGATATATTAGGATAATCATAGGAAAAACACATTTATCTTGATGTATATTTCCTCCAGTGTTGAATTTAGAGGCAGAGCAATGAGTGCACTTCTTACTATGTCCTCCCAAGGTGACTGACAGTCGTAGGTGACATGTGTTTATGGGATATCTTTTCAAATCGAACAGACTCAAGGAAAACCAAACAGAGCTGGAAGGAATGTCCTTTAAAACTGTACATGTGTTTGGTGTGTCTGTGAGTATTTTTGCACTTTACACAAATATTCCTGCAGGCCAGTGTGCTCAGTATATTCAGGTAAGCTACAGAGCACATTTTATTGGCATGCTTTTCTTTCAGCACCTTTGGTACTGGGGATTGAACTCAGCCTTGTGGGTATGCTAGGCAGGTCCACCACCACTGAGCTACAGCCTGTTTGTATTGGAGTGCATTTTACAAGGCAAGCCATCCCCTGTGCGGTGAGCTCCTGAGAACTGAAGTTCTCTAGGAAGCCACAGGGTCTCAGTCCATCTCAGCGCTGCAGGCATGGGCAAGCTCTCTTTGGTAGAGTGCTAGCTTGTTCATGTCTTTGAGTAAAGTTTACATTTTATGGTAATTAGCTAACTGCACGATCATTGAAACTAAAAATAGAAAGTATTTCAGACCAGTGGAACTTGGAGTACAGCTGCTTCGGGGTTAGACTGTAAATTTGAATTGCCTTCATTGAGGCAATTCAAGTCAGGGATGAGAACACAGGCTGATTTAAAAAGTAGTCTGCTGGGTTGTTTGTGATCTCTGAGCTTTGTGTTTCCTGGGGTGTTGCTAGTCCATTTAGACTCTTGTAAATGCATAGCACACGTCTGAGGCTCTTATGTTTCCTCCTGGAGAATGTGTGTCCACATGTGGTGCATGTGCAGTGCTGGGCTCGCCTCTGCCATGGCACGCACCGCCAATCCTTGTTTGAGTAATTTTTATACTGGATCTTATCGGAGACTGAGAAGCAATTTGAGTAAGTTTTAAAGGGCTGGATATTATGGTTTGTTTCTTTTTCAGATACCTCTTAGTGACACAGGCAATGTTAGATTTTCTAGGAACTTTCTAATTTGTAAGTTATATGGCCCTTCTGTTTTCTTCCTTTAGCTGCTGGAATATCTGCCACATTGCTGTGTTCTTTCCTCAGTAAAAGAGAACGAAGTGGGTTGGCAAAATGGTTCAGTGCATAAAGATGCTTGCTGCCAAACCTATTGATTTGAGTTCGATCCCTGGGACCTACATGGTAGAAGGAGAGAACTAACCACTGCAAGTTGTCCTCTGACCTTTGCTTTGTCTTGTGGGTGTGTGTCCATTTGTGCTTTGTCGTGTGGGTGTGTAGGCACTCACAAATCTAAAAAATAAAGAAAGAGAAGTTTGGCCCCTTGAGCTTGTTTTCAGACTTGATCACCTCTGTCTGTAATACATGGAATTAAGTTCTAAAACCTCCCTGAGGTCTCCTGTCAAGAGTTGAAGATGATAACATCGTGCTTTGGGATGCTCTTGAACTTCCGTGTAGCTGTTGGCTTTGAATTTGCTGTCATATCCCTGCCTTAGTCTGGATTACAGGTGTGTGCTGTGCCTAGCTCCTGGCTCTTGGCTCCCAGCAACAACTTTTCTCCTCTTCCTCCTTCCTTCCTTCCCCTTCCTTTATTCCTTCTCCTTATTTCTTTTTTTTTATTTCTTTTCATTTTTTAAATTTTTTTATTTTTACTTTTTGGTTTTTCGAGACAGGGTTTCTCTGTATAGCCCGGGCTGTCCTGGAACTCACTCTGTAGACCAGGCTGGCCTCGAACTTAGAAATCCTCCTGCCTCTGCCTCCCAAGTGCTGGGATTAAAGGCGTGCACCACCACTGTCCGGCCCTTTTCCTTATTTCTTTCTCCTTCCTTCTTCCTTTTTCTTTCTCCTCCTTCCTCTGTCCTCCTCTTCTTCTTCCCCTTCCTTCCACTTTCTTCTTCCTCTTCTTCTTTCTCCTCCTCTTCCTCCTCTTCCTTCTTCTCTTCCTCCTCCCTCCTTTTTCTTCACTGATAGGCTGACCTCTGAACTCTGTTCAGCTGAAGCCAGCCTTCAACTCCAGTCCCTTACCTCTTTGGTTCTAGTCTGTAGATCGATGGCCACCATGCCTGGCAAAGAAGGAACCTGTTTTCATTTCTGCTGTGTGTGCAGTTCAGCCCTTCCCAAGATTTATTGAGTTGTTTTTGGGAACTGAGGATTCTGCTGTTTTTTTTTTAAGCTTTAATTTTTGTTTGTTTGTTTTTAAGAGAGGGTTTCACTGTGTAGCCCTGGCTGTCCTGGGGCTGTCTCTGTAGACCAGGCTGGCCTTGAACTGAGAAATGTCCCCCTGCTCTACCTTCTGCATGTTGGCTTTACAGGCGTGCATGTACCACTACCACCCCTGCTATTTCTGTTGGGTTTTTTGAACAGTTTCTTCATTCATTTCTTTCCCCATTCATCTTCGTGTGACTGCGATATTCTCAAGTACACTAACAAATTCAACTACTCAGAATATAACTGAATATTCATGAAAAACCCAACCTAAAAGAATGAAGATACCATTTATAGCCTTTGCTTTACTAATAGCTATATAAAAGTTTCTTGTATAATTAGATCCCTGGGGGATAGTCTGGGAACCTAAGAGGCTTGTTATTGGTTTATATTTTGAGACAGGATTTTATCTATCCCACAGTGACTCAAACCCTCCTGTTGCAAAGATAAATGTGAACCCCTGACCCTCCAGCCTCTGCCTCTCAGGTGCTGGGGTTATGGCGTGTGCTGCAACTTTGGGTCTCAGACAGGGTTTCTGTATCTCATTGTTGATTTTAACTTTTGACAATTATTAAGGCCAGATGTGCTGAGCATACTGCAGCCTTAGAACTTGAACACTAAGGCAGGAGGACTATGAGGTTGAGGCCAGCATGAAGTTATAAATTGAGACCTCATCTCAATAAGGGAGGTAAGGAAGGGGGAGGAGGAAGGAGTCAAGAAAGGATTCGTTTAATCAGAAGGAACTGAGTAGGCTTGGTAGAACCAGACCCCAGACTCCTCTGCTGCAGTGTGAGAGTGTTCTGTCAGTAAGGGCTTGCCCAGTGTCCGTCTCTCCTGAGACACTGCCCTGGCAGGCTTTTTTTTAACATTTATTTTTATATTACGTGCATGTGTGTGCTGTGTGCCTGCTTGCACATGCATGTCATGGCACATGTGTGCCGTGGAGTCAGAGGGAACTTGGGTCATCAGGCGTGTTTTACCTTCATGGAGGATGAGTACCACATGTGTACCTGGACCCACAGAACACAGAAGATGCTGGACCCCCTGGAACTGAGAGACCATGTGGGTGCTGGGAACTGAACCTACATCTTTTGGAAGAGCAGCCAGTGTTTCCAGCCACTGAGCTGTCTTTCCAGTCTCCTCCCTTCCCCTTCCCTTCCCCCTCCCTTTTTTTTTTTTTTTTTTTTTTTTTTTTGAGACAGGGTTTCTCTGTGTAACCCTGGCTGTCCTGGAACTCACTCTGTATGTAGACCAGGCTGGCCTGGAACTCACAGAGATCCATTTGCCTCTGCCTCCCAGGTACTAGACTAAAGGTGTGTGGTACCACACCTGGCTTCCTATCTTTGTTTTTAAAAAAGCACTTAATCGTTAGGTTTTGCAATTTTGTGATTTCTATTTCTGTTATTAATTCTCCCCTTGCTCCCTCCCAACCCCAAAAGGTATGGAAATAAATGATTTAAATTCTTTGTCTTCTATAAAATTTCTTTTTTTTTTTCACTTTTTAAAAATAAAAGATTTATTTTGGAGATAATGATTTGCCTTCCAGTAACTTCAAACTTTTAGAGTAAGTGGAAAACTCTGCACATGCAGCGTGTTTACAGAGCTGTACAGACCCCAGCTGCACCCAACTGAAAGAAATGTCACCCCAGAGCCGGCACCCCTGAGCTCTGCAGTCACTCGGGAGCTCTATGTTTCTGTGGCTCTGCTGTTTGAATTCTTCAGGTTCGTGGGCTCCTGCAGATGTGCGCTCTTCTGCTCGGTCACAGGAGTGGGAGCAGAGCAAAGCAGTTGTGTAAGAATTCTTGGATTACAGTGCTCTGGAAATGCAGACTTCACAGATGGCTGATGCTTAACTGTACTTTGAACCTGACTTGTTAGAATCATGGTGGACGCAGGTTTTTCTGACTTGCACGGTGCATGGCTCTGATCTAGTAGGGTGTGTGACCAGCCTGACGGCCGCTGTGCTGCCGTAGTACTGCTCACTGGAAGTGAGGCTTGAAGGAGCTGCTGCACTGGGCATGCTCACCGGCACCTCGGGGCTTCCAGAGCTGTGGGTCTCTGAAGTCAGGTCACTTGGTTCTTGTCAGGATTTGATTTAAACACTTAAATTCCTCATGTATATAGGACAACACATGTTCTTTGTAGAAAATGTAAGAGTCATAGATAAAGCAAAGGCTCTTCACACACTGAGGTGACATTTGTTGGTATCCCCTTCTTCCCCCCCACCCCCCTCCCAGACAGGGTTTCTCTGTGTAGCCCTGGCTGTCCTGGAACTCACTCTGTAGACCAGGCTGGCCTCAAACTCAGAAATCCGCCTGCCTCTGCCTCCCAAGTGCTGGGATTAAAGGCGTGCGCCACCACTGCCTAGCGTGGTATCTCCTTCCTCTCCTCCCTGGCAAGTGTTTCTTGAGCTCTTCAGGAGCTGTGACTGGAGCTACATACTGGTTGGCATTTATTTTGACATCCTTTTTGTCTTTATTTTATTTTTAAAATGAAACATGGTTTCATTGAGTGGGCCAGGTTGGCTCAACTCATGACTCTCCTGCCTCAGCCTCCTGAGGCATGGGAGGCTTCTATGTCTTTCAGAGCCATCTGATCCTTTCCCTCAGCTCTCTTGTGGTACTTCTCACACCTTCTCTGCCATTCATCTACTTTGGGTAAACTGTGAGCTGGCTTACTGTGCAGTCTGCCATTTGTCTTTCTCCACGCATCCCATGCCATTATAGTTTGCTTACTTTGGGAGCCAGATTCTGCCTTCTTTACTCTTGATAGCAATTGTACCAATGAGTCCAGAACCAACCATTTGCTGTATATTATGGTTTAGTGCAGTGTGTCCTTTTGATGGGTGCTGTTTCTCACGGCAGGGCTGCAAAATGGAGGGCAGAGGGTAGTGGACTGTCTATGGATGTTTGCATTGACTTAATGTATGTGCCCTAGAGGCCCAGGATATCCCTAGTTCCTCTCTCCCAACTCAGCTGCCTCATAGGTCTGTTTGGCATATTAGCTGATAGTTTAAAATATGATTTGTGATAAAAATTCATGAAAAGTTACATTCTAGTAATTTTCCCATACCGTTTGGTTCAATATTGGTATGCACTGAACCCATACTTGAGAACTTTTGATGTCTGCAACCCTGAACTCACTGGACAATCTCTTCCCTCTTCCCCAGTAACTGTCTCTATGGGGCCTCTGGAAGAGCAGCCGCTACTCTTTAACTTGCTGAGCCTTTTTTTTCCAGCCCCAAATTCTTAGTTTGTTATGGGCTTCTTTGTCTCATTCTTTTAGCCGTCCATCCGTCTGTCCTTCTGTCCATCCATCCATCCATCCATCCATCCATTCAATTTAAAAATAGGGCTTTCAACATGAGCCTTTAATCACAGTACTAGAGGCAGGTAGATCTCTGTGAGTTTGAGGCTAGTCTGGCTACATAGAGAGATCCTGTCTCAAAATAAAATAAAGTATTAGCCTTTCTATTTAGCTTAGGCTGACCTTGAACTCATATCCCTCCTACCTCATCTTTAAGTGCTGAGGTCCAGTTGTGTACTACCATATCTGGCTTTCCCCATGAAATCACTGCCCTTTCCTCTGATGAGGACAGCTCCCTTATTTTCTTCTAAGTTTCAGTCTCATGCTTAGGTCTTGACTCCGTTCTGTGTTAATGTTTTACATGGAGTACATTCTCAGTGTGGAGAGCTGACTTTCCCAGCACTGTTGGCAAAGGCCCTCCATTAAATGATTGTGCATTTTTTCTTGAGATTTTTGAAAACTCACTTTAAATGTGTAATCACTTGATTAAGTTTTCTGCCCCTATGATAAATGTCATGGGGAATTATGTATGCTTTGCACACTCCTGTGTGCAGGCCTCTGAGCACGCAGGCCCTTTGCAGCCTCCCTTGCTCAGGGACTCATGATTAGCCTGTATTAAGTAATGCTGAATGTAGCAGGCCGTTGTGTGCTAAGATCTGTTTGAGGACTGTTGCAGGTTGTGGTAGGTAGGCTGAATTTAAAGAGTGAGCTAAATGTGTTTCGTTATTCTGAGAGCCAGTATAAAGTGTCCATAAAGAGGAGTGGCTCATTACTGTTTCTCCACTAATTGTTTTAGCTGAAATTTTTATTATATAAATAAATAGTTTTCGCCTTATTTTATAAAATAAAAATTTGTCGCAAGTACTTAAAAAGTTTAGTTTTTGCTGAGCAGTGGTTGCACATACCAGCACTTGGAAGGCCAGCAGACGATGATGAGTTCTGAGCTTGTAGATAGTCATAGAGTGAGTTCCAGACAGCCAGGGCTATACGAAAATCCCTGTCTCAAAAAACTAAAATCAATTCACCACCCCTGCCCCTCTCCAAAAAATTCTTTTGTAGGCAGGATGCCCACTGCATTTTGTAGGCAGGTGCCACTGCATTTGTAGCAGGGTGCCACCACAGCTGCCCTTCCACTCTCACTTCCTGCTTGCACAGCTTTACCTCTTCACCTCTAAGGGTGGGTGTGCACTTCCTGTGTCTTTCAGTTCCTTTCATTTCTCATTCACATTCCTCTCCATATAGTTGTAATTCTCATTAGATATTATTATGATTGTAAATACTGTTTATGACTAAGTTATGTGTAGTGTACCATGATTTTTTTTTCCCCCTTAAATATATTTCTTGGGAATTGTTGGATTTACTTTTCTGCATCACTCGTGGATGTGGACCCGGACTCTTACAGTTGCATGATTCTTCCTGTGTGACCATCATACCAGGGCTTTGTTAGTTTTCTTTGTTTGCTTGTTTGTTTATTTTTGAGACAGGGTTTCTCTGTGTAGCCCTGACTGTCCTGGAAGTCACTATGCAGACCAGGCCGGCCTCGAACTCAAGAGATCTGCCTGTGTCTACCTCCCAGTGCTAGGATTGAAGGCAAGCACCCACACTGCTGAGCTGTTTGCTGTTTTAGCTTTGTGAATTAGCCCGTCCTGGAGTCTTAGATGGCTGATCACTGGGTGAATGGCACAGCAGTTGAATCACATTTCTCCAGTTTCCTAGAGATTTCCTGTGTCCTTTGTTCTAATTTGTTCAGTCTGTGCCGTACCTGTGAGTTGCCTTGATCACTTCATCACAGTGGATCTCTGAAAGGGATCTGTTTCAGTTTACTGTACCTGCTCTTAACTGTGCTGCCCCTCCCCCTTTCTGGAGACTTCCTGTTTCTTTTCTAGAGACCACTCTGCTCTCTTCTGCCACAGTAAAGAGGGGCATTCTCTTGGCTGCGTGGAGGGCAAGCGAGGATCTGGGCTGAGGGATCTGGCCTCCCATTCCCATGGGTTTTCATAGGGTAAGTCACTCTTTGCCACCAAGGAATTGGCTTTCTCCTGTTGTCTGGGAGACATTTATCTCAATTATGTGTTTTGCACACTTCAGAATTACACAGCTTCAGTTTCTTCAGAGCGTGTGTGTATGTATGTCTCTATGTGTGTCTCTGTGTGTGTAAGCACTTGCATGTACATGTGTCTGTGTTCCTGTGTGTGTGTGTGTGTGTGTGTGTGTGTGTATGTGTCTGCTTGCCGGCCTGCCCGTGCCTGCATGTTTATGTGCCTGATCTACAGAGCTAGTTTCAGGACAGCCAAAGCTACACTGAAAAACCCATTTCAAAGCCAGCCTGGTTGGTCTATAGATCAAGTTCCAGAATAGTCAGTGCAACACAGAGAAACCCTATCTTGAACATTTGCTCTGTCTTGAAGGCCCTAGCCGCCCTTTATCTCCGCTTTTCCTCTCAGGCTGGTCTCTGGTCACCTTTTGTCTGCTTGTTGCTTCTGGCTTCTACCTTTGACCTCTTGTGTTCCAGCCCCAGTTCTCTCCTACCTACATTTTCCAGCTCACTGGACCTTGGGGCGGCCTCTTATCTGCTCCTCTGGACGCTGGGGCTCTGCATTCTTGGTGTCTATCAGAGTGGTCTTTCCCATTGGCTTCCTGTTAGTGTGCTGGTCCAGCCATGCTGCTTTGCTCCCCTGATGCACAGCACACTGCAGCTGCCACAGGGCAGGTTCTGTTGTGCTTCTCAACTGCTCGGGAGACTGACAACGAAGAGCAGATCAGTCCTGAAAATGAAGCCTGGTTGGCTTAGAGCGTGTACTGAGCTTCTCTCTGTGCACCACACAGCACATTCCCGGGCTTTCTCTAACTGCTCTCAGCTCACACGTCATCGTTTCTTTGCAGGGTTTCACCACTGTGGAAACAAGTATTTGCTTTTCAAAAGTATTATAAACATTGTGAGTTGGAAAGGCTGAGGTGGAAAGGCTCTAAATGATATATTGTTGATCTCTTCTTTTTTCTTTCTCCTCACCCCCACCCCCCACCTCCAAACAATTTCTCTGTGTAGCCCTGGCTATCCTGAAACTCCATCGAATAGAGATCTGCCTATCTGTCTCCCAAGTGTTGGGATTAAAAGCCACCACCACTCGCTCGTTTGTTAAACTTTAATGGCTGAGATTTAATACTTTATTATTTGGGGTCAGTAATCTCTTCCTACTTTATAGGACCACAGAGGCAAAGGCAAGAGATTAAGGAAAAGCATTTGGGAAGCTCGGAAATTATATGTCATTTGTATGCCCTTTGCTTCTGTAGAAGTTGAGGCTGAGGTGTGGGGGTGCTGTCCTGTCTGGCAGCAGGAGCAGGCTGAGAAGCCCGCCTTGTGCAGATGGTGATCTCTGTCCTCCTGAGCAATGAGCAATGCTTCCTAGATACCTGACACCTGTGAGGGAGGAGAGTGTGACCTATGGCTGCCAGCTGCTGAGCTGTGGCAGCAGCTGGCCTGAGGGAGTTGCTCCCTGAGGGATCTGTTGGAGTTCCTGGGGTGGGGGTGGGGCAAGAGTAGAGTTGAGAAAAGACTCTTACATCCTCTCTCCCTTCCTTCATTTGACCAAGAGAACATCTTTCCTCAGGTAACTGAGGAAACTGAGATTGATATTTTCATATTCTGTCTCTCCCTCCCCATGTCCGCCCCTCTTCCTATCTACGGCTCCTTCCTGCCCTGTGAGCTTGTGAGCCGCCTGCCTGCCTTAGGCTCCCAAGTGTTGGAGTACTGTACCAGCCCAGATGTATCTATCGACAAGGTCTCACTAGGTAGCCCTGGCTCCTTGCTACATAGACCAGGCTGGCCTTTTTAACTCACAGAGATCCTCCTACCTGTGCCTTCTGAATGCTGGGACTAAAGGTGTATACAGTACACCAGCAGGCCACTCCAGATTCACCACTGCCTACTCTTCCTTCTCTTTTTCCTTTAGAGTATTGTTATGTTTTTCTTTATGCGTATGGGTGTTTTGCCTGTATATATCTACCCATCGTGTGTGTGATGACCATGGAGACAAAAAGAACACGTCAGATTTCCTTGAACTAGCTACGTGGGTACTGGGAACTGAATTCAGGTCCTTGTAGAGCAGATGCTGAGCCACCTCTTCAGGTCCCAGATTTACTTTTTTAGAAGGCAAAAATGCAGAGAGTCTGGAATGGGACACAGTACCTTAGGAGAGGACAGTACATGTGGCCAATCTGTGTATAATTATTTCCATCCCCATCATCATATGTCAGAGTGATTTAGTTCATGGGACAGTAAATGGGGTGATCAGATGTACCCTCATCTTCCCTCAAGGGACATATTTCTTACTATTCTCCCACTGAGTAAAGACTTCACGTATTTTAAAACTGTAATTTGGAAGTTAATCTCCATAGAAAAGAACGTGATACTGTTAAGTTTAAAAGATAAAGGTAATAATTTAACTAAAGATTGATGCTTTACAAATACTGTTTTGGGGCTGGAGAAATGGCTTAATGGCTAAGAGCATGTATTGTTCTGTAGAAAACCTGAGTCCCATTCCCAGTACCCACAATCAGGCATCTGACTCACTGTCTGAAGCTCCAACTCTAGGGGTTGGACGTGCTACTGGCCTTATAGAGTACAGGCATATCTACCCCCATAACACCACATAATAAATATTTTAAAATAGTACTTTAGCGGACTGGAGAGATGGCTAGGAGCACTGGCTGGTCCTCCAAAGGTTTCAGGTTTGATTCTCAGCGCCTACCGGCAGATTACAGTCATTTGTAACTCCAAATTCAGTGGACCCAGCACCTTTTTTGAGCCTCTGTGGGTACCAAACATGCATATAGTACACAGCCACCCATGCAGACAAAACACCCATATATGTATAAATAAATAAAAAATTTAAAAAATATTATTTTACACTTCTGCATAACCTCTCCCTGTTCTCAAGTGCTGAGGATGCATTCCAGGGCTTGCCAGGGGTTAGACCAGCATCTTCCCACTGAGGTGCATGTACCCAGTTCTTTCCTTTCAGGTCAGCAGGCAGTGGCAGCATGGAACCCTACAGTTAGGTCCATGTTAGCAGGTGGTGGGTCTGATATCAGATCTTCTCCGTCTGTGTGGTGCTGGTGGAGCCACTGTGTACATGCATCGTCTGGCCCCGGGCAGTGTCCAGGCTTTGCTGCTTCTTTGTTCTGCTCTGGAGCAGTTCTCTGCCTGTGGGCTGAGGGTCAGCCAGTTTCTTTCTGTGTGGAGATTGGTCTGGGTCGGTGTTGTCACTCACAGCTTGAGCTTTCAGGGTCTCTCCGAATGCCCTACAATTAAATCAGACCTAAGCCAGGAGTGAAGAATGACAAAAAAGAGAAATTGACCTGTGCTAGTAGCTTGCTTGGGCATTCTCAGTCCTCGGGCCAGGATAAGGTCATGTCAACAGTTTTAGTTTGTGTCCACTGTACTGTTTTTTGAATTGGGTCACAAGGACAAGGCCATTATTGGATCAAAGCCAGGACGTGATAGTTTTTTTTTTTTTTTTTTTTTTTTTTAAAGCAGTAGCAGGAAATGCACTGCACTGTGAGCCCCAGTGGACTCCACCCTCCTTTCCCCCACCCCACCCCTGCTTGCCTCCCTGTTTGAACATTTGTTGCTCTGTTTAATTCAGAGCTTTTGTAGCTGTGTGTGCATGTGTACGTGTGCGTGTGTGTGCACACGTGCGTGTGAGAGAGACCATTGTGGGCCTCTTCTTGGTTAACACCAGAAATATACTTTTGTATCTGTTTTTTTAGTCTTGTATAATTTTGATAAAATATTAATCCGAGGGCCAACAAGATGGCTCAGTGGATAAAAGCACTTGTCACAAAAAACAAACAAAAAACAAACAAAAAAACCAATTGCCTGAGTCCAATCCCTGGAATCCACTGTGGAAGGAGAGAACAGAGCTCTGGAAGTTGTGCTCTGTCTACCACATACAATAGCATCTATTCTTATATGCATACGTGAACACACCCACCCACCATACACAATAATAAATAAAATAAAATATAGATTCCCAATAACCTGGGACTGAGCCTTGGTGACTCCTAGGCTGGGCTTGCCTCTTCCGGATCAACATGATGCTGACAGCCCTTGCTTTCTGTGTTCATCTCTCCTGTAAAGTTCTTCGCATCCCTCCTGCGAGCCGAGTGCCACGGAGTACAGTGCAGAGTTTGGCTTAGTGTGGGCCTGGAGGCAGCGGCAGTGCAGTTCAAAGGTTTACCCTCTCAACTTGAAGGAGTCTCTGAATTGCGTGGTAGTTTCCTGCTAGTGTAGTTGTTAATTTTAGAGTTAATAAAGTGTAACTAACAAAGAAGCTAGTTAACGCCAGGTGGTTACTCTAGTTGGAGGGTTAGGTTAGAGTAGGTGCAGGGTTGTTTCACTTGGATGTGATACATGACTTTGCTCATGGAAAACCAAAGGTTGGTTGTCTGCCTGTTAGCCTGCCATACATTTACAAATCTGAGAGAATGTTCAGATGGCGAGGTCCCTTCCACAGTTATTTAAGGAGTTTAGTTGGGGATGAGGCTCTTTGAGAAGCTTATGGTTTCTTAGGTGGCAGGTAGAGATTGCCCAGCCTTGCTGTTGGCCATGAGTACCCTTTACCAAAGTGAATGAGTCTTCTTATAAAACATGCTCCTCTCTGGATACACTCTCATTTGGGGAGTTATATAAGTATCAAATTAGTCTCTCTGTCTGTCTGTCTGTCTGTCTGTCTCCCCCACCCCCAGGACATCTGCTGCTGCTTAAACTTCTCTGTGTGGCTTGGTTGTCCTGGATCAGGCTAGCCTCAAACCCAGAGATCTGCTAGGATTAAAGGCATGTGCCACTACTGCCCAGCTAAATTTATTTCTTTGAAGTTTTACTTTTGTAAAAAAAAAAATTTTGAGACAATCTTGTGTGTAGAACAGGCACAAATCTATGGCCTTCTTGCCTCAAATTCCTGAATGCTGGGACCACAGACACAGTTGGCCTTGTTGATCTCCTTGCTATCCAAACAGTCAAAGAATAGAGGACAACTTGCTTCATATTCACTCATTCATTTAAGTGTGTGTGTGTGAGAGAGCATGCACATGTCATAGTACACGTGTCCATGGTATGTGTAGCGGTCAGAGGACACCTCTCAGGAGTCAGCTCTTCCTTATTGAGACAGGGTCTCTTATTGTTTCTGCAGTATTTGTCCTTGGTTCTGGGATGGAACTCAGGTCATTGTGTGGAAACGATTTCACCTCCAGAGCTGTCTCCCTGGCCCTGTTTTTATCGGTGTTTTTTTGGGGGGTGGGGGGCAGGGGAAGAGGGTAGTGACTGGAAGTAGATCTGTAACTTGGTCTGGCCTTGAGCTTCTGATCCTCTTACTGTCAGCTTCCAAGTGCTGCCATCACAGATGTGGCCACCACCATAGCTGCCTTAAGTTTTTTTTAAAAACATATTTTTGTATTTACTATGAAACAAGTAAGTTTTAAGGTCAACTAATTTCCAAGGGCCAGAAATAGTGAACTTGTATGGGCATCTGCTGCTGCTCTTAAATTCTGAAGTCTTTACAGTGTGGGTGTACGACGTGCCACTCCAGTCCCTTGGGAGCAGTTCAGTTGGTCTGACATCATGATTCTCCTACCACTTCTGACAATCTAGTCTAGAAGATTTTTCCAATTCTTCATTTAAATTGAGTTTTAAATTTTCCTTTAAGTGTTATTTAAAAATCTTGTCTCTTGAATCTTGCTGTGTGGTGTTTACATGTGACATGTATTTGCATATCTCTTGTAGTACACACTCTAGGTGTACTCTTTGTACGTCAAGCTCCAGCACTGTTCTGTATGGACATTGCAGATGTGAAGTATACAGGTATGGACACACCAACAATTAAGGAACAGCTTTTGAGGGGCTCATGAGGTGACTCAGCAGGCAAAAGGCTCTTACTGCCAAGCCCTGAGTTTGATCCTGGTGGAAAGAGAGAACCAGTTCCCAAAAGTTGCCCTCTGACTACCATGTGTATGCTGTGGCCTGCTGACGTGTGTGCACATGTGCACACAAACAAACAAGAAATTAATGAGAAAGTTATCATTTTTTTTTTTTCAATTAAAAACAGGGTCTCCCTTTGTAGCTCTTGCTGGCCTGGGACTCTGTAGATCAGGGTTCCTTGAACTCAGAAATCTGCTTGCTTTTACCTCTGAGTGCTGGGATTAAAGGCATGTGCCACCTTGCCTGTCTAAGAGTCGCTTCTTTTGACAAAAGCTTCTTAGAAGTTTTGGCTTCAGTTTCTCAAGCAAACTTTTGTTGACTAATTAAACTATTTAGCAGATGGTGAGCAGTAGCAACAGGACTGTGACCTAGCCTCTGCTATAAAGGAGGCAGAGTCAGGAACTGATCTGTAATGAAGAAGTTAAAGGCAGGAGTCAAAATCTGTGACCTTGGAAACCTAGGGCATTTCATTGTTTGTGTAACTTTAACAAATATCTAGGCTTGAAATTTATTTAACACTGCATCTTGTTTGTTTCCACTTTTGGTTGAGTGTTTCTGTAGGGAAAGGTGTTTGCAGGTGCGGCCGTGAGGCGGTGTTGAGGATGCTCACTGGCTGCATGGGTCCTGACAGCACAGCTCTGGTGGCCCTGCCTCCATCACTTGTTTGTTTTCAGCACTCAGCATTTTTCGTTTGTTCTGAGGTGGAAACCTAGACCCCATCCCTGTCTAGATGGTTTGTCATCTTGTATTCTCTCTTTCTTTAAGCTGAGGTGTTCTTTCATGCGAATGTGAAGTCATCGTTAGTCCCAGCCCTTGGGAGGCAGGTGGATCTCTGTGAGTTCAAGACCAGCCTGGTTTACAGTGGGAGTTCAAGGACAGTCAGGGCTACACAGAGAAACCCTGTCTCCAAAAAGAAAACAAACAAAACCCACCCCCCTCCAAAAAAAATGAAACCAAAACAAAAAGGACTACAGTTCTCAACCAACAGTGAACATACCCTCCTCCTCTGAAATGCTGTGCTTGGGTCAGTGAGGTGGCCTTAGCAGGTCAGAGCCCTTGCCAGGCAAGCCTAGGACCTGTGTCCTGTGCCCTGGTCCCACAGTGAGAAAGAGCTGACTCCAAAGCTTGTCATTTGACTTCCACACCACACACCCTAGTCACTCATTCTCTCTCACCTCACATTCTCTCTGTTAAATACAGATTTTAAAAATTATATCTGTATAAAGCAGATTTTTTACATTTACATTGCAAAGTTAAGATGTATTTCCTAGAAAAATCATTTGCAAGAAGAGGAACTGAAAGCAGTTGCAGGAGGGGAGTGGGGGACTGCTAAGTTTGTGACTCTGGACTCATGCTGTGTGGGAATAGTTTTGTAACATTTGACTCAGCAACCATTTCCTGAACGCCAAGGGCAAAGGACCCTAGTAGATCGGTGGGTCAGGGTGAGCAGGAGGCAGGCTGGATTTGGAAGACACTTTGAGGGCGTCAAGTGGTCTTTTCCAAGTCTCCTCCTTTCCGCCTTATCTTGGTCATTTTCCAGTTAATGAGAGCGGTGGTCTAATATATCATTTGTGTAAATGAAAGTTTATTAAATTAGTTTGCTTAAAATATCGGTTACAGATTCTCCATTATGCTAATAAAATTGAGAGTAACAGCCAATACATTGATGTCCTGGTGCTTGTTTTCCATAAATGAACATTCCCAGAGTGCTCACTTTTCATGGAGCGTCGTGATCCAGACCCTCTCATGCTGTGAGCCTTCATGGAGAGCATTAAATCAGATCTGAGCAGCTCCAAGAGACAGTTGGGAGCTTGAGAATATGCCCAGTGTCAGCATCCTGACGAGGAGGGCGAGTTAGAACAAAGGATGCTCTTTGACATTCAGAAACTGACGGGCATGTACCATTCTGTATGTATTCCTACATAATGCTGCAGAGAGTCTCATGTGCTGTCGTTTGGGCCAGATTAAATAGTTAATATCCTTGTAGGCTTCCAACAAAGTCTAATGCAAACATCTCAGTCGCTCACCCAGATGCTTTAGCCCTCTGTCCCCGAATCAGATAACTGCTGGAATGCCTGTCCAGAGCTCCGTGCCGAGTGCTTTAGGGAGTTAAGAGAACAGTCAGCGTTAGGCCTGTCAGTTGCTTCAGCTTTCTTCCTGCTGTCCACAGCTCAGTGTTGGGACAGTGTGTCATTGCAGACACCCCGTGTGACCTTACCCTTGGAGAACAGACACTACATGTTGGGAACAGAAGCAGAGATGTGCTGGAGTGTAGACAGAGCTGCCAGAGCCTGAGGGGTAGCGTTGGTCACCGAGGAGGAGCTGGTTGAGGAAGTTTTCTTTTCCCAGTGGATCCCACAGTTGTCACTGAGACCAGCGGAGTGAGACAGGAGACAGTCTTGGAAGTTTTCCTTTTTCCAGAACATGCATTTTCCCTATCTCAGGTTAAAAATGGCACAGCCTAATTTATGGTGACAGTGCTGAAGTATTTTACATGAAGGCAGAACTTCATTCTTTCAAATAAAATGGCCTCTCAAGTGTTTTTAAAGTAACCAAAGATAAATATTTATGGCTCATATTTCAGTAACTGGAGGGCATTTTGAAGATGTGTTTTTCCCATGACTGGAATTATGTTCTGTTTTTCTTGATTGTGTTTAATGATAGTAAGAATTCTTGGAACTTTTCCCCCACATCTTGTAGTCTGAAAGTGGATGCAGCATGCAGAATTAATTTCGGTCTGGAGTGTTGGCATTCCTTGTCAGCTTCATTTTATAAACAAATATGAAGGATTCATTCTGTCTCATAATACCTTAGAAACGATCATCCGACAGGGAGCTTATCGTGGACTGGTACTTGTCAAAGGCATTTCTCATGGCAGCTGAGCCCGTTGGTGAGTGCATCTCTGTCAGGGCCTGTGGTGGTGGCTGCTCTCTCGAGTCCCTGTGCCCATGCCTGCCTCTTCTGCACTGTTTCTTCTCCTGTCATAGTGCTTGTGATGGTGGCCATGGTAAAGGAAGGCACTCAGTGTTAACAGTCTGGCTTCTAACTGAACTGTATGACTGGCAGAGTGTCCCCTGGTTCAGCTGTGCAGAACTGGAGATGGAAGCTGTATAAACCCCAGCCTAACTCCAGCACACAGCTCATACACATGAGGGAGGAACAGCTGTTTATTTTCCCATGTAGCCAGCCAGAGGGCCCTTCCCTCTCTTGGGTAGGGCCATTGAAGCTTCAAAGATAGGGCCAGAGGCAAGCACCTGGCAGGCCTGGATCCATGGCAGAAGGCTTTAGAAACCCAGGAGGAATGAACAAGTCTTCTTGCAAGTGCTTTCTTCTGCCTGCTTGGTTTATATGAGAGCAGGCTGGTCCTGAAGTAGAAAATGGCAGCCTGAGAAGATCAAGGAGCTAAACATGTTTGGGGGAAGAACCACTGGTCTTTTGGATCATAGCAAACATTTGTTTATGGGAATGATGGAAGTTGCTGGTCCTTCAGTAGCTTCCTCTGCCCTTCTCCAACACGTCATTTAGAGTGCTCCTTCTGGGATAAGGAGGCAAGGTTTACACTTCAATTTCTGCTCTCCTTTGACATTTTAAAATATAACTCTCCTTCCCCTCTCCCCTCAGCCCTCGCCTCCTGACTTCTCAAAGCATTATGTAGCCCAGGATAGCCGAAAAACTACAGCCTCACAAGTGCAGGAATTACAGGCATTCACCATAGTGCTTGGCTGGTGAGACAGGTCTCGGGATATAGTCCAGTCTGTTTGAACTTGATCCTCTTGCCTTGTTCTCTCAAGTGCTGAAATTACAAGTGTGTCTCAGCTGCCAGGCTCTTCCTCTTCCTTTTAAGGCGTTCTTAAATTCACCTGGTGTTCCTTTCCCTGATGCTCTCTTCTGTGGTGCTCCCTTCCCTGATGCTCCCTTCCCTGATGCTCCCTTCCCTGGTGCTCCCTTCCCTGATGCTCCCTTCCCTGGTACTCCCTTCCCTAGTGCTCTCTTCCCTAGTGCTCTCTTCCGTGGTGCTCCCTTCCCTGGTGTTCTTTTCCCTGGTGCTCCCTTCCCTGGTGCTTCCTCTATTAAGACAACTTTTCTCATTTGTGTCCTTGCTTGGCTCACGTCATTACACAGCTTTATTGCTACCTGTCCTGAGAGTCCCACACCTGCCTCAGTTTTGAGCTCTTTGTTTACATCCGACACTGTATGTAGTTGTTCCACCCACACCTTCAGGAACCAGGTTCATTTCTGTATCCACTCTCTCACCCAGCAGAACCTGGGAAGGCCTATCTTTTTATTTTGTTTTCATAATCCTTGTGTGCAACACCCACAGCCTGTCTCTTAGGCCAGAAAGCTGAGCGTCATCTCAGGCTGCCCCTCCTTCCTGCCGCTTGCCTCATAGGCCAAGATCAGTGAAACACAGCTACCAAATTGGGTCTGGCAAGTAGCCATAGGGAGCCCCAATGCGTGAGCCAAGTTGATTTTTGCATTTTTATTGTTAAGACGTGTGTGTGTGTGTGTGTGTGTGTGTGTGTGTGTGTGTGTGAGAGAGAGAGAGAGAGAGAGAGAGGAGAGAGAGAGAAGGACCATGTGGAGAGAGAGAGAGAGAGAGAGAGAGAGAGAGAGAGAGAGAGAGAGAGAGAGAGAAGGACCATGTGTGGGTCAACAAACCCCTGTGTTTCCTCTCGGACCTTTCTATAGAAGGTTGGCTGCCTCTCCCTCACAGTTCTTTCAGAGCATCGCTTGTGATATCCTTTCTGTCCCAACCTGCCTGTGTGTTCTCTTAGAACAACAGAGTCTATGCCTGCTTGACCCTTCCCTCACACTGTGGCCGGCTTCTCTGCATCAGCACAGCACTGTGCTCGGTGACCTTTTCTGCCCACACTAGCCTCCATATCCATAGGAGCATTTAGCTGACCGTCACACGTGTATTAAGCTTGCGTGTCTCCTGTGACCGTAAGTTCCTTTACCACCCTTTCTACCATTTGGACAGTCCCCGTGGGGTTGAGAGAACTCCCTCACTGTTCAGTCATGCTTCTGTACTGCATCTCTCAAGACAAAGTCCCATGTCCCCTCTCTCTCAAATGTCCTTTACCTAGCATCCAGTCTAGCGTGCTGGAGGTAGGAGTCCAAGAAGTTGATGAAAGCTTGGTGCTTGGTGAACAACTCAGTATGTCTGCTTCTGGTTTGAGCCTCACTCTGTAGCCCTGTGTAGACTCATGACTCACTATGTAGCGTAGACCGGGGCTGGAGAGCTGGCTCAGTGGTTTAGGTAGGGTTAAGTGGTTAAGAACCTCTTGCAGAGGGTCTTCCACACAACAGTTGCCACCTGCCCGAACTCCAGTTCTTTTCTGGCCATAGGTACCAGGCATACATGTGGTGTACATATATAAATGCAGGCACTCGAATACATACATAAAAATAAAAACAAATAAAACCTAAAAAGGAGGAAGTAATGCAGAAGGATCCTGGCTACCTTTAGCCTCATTTCCCAGTATTGCAGAAGTGTCAGAATGCTGACGTTGGTAGGTCCTTCCTCTTGTTCTCTTAGGACCACACCCCACCATGCTCCCTGGTGGCCACTTAACTGTGCTCCTCACTGACTTGCTCTCCATGTGTATAATTTAATCACCTGAAGAATGTAATATAGATGGAACCACAAAATTTGTAAACTGTTGGGACTGAAGTTTTATCAGCACAGTTATTTAGAGTCTAGTTAGCTTGTTAATTGTCAGGTTTTGCTCCTGAACCATCATACCCTTCTAACAGTGTGTCAGTCTACTTATGCACTACTTCACTTTTGTTAAAGCCTACTTAACGTTTACCTCTCTTTTTCTTCCTTACAACAGTGATCTGGTAACTTTGTGTGTTATCATCGTTATAGTTTCTCCATGGTGTCGGGGGGGGGGGGGGTGGTGTGTCTGGAGAGTGAGCACTGGACATCCTCAGCCTAGGCCAGCACCTCCCCTTGTTACTGGGGCTGAAAGAGCTTTTGAATTTTTTGTGGATTATGTGTCTTACACTAAAATATTTTTACATGATAATTGAATTAACTTTAATATGTCTATGCCCACTTAGATATTATTATTTAAAAAATAATATATATTATAACATTATTATTATAGCTATATTTTCTTTAAAGAAAAAGAGAGAAAAAGCACTGTTTTGTTTTTGAATTTCTTTAATGTCTAGATTCTTTTTTTTAAATGTATTTATTTTATGTACATTGCTATGTTTTTGCCTGCATGTATGACTGTGAGATTGTCAGATCTTGGAGTTACAGACAGTTGTGAGCTGCCATGTGGGTACTGGGATTGAACCAGGATCCTCTGGAAGAACAGTCAGTACTCCTAACCGCTGAGCTATTTCTCTAGCTCCATCTTGATTCTTGGTTTTTGTTTTTTGTTTTTTCGAGATAAGGTTTCTCTGTGTAGCCCTGGCTGTCCTGGAACTTACTCTGTAGACCAGGCTGGCCTCAAACTTACAGAGATCCACTTGCCTCTGACTCCCGAAAGCTGGGACTAAAGGTGTGAGCCACCACTGCCCGGCAATTAATTTCTTAACAATGCAGAATATGAAATCAAATCAACTAACTTTACCAAATATTTTGTTAAGAATTTTAATTATGTGTATGTGTGTGTGTGTTTGGTTGTTCGTACATGTGAGTGATTAGCCCTACAAATATGTCCTCATAGTCCATAAAAGGATGTAGGACCCCCTGGAGCTGGAGTTAGAGGTAATTGTGAGCAACTTGATATAGATGCTGGTAGCTAAATAGCAATGCACTCTTAACTGGTGAGCCGTCCTTTCTGCCTTTCAATTATTTATTTTTATTTTTTTTATTGAGACAGGATCTCACAGTGTAGCTTCAGCTAGGTTGGAACTTGATATGCAGAGCAGGCTGGCCTTCAACTCACAGAGACTGACCTACCTTTGCCTAATTCACTTTTTAACCTATGCCACATTTAAATTTATTGATCTGTCTGGTACTTAGAATAGATTCTACCTCCCTCTCCCCTCTCTTCCCCTCCCTCTTCTTCCGTCTTCTCCTTTCCGCGTCCTTCCTCCCTTCCTTCCTTACACTGAATCTCTCATATAGCTAGCTCAGTTGGCCGTGAACTCTCTTTGTAGCTAAGGCTAGCCTTGAATTCCAGGTCCTTTCACACTACCTCCTGAGTGCTGGGATCATTGGTTTGTGCCGCCACACACAGCTCTCATGTTTGCTTTTAAAAAAAAATGTCATTCAGATATTTGGAATTTATTGAATTCTGCATATCCTCAAATTTAGAACATCTTATTAAACAATATTGACATCTCTGGGAGCGGGAGGTGGCTGTCAGTGGAGCATTTGCTGCAGGACGGGTGAGCTGTGTCTGTGGACCCTGAGAACCAGCGGGCATACTTGGAATGAGTAGCCAGGGTCACTCTTTGGTCATCAGCCAGGTTCTCGTGAGAGACCCTGTGTTAAAAGACAAGGTGGGTGATGGCTCAGGCTTAATCACTGGCCTCTGTACACACATGCAACACGAGTGTGTTACCACATCCCCAAAATATTGGAGTTTGTCAAACTATGCTTTTCAAAACTTGTGATTTTTGCTTGAAATCACTTTTCAGTTCATTGACTTCATTTACTTTTGACAAAACAGTTGTCAGATATGCATTTTCAAATAGAAATGGGGTCAAATAAGAAAAGGCAGCTGATCTAGCCCATCACTTGCTTGTAAATGTGAGATGTTTCCCTTGAGCTATAACAAATATAAGAAATGTTTCAAATAGGTTTCACATGGAATAAGAAGGCAAGTAATGCCTTAATGTTATGATTAAAATATCTTTTACTTTGAAGACTTCCCTCAGTTGGTGGCGCAGAAGGTTGTGGATGTCGTGTTAGTGGACTGATTCCTGGTTCAGCCTGTTTCTTCCTCTCTCCTCTGATTTTCACTCTGCCTTTGCTGACATCCTGTAGGATGGCTGGTTGAGTACCACTCTTGGTAAAATCCCGACTCCTATAGGCAGCCATAGACAGGCACCAGGCAAATGCTGGGAATATCCTAGGCACAGAGAGAAAAACCAGTTCAGAGCCTCACCTCAGCCTTCGGGGGCAAAGGCAATAGGGAAGGGCCACAAACCTGCTAACCCCGTTGGCTTGCTTGTGTGTTCATCCAGAAAGTGTTCACATCCCAGGCCCGAGCCCATAGTGAGGCATTAACCGTGAGTCATGTGTATCCCAGGGTGGGAGAGACTCAGGCTTCCTAGGGCCTCCCGAGCAAGTGCTCTTGGAGCTACACAGGCTGGTTCCAGAGCTTCTGAGTCATGGCAACTTTTGTTCTCACTCATCATCCCCAGGAAGAGACCTCAGACCCTGCCCAGAACAAACCTTCACGTCAGCAAAGCTTTTCCTGAGTCCTTGGACTCCTTCTGTGATTGAAGTGTTTCCTTTAATTTTAACAGAGCTATCTAGTAGCAGTGCCCTAGATTGTGTTATGTCTAACGGTGCTTTCATTCCTGTCTTTCCTTCTGTCTGCTCAGTGCTGCCTTTGTCTGTTGAACATGGTTCCTTTAGTCAGGTGTTCTAGGTGCTTTGTTCCAGCGTCTAGAGACATTATTTTTACAAATTGGGAGTTTCTGGCATCCAGTGAGTAGAGGTCAAGGGCTCTTGCTTTCATTTTAACAAAATCATTTTAACAAAATTGTTTTGTTAGGTAAGAAGTGAGAGAGACAGTCTAGGGTACCCAAGGTAGCTTCTACTAACAAAAATAATTCAGGCCTAAGTGTCAGTGGTGCCAGCCTTGGAAAAGTTCTATTTTAGTTCTGCTCAGAACTCCACCTGCCTCTGTCTCCCGAGTGCTGGGATCAGAGGCACTGACCACCGCACTTGCCTTTAGCTCCTTAAAAATGTTTTTTACATTAAAATTTTGATTTTGGGGGGCAGGGGCTGGAAAGTGGCTCAGTGTTTATGAGTGCTTGCTTTCTTGCTGAGGACCTGGGTTCAGTTCCCAGCATTCACATGGTGGCTCACAACTATTTATATCCAGTTCCAGGGATCTAATGTCCTCTTCTGGTTTTCTTGTGCACCAGGCACACATGTGATACACTTTACATACGTTCAGACAGATACATACTTAAAAATAAATACATACATACATAAAAATAAATATCTTTATTTTACTTACCTATAATTGTGGTCTTATTTTTGGAGAAAATATTTTAATTATGTTCAGCTTAATTAAGTTGATTTGAAAAGCAATAGATCTCTTTTAGGAATTAAGGCTCACATTTTTGCTGGGTGATTAGTTTCTTTTTTTTTTTTTTTGGTTTTTCGAGACAGGGTTTCTCTGTATAGCCCTGGTTGTCCTGGAGCTCACTCTGTAGACCAGGCTGGCCTCGAACTCAGAAATCCACCTGCCTCTGCCTCCCAAGTGCTGGGATTAAAGGCGTGCGCCACCACCGCCGGCGATTAGTTTCTAAACTAAGAACTTAAAGTAACTAATGCTTAAAAACACAGATTCCTGGGTTCCAACCTAGTCCTTTAAAAATTCTCTAGGAATAATGCCCATGAATTAACCAGCCCAAGAATCCCTGAAACGGATAGGTAGTTTGTAGCTAAAAATCGGATATGCTCTGAAGACTGGTTCTTTGTAAAGAAAATGTTCTTTGTTGTTCTCAGAAGTAATGTACACCCCTGGAATAACCAGTCATGTCAGTAAAACCAGTCAGACCACCCTCTGTACCAGCTGGCCTCTGATGGCCAATGGAATGCTGGTTCTCTCTGGTCCTGTGCAGTGAAGTTCACCTGGTTAACCAGCAGCAGCAGCAGCAGGGAGGCTGAGAGGAGCTTGGGAGGGATGAGGATGTGGTTAGTGGAATCCGTGCCCTGCTGCTTCTCTGCCCAGAGGGGAATTACTCAGTGCTGACTTTCCCTCCCGAGCATCTGTTGCAGCCCACACTCACCACAGAGCTAAGTGTCTGACTGTAAATTCACCTGCCCAAGGCGGCAAGGGCAGGCACCCCCATTCCTACTGTCGGTCGGGCAGTCCTGACTGCATTGTCCTCGTCAGGAAGTTAATGCTGCTGAGCTTTTGTTGCCGTGGTTTTGTGAGCTGTGAGGGTTAAAGATCGACCTAGAAAGGGAAGGTGGAAACGTTTTAATTGCCGATTTTCTTCTCTGTTGATGAAGTGTCACCTAGGAAAGGCAGGTGGATCCTGGAAGAGGAAAGAAAGGCCGTCAGTTTTGAAACGGACTGAATTTTGTTTTGATAGTATTCTCAGTTGCTGTTAAGGATGCAAGCTAAAACTTAAGAAACTGTAAATATAAGATAAATATGGGCTCCACTGTAGCCTTCTAGACTAATATTGTCTATCTCTGTATTATGGACATTTTCAAACAGAGAGATTAATATACTAAGACTGCATGTACCCATCACCATAGTGATAATTAAAACACTGAACCAATCTAGTTTCATCTGTCCCTCATCATTTACCCATGTACCTTCATCCCCACGATTTTATATTTTTGAAATTTATTTTAATTTCATATGTGTATGTGTGAATGCAGTACACATGTGGGGCACACACACACACACACACACACACACATGAAGGCCAGGTGAGGACATTGGATCCCCTGGAACTAAGTTACAAGTGGTTGTCAGCTGCCTGGTGTGGGTTCTGGGGACCTGAGTGCTCTTAGTCCTTAACCATTGAGTCATTTCTCAGGACTGATCTTCAGTAATTCTAAAACATAGGCACCTGTGTATTATTTCATTCAGAAACACAGAAAGTCAGTGGTTACATGTCTCCTTTTTGGGTGCTCCCTGCTTACTTAGTTTGTTATTAGTTTCCTTCTTAAAAGATGATTGATATTTAAGCAGCCAAACCTTGGAATGTGTAGAGTGTGTATTATTCTTTCTGGGAGAGGGGATGATTTCTTGGATAGATTTCCAAAGATGGTGTTGAATGCATAATTACTAGTCCCAGGGAGATTGCTCAGTGATAAGATGCTTGTTGTGCAGTCTAAAGCACCTGAGTTTGGATCCTTAGCATCTAAATAAGAGTCCAGGTGGGCATGGCAGCCCTTCTGTAATCCCAGAACTCCTGAGAGGAATGTGGGATGCTGGGCAGACTAGTTAGTTATACAAGCCAGATTGTCATGCTCCTGGCTCAGCAAGAGACCCTGCCTCAGTATATATTGTGACTAAGGAAGACCCCCAGTGTCAGTCTATGGCTTCATTGCACATGTGCATACTCTCACATACCTGTGTTCACACATATGAATACCCGTACCCATGCATACATACACACACATTATATAATTCAACACACACACATATGTTGAAGGTAATATTTAAAACGGCAGCACCCTATCTGGCGTGTTCTTATGGGGCTGCCATGTTCCCTACCAGGCAAGGCCTGAGGCCAAGAGCAGTGGCATGCTCTGGCCGTGGGAGATGGCTCTGCCAGTCTACCACGCTGTCTCCAAAAAGCTTGGCTGAACCCCAGACAATACCCGCCATCCATGCGGTACCCGGGAGAAATGAGACTCTAAAACTTAATTATTATCCAAAGGCTTTATGTATTTTAGAATGTTCAATTAACAATTTGCCCACATGATTAGAGTTGTTTTCCAATGTCTAACCTTAAGGTATATATCGTTACCCAGGACTGTTCTCTCTTCTTCTCCTAGCTCTCCTCTTCCTCTCCTTCTGTTTCTTCGCTCTTCCCACATTAGCTCCTCCCACATTACCGAGCTTTATTGTAAAATGTATTGGGGAAATATCCTGCTACATTGTGTGTGTGTGTGTGTGTGTGTGTGTGTGTGTGTGTGTATGTGTATGTGGTCTAATTATTGGAATGTATTTATTATAACTGAAGAGAAGTTATTTCTAGAATTCCATGAAGTTGTAACTAGAATCAAAACAGGCTTATCATACCTTTAGAGCTACTGTGATGCTTGTCTTCTTAGCTTCTCATCAGACTCACATGCATTCTCTGCTCTCCCACTGTTAGCTTGGCCTCATGCTTCTGGAAAAGTATCAGTCAGTCTAGGATACCCTTGGTGTCTTCCTGCCATGGCATCAATTGACTTTGGGTAGTCAGGCCACTATCGTGTCTTCATGCATCATGGCATGAGTTGTAGGATAGGAAGGGCTTGTCTCTGCCCACAGGATGCCTCAGCTCTTCCATCTCCTTCACAGGGTCCTGCTGCCATTTTGTCCCTCTTCTGTTTCCTCTGTTTGCTGTCTCTTCCTATTTGTTGGTAAAGTCGACTGATGTGTCTTTAACAGAAAGTCATCCATTGTTCAGTCAGCTTCTTCCTATAGTTAGTGGCCCAGTCTTTTCTCCTCTTCACAGGAAAAAGAGTCTTCCCAAAGGGTGTTCTATTCCAGTCTTGGCCTATGCTTGGCAGGAGCTTGGGCCTCAGGTAGCCACGCATGTGCTTTGTAAGCCCAGCGGTGCCTCTGTTGTCCTTCCCTTTCCCCATTGCTGTGTTCAGCCTCTCAATGGATTCATTCCCTTCTCACTTTTAAAGCAGGATCAACTTGTTGAGACCTTTTCTTTCAGCCTTACAGACACCGTCCTAATTCTCTTGACTGCCTCTGCTTTCTGTCCTAGGCTGGAGAGAGAGAGTCTCCTCTTTTTCTCTGTTTCTCCTCTTTCCAGACCCCATGGCTTTTACACTGTCTTTATGTTGCTGACTTCTAAACCCATATTCACAGCTGAAGCCTGTGATCTGAGTCCACGTGGATGACAGTGGCCTACTGTCCTGATTTCATGTGTCCGCAGGAGAGTTGTGACTCCCCCCAGTCTGTATTCACGTCAGTAAACTGACACCAGCACACACAGTTTGAAAAGTGAGAAGCCTGACATGGCCTTCTACCCTCACCTGTCTCTCCGTCTCCAGCACGCCTGCAGTGCTCTGTGTGCACCCACACTCACCTGAGTGTGCTGCTCCCACCAGTGACCGTCGGTCCTCGCTGGGAGCTGGAACTTCCTGGTTGCTCAGTCCTTCATGACTGTTTGATGGAGAATCAGCCACTCACTCCATTTATAACCATCAGGGCCCTGCTTGGTTCGCTTCACCTCTGTCCCCGTGCCGGGCTTCACCACTGTGCCGGGCTGTAATGGCACCTTTACACCAACATCACTCTTGTGCGAGAGCCTTAGGACCTTCTGTTTGTGCTTGAGTTTGTTCCTGGCCTCTGTCTCTACTCTTGAAGATACAGCATGATATTCTTGAGGATAGGATAACCCTATCTTAAGAGCCATTTTCTTCATCTGTCTTCCCAAGTGAACTCACACCTCAGTCTTTTCTTTGGCACACCATCTTTTTCCCCAAACATTTATTGATTTCTTACTCTGAGCCCAATACTGACTGTTACACTTGTAAACATGGACACACAAAGGAAGGTAGCTAGTGAGCAGAGACACTACAGCTAAGTTGTATCCTGGTTGCTGGTGTATGGATAACTGCAGCATGCTAAGCGGGTGCATCAGTTGAGGGACTGACAGTTGTAGTGTCTTTGATCTTCTCCAACGAAGTTGCAGGAGAGGGTTAGTGTCAGGGTGGTCTCTGGCCTCTGCTGGGACTGCCCCAGCCCTGATTGTACAAGATATTAAAGAGTTGAACATTCACACTAAACAAGACTTACATTGTTTAAAAAACCAACTAACCAACAAACAAAAACCTATTTCAGCCTCAGACCTGAGTAGAGTGGCTTAGAGGGGGAAGATGGTGGGGAGGAGCCTCGAAGGCTGGGAAAGGACGAGTAGTACCTTCTGTGAGCTTCAGGCCACAAACGCACTTGTTTACTGGCACTTTGACCCGGGTTCTTTTCTTGATCTTTTTTGTTTATTTGACTTTGTTTTGTTATGTTGACTTAAAAAGGTTTATTTTAGTGTGTGTGTGTGTGTGTGTTGTGTGTGTGTGTGTGTATGCGCGTGCATGCACCGTATGCATGTAGGACTCCTCAGAGGTCAGAGGGTGTCAGATCCTCTGGAATTGGAGTTACAAATAGTTGGAAGCAACACTGTGGGTGCTGGGCTGCAAACCCAGGTCCTCTGTAAGAGAGTAAGTGCTTTTAACTGCTGAATTCTCTCTCTGGCTTCCATTGCTTTGTTTTGAAGATACAAGATCTCACTAAGTAGTCCTTACTACTTAGTAAGGCTGTTCTGGAACCCCACATGTAGACCAGGTTATCCTTGAAGTTTCTGCAGTATCTGTTCTCTATGTAGACTAGGTTAGCCTTGAAGTTGCTGTAGTACCTGCGCCTCCGTGTCCTGAGTCCTAGGATTACAAGCATGTGCCAACATATTCAGCACTCTCTCCGTCATGTCAGGTTTTATGATAGAAGTATACTCTGTGCCAGTGAATTGGGTTAGTTTTCATTGGCTTTGAAAATCCCAATTATTTTCTTCCTTTGTATTCTTTTTCTAGACCTTTTGAAAAAAACAAAACAAAACCAAGATTTAAATTACATGTCATAAAATTCCCTGGAGAGTGGTTCAGTAGTGCAGAGCACTGGCTGATTTGCAGGGGACCCAGGCTCAGTTCCTAGGACCAACATGTGGTAGGGGGTAGGGACTCACATCTGCCTCTCTCCAGGGGATCGAATACCCTCTTCCTGCTTCTGCAGGAATGTGTGAACACGTTACTCACACGGAGAACACACACACACACACACACACACACACACACACACACGCACACACGCACACAAATAAATAATAAAGTATTTAAAAACTTTCAGACTTCATTGCATACGCTTATAATTGATATGTCTGTCATATCAGGAGACTAAAAAGAAACTTAAACATTTTTAGATTTTATTTCCTTTCTGCCCCAGGGAAAACTTTGATATTTTAAACAAAGCATCTCGGAGCCCTAGCCTGTCACTGCTACAGGTGCTTCCTTGGTATTGACTTTCTTTTAAAAAGTTCTTAAAACATTTATTTAGTGTGTGCGTGTGCTAGTGTGTGTGCGTGTGTGTGAGTATGTGTGTGCAAGTGTGTTTGTGTGAGAATGCTTATATGTGTGTAAGTATGAGTGTGGGTTTGTATGTGAGTGTGTAAGTATGAATGTGTATGTGAATGTATTTGTGTGTGTGTGTATGTGTGTGTGTATTCTACCTTCCTAGTGCTGGGGTTAAAGGTGTGTGCCACCACTACCCAATTGGCTCATTTACTTTAAAACCAAACCCAAAACCAAAAAAGTTTAAAATATTTTTAAGTTGCACTTCTTTATTTTCATATTTTTGTTTTTATGCCTACATGTGTGTGTCTTTGTATCATGTTCATGCCTGGTGTGGGCAGCAGTGGCTGTCCTAGAGCTGGAATTACAGACTGTTGTGAGTCACCTTGCAGTGAGCTGTACCACGGCTCTAGGGGGTCCAGCATCCTCCTGCGGCTCACACGGGCACAGACAACCATCATCATCACCCTTGTGTGCCTGTATTTGGTAAAAATTTCTACTGACATATTTTAAAAATTAAGCTAGCTTTTCACTACAGAGGTGCTGAAAAACACATGCATGTCTCTGTCTTCCTGTGAGTCCTGTTTCTCTTCTCAGTTACACTCCCAGCCCTACTCTTCTTCTCTGTGGAGTTCTGTGTATCCGTGTCAAACAAGGCCACAACACCATCACTTAAAGAGAACACACTTCACTTAAATTGTTGGAGTTAAGCAAAACATTTGAAAGCCTGATGTCTTAGATTGGATTCTTTGTCAGCATTCCAGTGTTTCATGTAAGTGATTCTCCTAATTTATCTATTGTGCTCATAATTAGAACATGCAGACAGCACTTCAGTATTCTGATTACTAAGGGAAAAGGTTAAAAATGAGTGCTACCTTAATATAGCACTAGTGGGTGGCGCTGTAGCCTTCTCATGTAAAAGAGCGTTATTCTCATGAATCAGTGGGTGTGCTGGGACCGTGCTGTCTGGTGGCTTTGAGGGAGCAAGGGAGGAGAGTGTTTCAAGAAACCAACCTATAGCAGGCACTGAGGGTGGCTCACCTACCTGTCCAGCTGGTTCCTCACATACCCGTCCTGCTCTGTCCTTGACTGAGTCACGGACAGCACAGGCTGGCTTTGTGTCTAAACACTAGAATCTTTTAAAATTAGAGCTCTTCTATAATTGTGTTTTAAACCCTTTTTCACTAATTTATTTATTCACTTTACATCCCAATCACAGTCTGCCCCCACAGGTCCCTTCCCTCCCCCTCCCCTTCACCTCTGAGAAGGGAGGGGTCTTCCCCACCCCCAGTACCAATCCCTCAAGTTCTGCAGGACGAGGCATATCCTTTCCCACTGAGGGCAAACGTAGCAGCCCAGTTAAGGGAACAGGATCCACAACAGAGTCAGGGCAATGCCCGGCTCCAGCTCTTGGGGGACCCACGTGAAGACCAGGTGGCATATGTTATTTATATGTATGCCTGAGCATGTGTGAATATGACAATGAGAGTGCTCTGTCTTCACGAACATCAGAAGAGAGGATCAGATTCCATTACAGATAGGATTGAACCCAGGACCTCTGGAAGAGCACTCATTGCTCTTATCTACTGAGTCATCTCTTCACCCCTATCTTTTCGATCTTTATGCATTTAAATCTGTGGTTACAGAAAAATGAATTCTCATAAGGAAAGTGTTTGAATGTTAGGTTTCAAAAAACCTGGGACCGGGCTGGAGAAATGGCTCAGTGGTTAAGAGCACTGACTGCTCTGCCAGAGGTCCTGAGTTCAATTCCCAGCACCCACATGGTGGCTCACAACCATCAGTAATGTGATTCGATGTGATTCTTCTAATGTGTGTCTGAAAATAGCTGCAGTGTGTACTCATATAAAAAAATAAATAAATCTTTAAAAAAAAAAAAAACCTGGGACAGATCTCACTCAGGCCTGTGGCTCCTCCCATCACTTCTTGCCCCACCCCTTCTCTAAACCCCTCCCTCCTGGAGGCTGGGCTTCAATTCCCTTCCCTGCAGCCTGGCTGATACCTTTGTAACTTGGTCATTTTGGCTACACTGGTCTCTTGCTCTTCCTCCCCCCTCTCCTCTCATGGTATGGCTTAGTCAGCTGGCTGTGTTCATCCTGAATCCTTCCCTCTGCCTGCTTTCTCCCTTGTATCTATAATAATCTTCTCATGACAGGCAGTGATGATGCACGCCTTTAATCCCAGCACTTGGCAAAGGCAGGCAGACAGATCTCTGCGTTGGAGGCCTCCCTGGTCTACCAAGTGAGTTCCAAGACAGCCAGGGCTGCACAGAGAAACCCTGTCTCACACAGACAAACAAAATCCTTCTTGTAACTGGAGAGGGCCGTCCTCCTTTATCTCATTTTTCATTCATGGAACAGTAAGGGCCTGTGAACAGTTTTAGGCAACGATTTCATTGTTTTTGGTATTTCAGCTTCTTTTCTGGTCTTTTTCATTTCGTTTTGTTTATCCTGTTATGGATCCACCTCAGGGGACTTAGAACTTTCTGTCACAGCCCAGCCTGTCCTTGAGTCCACCATCCTCCTGCCTCAACCTCTTGCGTGATGGTGGGAATGAGCTGCTATCAGTGTATTTCTGTATTTCTGCTTCATCAGCACACTGGGCAAGGGTGTTTTCTGCCTCCCAGTGGAAGGCATGAAGTGAGTGTTCCTACAGAAAATGCTTTCACTCAAGTGAGTTCTCATGAGTCTCACTCTCCCTCCTCCCTCTGTCCCGTTCTGCCTTCTTTCCACACTCCTGACCCTGAACATGCTGGGCTAATGCTCTGCAGCTGGGCTACGCACTTCCCAGTTTTCTTTAATGTCTAGGTATATACATACCTATAGGCCTATAGGCTGAGGCAGAAGAATTGTGAGTTCAAGGTCAGCCTGGTGGAGAAAGACTGCCTTAAATAACAAGAACAATGAAACAAACAAAAACCCAAAACCCAAATAAATAATTTTAAATATTCTTGGGCAGTGCACAGTTGTTTGCCCTGAGGGCATGTTCAGATTTTATTCTTCATTTCACCAGATGTCCACATGGTATGGGATAGAGCCACAGCCTTTCCTCAAGGAGATGGAGCTGCTGGTCTCATTTGTCAGTGTGACAGCTGTGGTCAACACTGTCTCTACCAGGATGGTCTGTCTTCTGTGATGGCAGAGATGTGAGGTTGCATCTTCTGTAGTCGGTGTATGATAGCTCTCCCAGCTGAGCAGGAGAAAGAGAACGCTAAGTCAGGTGTCCAAGAGGTGCTGTCAGATCTCATAACCAGAAAGTGCTGTTTTCAGGGTGGCTAGTAATTAACATTTATTCATTCAGGGTATTAGGCAGGTAAAGCAGAAGTCACATGTTTGAATTAAACACATCTCTGTCCTTCAATTTTATAAATAGTTAAAATGAGACATCTTTTGATGTCGCAGATGATTTCCAAATCCAGTTGTTGTCAATTGCATATGAAGAGAAAATATTTTCTGAGAACTTAGTGTTTTAATTATTAACAGTATTGATTGATTCTAGAATTAGTTGGCTCCTATTCTTCATAGAAATGCCATTTTTGTAGTATGCATGGTCGTGAGTTTAAAGAGATGTCCACGTAGTCTATGGGACAGAGCCACAGCCTTTCCTCAAGGAGATGGAACAAACGTCCCTCACCGACCTAAGTTAACTGTCCTTGCTGTGCAGCACTGTGGAGATCTGCCTGCTGGGTGGGAGCTGCAGGTGGAGGAGGCCAGGCTTTACAAGAAGCAGGAGGCTGCAACCTGCTAATGTGGCCAAGCTTAGCTGCCCACAGCCTCTTCTTCCTCCTCCTGCTGGGGGTTCATAGAACATTCTTCCACCTCACCCAGATGACCACTTTATTGGTTAGTCTGTGAGGGGACAGCCTGCTAGAGTTTGTCTCTGTGACCCACATGTCCTCTTCATTGTTTTTCATCTGAAAATTCCTTTCCAAAGACAGGGAGTATCTGGGACAAGCTAGTATTTCCCTGTAGTGTTCCAGGGTAGATCATGTTCTAGGCTAGACTTAAGTGTTTCTGAATTCATTGATTTACATAGCTGTTACCTTTTACTTGAGGGTTTTGCCCAGAAAACTGTTCCAAGAAGAGGAAAATGCTAACACCTGCAGATTGTGTGTGTGTGTGTGTGTGTGTGTGTGTGTGTGTGTGTGTGTGTGTGTTATCCTCATAAGAGTTCTACTTCATCCCCTCAGTGCTCCAGCCTTGCTCTCCCTCAGTGCTCCAGCCTTGCTCTCCCTCAGTGCTCCAGCCTAGCTCTCCCTCAGTGCTCCAGCCTATCTCTCCCTCAGTGCTCCAGCCTAGCTCTCCCTCAGTGCTCCAGCCTAGCTCTCCCTCGGTGCTCCAGCCTTGCTCTCCCTCAGTGCTCCAGCCTTGCTCTCCCTTGGTGCTCCAGCCTAGCTCTCCCTCAGTGCTCCAGCCTTGCTCTCCCTCAGTGCTCCAGCCTTGCTCTCCCTTGGTGCTCCAGCCTAGCTCTCCCTCAGTGCTCCAGCCTTGCTCTCCCTCAGTGCTCCAGCCTAGCTCTCCCTCAGTGCTGTGTAACAGCATCTTTTATTTGTCTGACGTAATCATCATCTCTGAGGCACTGCTAACCTAGGCCTAGTCCTAGAAGTTTCTAGCCTCCATACAATCTTATCTCGGCCTAGAATGTTTTTGGCCTCTGAGACTTACTGCTGGATAAGCTTCCCCTTTCTTGTCCTTCTGATCTCTGATTGGCTGGTTCAACTCAGCTGTTCAGGCTCAACTTCCTTCCTGACTGAATCAATCTGGCTTCTTTCAGCTTCTGATTGAATTGCTTTGCTTGGCCTAACTCTGGTCATGTGTTCTAATCTTCTGGATTAGAAGGATTTTTCAGTCTCTGGCTCCTTCTGTCTTCACCTGACTAGCTTGTTCTCTCTTTGCAACCTGTCTGTAACTTTCCTGGTAAAACTGCCTTATCTCTCTGCACTGCTCCTTCAAGTCGCTTCCCTTTCATGTCTGTTCTCATGAGAGTTGGGCATATCCTATTCTGTCAAATCTTTCTCTGATTTGTCACATTGGACATCACTTTCAAACATGGGTGCTTCCTTCTACAAACTAACTTTACATTTATTGATTAAGATTAAAGGTGTGTACTAAGGTTATGTCTGTATTCCAGCCAGAGTAGCCATGTTGCTGGATTCTAATCCCTCTACAGTGCTCCAGGCTAGCTCTCCCTGAGTGCTTCAGCCTGTAATACCTTGTGTCCCCACCTCTCCTTTTCTCCTAGCATTCTCTCCCTGCATTCTGTGTGTTCACCTCTTATGCCTGTAGTCCTTTACTGGTCTCACCCTGAAATATCTCTGCAAGCATAAAACATCTTAACCATCCCCATCCTATTTCAGCAGCCCAGCAGCTGCTCCCCTTGCCCTTCTAACTCTTGGTGGCCATCAGTGTCTGTCTGCCATCTTGACGCCTCTTTGTATTTAACCTGTCATGTTTACTCCAGGTGTCCCTGGCTGGTGTCCGTTCTCTGAAGACCCCAGTCTCTTTGCATGTGACTTTGATGACAGGCACTGTTTTCACCCATGCTTATTTCCTGCTGTCTCTGTCCTGCCCTGGTGTTATTCATTCTTCCTGATGGAATCCAACAGTCTGCTCCTGTCACAAGAGAGCAAACGGCCTTTCTCTCCTGATTAGCCACTCATGACTGGATCACAAAGGAGTGCTTGGCATTGTGGAAATCCTGTTGTCAGCCTTGAGCAGATTCACGTGTTTGAAATTTCAGGCTTAGTGTGCTGAGGGAGTCCTCTGGGAGAGGTGCTCTGTGTACTCACAAGCAGTGTGGTACAGCACTGAAGACACTGCATTCTCATTTAGATGCTCGCACACTCTCTGTCTCTTCCTTCTACCCTCTCCCTTCCACTCTACATGCACGTACCTTGGCAATGTAACCAGCATCTAATTTAAAACAACATTTAGTATTTGCACATAACTTTTTCTCAAGCAAATAAAGAGCTGTCAATTTAAAAGAGAAAACTAGGCAAGGTCAGGCCTTTTTATAACTTAGCCAAGACTATGTCTGAGTCTGGAAAGACCACTCTGTAGGACTGGAGCAAGTGGGAAAGAGGCAGTAAGTTGTTTGGGATTAAGTATTTTAGAAAAGGTTCGGTTCAGTTCAGGAAAGTTGACTTGGGAAGTAGAGAGAGGTGATGACTTGTCATGCAGCCTCAGCATGAGAAAGGTGGCCGTCCTTTAGACTGTTTGAAATGGTTTCATGGCAGCTTCAGCTGCACTTGCTGTGTAACTAAGGGTGACTTTGGACTTCTGACTCTGCTTGCCTCTGCCTCCTGAGTGCAGAGGTACAGGGTTGTGTGTGTGTGTGTGTGTGTGTGTGTGTGGTGTGGTGTGTATGTATCTCCAAGCCTAGTTTGTGTGATGCTGGAGTCTCAGCTTTGTGCATGCTAGACAAGCACTCTGTCTCTTGAGGTAAACTCCTAGCCCTTGTCTCTTGGAATTTGAAGCTCTTTGGTTGCCTCAGGCTATTGAAGTCCATGTTTTGATGCCACTAGATTCAGTGGAGGATTTTTTTCCTCAGGACCCGTTGTTCAAGGAAAAATTCAAAATGGATGATTAAGCCTGGCCTGATTTCAGGCCTTGGCTTGCAGATTTAAAATAACACTTTGGGAGAGATATTGTTCTTGGCACTGAGCAGACCACTGAATTCTCTTCTTTGCATTGTTGTAACTCATGCAGGCTCTTGATGGATTGTTTTTTCCCAGCTTGTAAAGTGCCTTGAATATTATGCTAAATACAGAATAGCTTTTGGAGAAGTTAAATTAGACAAGTCAGACATTAATTGTTTGCTATAGAAGATGATTTAGACTGTGGATCATTTAAATAAGATACCCCTGTAGAGGTGAATTGTTTAAGGGTCCACTCTGTGCTCCCCGTTGGTGCGCACGTGGCTCTGCACCTGCCCAAGAGCTCTAGATTCATGAATGGAAGATGTGTAGATGCAACCTTTATATTTAATCTATCTTAACTAATTCAGTGGCTGGGCACTTCTGAATCTCACTGTGGCTAGCACACACTTCCTTCTGGTATTCCTGAATTAACACTTTCTAAATCTATGTTTTACCTTTGCTGTCCTGTTTCCTTCTGGGAGGCTCTTCTATGGGTCCGCTTTCCTTTTGTACCTACAATGCTGGATGATTTCTCTCCAGCAGCGTTTAAATCTGATCTGTCTGCCTCCTTGTCAGGCGGTTCTGTTCCTTCTTTGTGTTTCTTGTAGAGAATCTTAAAAGCCCCGCCTCTTTCACCTTGTCCAGCCACTGGCTGTTGGCTCTTTATTGATTAATTGTTGGGGACAGGGGGCCGCAGCGTGTGGACATGCGGATTCCTATGCGGTTTGGGAGCTGAATTAAGACAAAGCGTTAGAACCAGTCCCCAACACACTCCTTATTGTTTCCAAGTGGGATTGATACAGTTTGAGGAACTAAAATTCACTATAACAATGAACACCAGTCTGCACACACACAACCTCCTTCAGTTTCCTGTGAGCTGACAGCGGAAGTGGCATCTGTGTGTGCATGTGCAGTAAATGTATGGAACTAGACTTTTATGGTGGCCTTTAAAAGAAGTTACTGTAGGCCGGGGGTGGTGGTGGTGGTGGTGGTGGCCCATAGTGGCCCAATTCTTTAATTCCAACAGAGGTAGGCAGATCTCTATGAGTTCAAGACCAACCTGGTCTACATAGTTAGTTCCAGGACAGTAAAGGCTATGCAGAGAAACCCTGTCTTGAAACCACCACCCTACTTCCAAAAAAAAAAAAAAAAGTTAGCTTACTACCTGGATTGGTAGTTGCCATTCATATATGAACTGTGACCACTTCATTGAAGTTTTCTTAGTAGTATTGAGATGGATCCTGGGCCTTGTGTGTTCTGGGCAGGTGCTCCAACCCTGAACTTTATCCCCAGCCCTTCATGGAAATTTTTATAACTTGCTTTATTGTCTAAAATGTGATCAAGTTTTACAAATGCTCTCTTGTTTTAAAATAATGAATTAAGCTCCTTGGAGTGACTTCCCCATCTCACCATAGTGGGGCAGCATCACTGCAGGGCACAGCAATGAGACTCACTTACATGACCCTTCTGCACGACTCCAGTGTGTGCCCTGCTCACTACTGTGGCCTTGTGTTAGCCTGAGACTGTCTTGAGCAGCTGTGATTTGACTGTGTTTAGGTCTGGTGAGGGTCTTTGTTGATTTTTTATAATTGACTCACTTAAAGAATATAATTCATTATAACCTTACAGTGTTGATTAACCAGCACTGAATGTTACACTGAATGTTCCTTCCTTCCTTCCTTCCTTCCTTCCCTTCCTTCCTTCCTTCCTTCCTTCCTTCCTTCCTTCCTGCCTTCTTCCTGCCTTCCTGCCTGCCTGCCTTCTTCCTGCCTTCCTCTTCTTTATGAGTTTTGCCTGCATGTGTATATGTGTACCATAGTGCCTTTGGAAATCTGGAAAGGGCATTGGATCCCCCAGAAGTGGAGTTTACAAACTATTGTAATCTACCACATATACGCTGGGAATTAAATCTGGGTCCTCCAGAAGAACAACAAGTGCTCTTAACTATTGAGCCATCTCTTTAGCCCTTAGAGAAGTTTTCAGTGACACCAAAGAGACTCTGTATTCCTCTCACTCTCTACTCTTGGCAGCCCTAGTTTATTTTCTGCCTCTGAGAGCCCAGAAGAGAATGTTGGATCCTCTGGAACTAGAGTTACAGAAGGTTATTAGCTACCATGTTGGTGCCAGGAGTCGAACCTGGATCCTCTGCAAGAGCAGACAGTGCTTTTAACCATCGAACCATCTGTCCAGCTCTACCCCAGTAATTTTAAAAGCTTGCAGCCAAGGGCAGGGTCTTAGTGAAAAAATCTTACACTGAAGTGTGATTGAGCATAAACCTTACTAGCAGAGTTAATGTGGCTCAAATTCAGGAATTTCTCGAATTACTAACTGTTCTAGTGCAACAGGCTCTAAATGAGACTCTTCATCTGAAAATGCTGCTCACACACCTCACTGATTTTCAGGCTTCAGTCCTTCAGCATCTAACAAAGCAGGAATTAGAAATCATCACGTCTGTTTTAACTGTAGTTTATCTTGACGGTAGTTTGAGGTGGGAGCTAAGCATATTAAGTGGGTCGTGAAAACAACAAGGTACAATTCAGAAAGGCTGTTGTGATGGCGTGTGAGGTGTCTCGGCAGGTCTCAAGCGGAACAATCTGAGTTTGACTCCTCAACCCCTGCAAAGGTGGATGGAGGGGAATCAACACCACATAGTTGTCTCCTCACCACCACTTGCCTGCCATTTTGATTGGGTTAAACCTCTCTAGAAATAGCATCTGTCAGTAATATTAGCAATAGTTATTTGATCCACTAATTCAAAGACTATTTTGAAAAAGTCTACTACGTGTTTCATTTATTTATTTAGAATCTGTGTGTGTGTGTGTGTGTGTGTGTCTGCATGCATGCACATGTTGTGGGATCCTGTGGAAGGTCTATCCTTCCACCATTTGGGTCTCAAAGATTGACCCCAGTTCTCGTGTTGCCAACAAGTGCCTTTCTGTAACTTTTAAGCCATCTCACTGGTCCTGGCTGGAAACTCTTAATGTGGGCTGGATTACATATGTTCCATCCCCCACCCCCTGGTCTGATCACAGGTAAATATGCCATATTTACCTTGTTAATTTCAGACTAGTTCAAGATTCCATTTATATAAACTGATTAGCAGAGAAGTTTGTTAAGGATGTGTCTTACTTAAATAGTAGTAAAAATAGTTTACTTTTAAGTGTTTCAGTAACAGTTTGTGGCTATGCTGGTGATACCCTGTAGCAACAGTTATTTGCTGCTGACTGAAAATCATCTTATTACTAAGTAGTTACTGGATTATAGATGTGACAGACAACAGACCCTTAAGAAGGAATCGGCTTTCATGTGTTCTAGTAGTCTGAGCTACTACAGTCGTCCTTCCCGAGGCTGCAGGTGCTAGGCTCCTGCTGTCCTGCTCCTTCCTTCCCAGTCCTCCTTCAGCCGTCAGCAAGAGAAGAAGGATTGGAGGACATGATCTTTTTGTTCCCACCTAACACCTGAAAGACAAACAGATTGACTGTGTTATAATAAGCTCACCAGGAAAGGTGAGTTGTTTCTGGGTGGTTTTTGCCCAGCTGAGAACCCTGTTATGGAGAACAGAGCAGCGGCTGGGCTACTGGACTGCCACTCGTGGCGCTGCTTGTTTGGCAGATTTGGATATTTGGGTTTTTTTCATATTTGACAACGATGTCTACTTCTCTCATATTCTTTTAAGGGGTTATGATTGCCTTCTTTAAATTGTTTTTTTTTTTTTTCATTTGTTTACTTAGTATATATGCATTGTGTGTGTGTATTGTGTGTGTGTGTGTGTGTGTGTGTGTGAGCATGTATATGGAGGTCAGAGGACAACTATGGGAGTCAGTTTTTTCTCCTCCTACTATGCAGGTCCTGGGGATTGAACTCATGACAAGTCATTTCACTAGCTCCATGATTGCATTCCTAAACAGTGTGGGGCTAGAGAGACAACTCTTGCAGAGGACCTGAGTTATGTTCCCAGCACACACACCTGGTGGCTCACAACTGCCTGTAACTCCAGCTGAAAGGGTATCCATCACTTCTGCCCTCTGCAGGCCCCTCACCCCCTTTTATACATAATTGTGAAAAAGGAAGTTTCATTTAAGCTAAAGCAAGAGAATCATGAGTTAGAGGCCAGCCTGGGCTTGGATAGAGAACCTGTCTCGACAAAACAAGTTTTGGCTAGAAAAATCACTATATAAGATATTATTTGTTTCAATGAAGAAAAGCCAAAACAAAACAAAGTGTGATGACACATTCTTCATGCAGGATGCAGCAACAGGGTGGCCTCTGAGGTGAGACTGACAGATCCACATGGAAAGCTCCAGGCTAGACAGAGCTACACAGTGGGAGCCTGGCTTTTTTTTTTTTTTTTTTTTTTTTTTAGTTAAATGAGAAAAAGAAAATACTATGTCAATTTCAGAGTAATTTTTTGTTTCTTTTTTTTGTTTTGTTTTGAAACTGAATCTCAATGTATAGCTCTGGCTGGCCCAAGAACTTTCTATGTAGATCAGGCTGGTGTCTAACTGAGATCTGCTGGTCTTTCACCTGAATGCATAGATTAAAGGTACCACCATGACAAGCAATAAATTCATGCAATAATTTTAATAGTTTTGAGATTTTTCAAGCACATAGCTATAAAATCTAAGAAGAGACTTAGCATTTGATCATGCCAGCGTTTATTCTAGAAGGATGACCTGTCAGTATCACTGTTGTTCCGTGGGATGCTCAGACTGTGACACTCACATCTCCATGTCAGCAATCTTGAAAGCACATTTACATTATCCACTCGAGAGGGCAGGCGTGTCAGCAGGAGCTTGGGTTTACATTATCCACTCGAGAGGGCAAGCGTGTCAGCAGGAGCTTGGGTTGCGGTGTGTGAGTCTCAGTATTTTCTTTCTAGTCCTTGGCTTGGTTGTGATCAGTGCATTGAAGGAATACAGGAAATACCATCGGAACTGCAGTCACTCCTTAGATCGGTGTCTCTGCTAACTCAGGGCTAAGGTGTGAGTGTGCTCTCTCTGTCTGTGGTTATTAGCATTTTGAACATCCATCTTTAGGGGCAGACACACCAGTTACTGAAACAGGCAGTGCTCTCTAGCTCAGTCACTTTCAACCTATAGGTCTTGGCCCTTTGGGTGGGGTGTCAAACGATCCTTTCATTGGGCTACAAATCAGATATCCTGTATGTCATATATTTACATTATGATTTATAACATTAAAAATAACAATTATGAAGTAGCAGTGAAATAATTTCTTTCTTTGCTTTTTGGTTTTTCAAGACAGAATTTCTCTGGTAATCCTGGCTGTCCTGAAACTCATTCTGTAGACCAGACTGGCCTTGATCTCACAGAGATGTACCTGCCTCTTCCTCCTGAGTGCTGAGATGAAGGCGTGCGCCACCACAACCTGGCTCTCAACAAAATAATTTTATGGTTGGGGGTCAACTCAGCATAAGGAATTGTATAAAAGGTCACAGCATGAGGAAGTCTGAGAGCCACTGTTCTAGCAGCTAATCCAAAATTGTACTTGTTCAACAGTAGATAAGTATCTAAATTACAGGTTATTGTTGTGATTCCAAGGCAGCTTAGTTATGTTTCTTTTTCTTTCTTTCATATATTTTTTTACATATTGGAATTGGCTCTTAGGCTATGAAGATCCAGACACAGTTGAATTGTTCATGGGTGGGAGCTGGGCAGGCATGCAGTATCCTCCACACTGTCAGTCTTCAGTGACATGTTGCCACTCATGTTCAAGTTCCCTGTAAGAAGTACAGTAGCCGAAAATTGCATAGACTTCCTTCCAGTAGCATGTTCAGCCTCACAATGCTGCCTTTCCTGTGGTCAGGGTTGGCTTTGATCCTGATTCTGTGTCTCCGACTCCCAAGTGTGGATGGTACAGGCATCATACCCTGTTAGGTGCATTTCTCGAGTTAACTTCCTTTGCCATTAGAGAGTGTGTGTACTGTGTGCTAGGAATACACATGGTCCTTTGCATGTATGTGTGTGGAGTCTGTTAACACGTTCTGCAGTTGAGGAAATTGTGCAGCAGACACCCACATAGGTAGCATAGCATGTATGTCTACCACACTCGTATGTTCTCACATACACATGTACGCACATACACTCATGTGTTCTCATATACACATGCACACACAATTCAAGATAAAACAATATCCCTACTTCTCGTTCTGTTCCTCTTAGCAGAATTGTCAGTTTAGACTCAGAGGCCGTCATCCTAAAGCCAGCTCTCTTGCAGTAGTGGATCCAAGCACCAGTCACAGGGGCCTCCTGCTATTCTCTATACCTGCTCTTTATTGCCTCTCACGGGGGCACCACCAACCCAGCCTAGATTGGGAGGCCCGTGAGCTAACCATTGAACCATGTGGCTCATTGGGATGACTCTGCTGCAGTATCTGTCTCATCCAGTGTGTAACTACATCATGACTGTAAATGTAGGTGTCCCCGATACAGTAATGCTTGGCTTAGAAGGATCTTAGTATTTGCTACATCAGTGACCATCTCAGCCCTCTTCTTTCATGGTGATTTCTAGTTAACATATGCGTTGGTCCTCCATCTTTAGAAAAAACACATAGGGACTCTGTCCTACAGACACCTCATTCCATCCTCTGGAGACTCACTGAGGACTGGAACTCACTCGTGTTTCCATTCTGACCATCAGCTTCTGCCCTCGCCCACCCTTCCTGTAAATTGTTCCCTGAACTGCTGGTGAAGAAGCTGTTTTCAATGCTGACTTCACATTTGTGACTGCATCTACCATTATTTTCCTCTCCTTTCCTTCCCATCCTTTCCTGGGTTCCCTGCTCTCTTAGTAACCCCACCACCACCACCAAATGTCAGTTTACCCCAGGATTCCTTCTCTGGCCTCCCTCTCTTCTCACACAAAATTCTTTCTGGGTGATATCATTCACACTACCACTTCAGCTGCCACCTCCTACGCAGATGGTTGCTAAAATCTATATATTCTTGCTCGCTCTTCTGCTCCTCGCTGGATATCTTCCTTTGCTTCTTCTGACTTGCTCCGTGTTAGCAGTGTCAGACAGCGCTGAGGAACAGAAGCTCAGTGAGCTTCCTCATTACCAGTGAGGGAGCTGAGGCCAGAACAGAGCCCAGGATCACAGAGCTAGTTTATGTCAAAACTAGATCTCCTGATGCCTGGAACCCTAAATTACAGATCCCCTGCCACACACCGAAATGTGCTTCCTGGGCCCTGGCAAGCTTGTCTCAGTGCTGTGCTGGCAGTGCTCTGTTCAGTGGTGTCTTCCTCTCTGTGTACCTTGTTTTACAGAGTGTGAACTGACTGCCAGCAACAGTCGTTTATTCTGGACTCCCAGAGGACGTGCTTGGTTTTGATCATCTAATTTCGTGTAGCCTCTTGATAAAACATGCATTACTTAATGTGGCTTTGTAGTTGGTCTAGATGTTAGTCTTTCCTGATTTAAAAAAAGTGTCTCACCCTGGGTGTACTGCCTTTAATTCTCACACTCAGGAGGCAGAGGTAGGCTGGTCTCTCTAAGTTCAAGGCCACTCTGGTTTACAGAGTGAGTTTCAGGTTAGCCAAGGCCACACAGAGAAACCCTATCCTGAAAAAAAACAAAAACAATTCCCAATGGATGAATAATAAGGGCAGACACCCGTGCTATACTGCTGTGTGCATCACTCACTGCTGGAAATGGCTTCCCAACCTCTTGAGGAAATTAAAGATGATAGTCTGAGGAATACAGTAGTCATAGATGAAGGACCTTTTCTCCTGACACCCTGAGATTGGGCAACATCCATAATGAGGTGCATTTAATTGTCTGTTCTGTGCCTGATGGCACAACTTACATTTACACATGTACACGTGTGACGGCCCCATTTACGTTCACATGTGTACTTGAATGATGGTGTCATTTACATTCACATGTATATGCGTGACAGGACCATTTATATTCACTGTATGTGTGTGATGGCACCATTTACAATCACATATGTATTGCTTAATGGTACCATTTACATTCACAAGTACATGTGTGAGAACACCATTTATATTCACATATGGTAACTAATCGTCCTTCACTTTGGATGTAGGTTTGTATCTCTTCTGTAAGAGACCAGTTTTCCACTCTTGTCGTCTGCCAGCATTGGGAGCTGCTGATTTTGTTGGCTTTTGGTGATCAGAATCCTGCACCTCCTAGAAACACTGGATACCCTCTTTCCTCATCCAATGTTATTACTCTAAACCTTGTTACTTGTTATCTTAGGAGATGGGTGTGCCAACAGCATCATGTGGAGGTCATAGTCACTTTCTGGAGTCAGTTCTCTCTTGCCTCAGGATTGCAGGGATGGAGCTCAGGTTAGCAGGGTGGTGTATGAGGCACTTTTACCTGCTGAGCTATCTCACCAACCCCTCTTCTTTAAAAAAAGAAAAAATGGAATCAGACTATGACAGTGGAGATATGCTCCCAGCTGTAGAACAGGTGTCTAGAAAGATCCAAGCAACTCGGAATTTTCTAAACGAACCTGTTAAATACAAAGGTATATTAGGACTCTCGCTGGGGTGTGTCCACTAAAACTAATGGAGTGTAAGCTAAGTGTCCAGACTTTGATTCTCTTCACGTCTCCCAGGAAGCAGTCCAGGGAAGGAGTCGTTCGGGCTCACTCAGTGGTGTTCAGTGACTTTCTGTAGTAGCATGTGAGTGAGTGAATGGTCTGCTTCTCTGTGAAGCCTGCACTTTCTCCACTGCCCAGATCTCCTAACACACTCAGCCATTAGGTGAGCATAGTTCTCCATAGGCGGCTTTTCTAAGTGGACAGAGGAATATACTTTTTGCATTAGTGAGATTAATTTAGATAGTTGCATGATGATGTAGCTACACTTAAGAGCTCAGCTTCTCAGAGTCTTTTGTTGCCTTTTATTTGTTGGAACTTGTATGATGCCATTAATAAAATACCGTTGGTAAGAATCATATATTTGACCTAGAAAGGTGAGCAATTGTAGCCACACTCCTATGATTAGAGTTTTGGTAGAATGCAGTCTGAGCTTACCTCTAGTTCTTAACACAAAAATGTCTAGCCACTCTTCTAAATGAGGTGAGAGGACATCTATGAGAATGGAAAGTAGAAAATCTTTTTTTTTTTTTTTTTTTGATTTTTCGAAACAGGGTTTCTCTGTATAGCCTTGGCTGTCCTGGAACTCACTCTGGAGACCAGGCTGGCCTCGAACTCAGAAATCCGCCTGTCTCTGCCTCCCAAGTGCTGGGATTAAAGGCGTGCGCCACCACCGCCCGGCGAAAGTAGAAAATCTTAATTTCTTCCAACAATTGTTTTGTAAAACCAACAAGGTTTACTTAAAAAAGAAATTATTACCATTTGAAGACTTTTAGAACTGATCTGAAAAATATTAGATAAATGAAGATTCTCAACTTCCAACTTTGTCATTTTAAGACAGCCTCTCTGCGGCTCAGGCTGGCTGCGAGTTCACTAGGGTTGTATTGGTTTAACAGAACTTGAATGCTTAACTATGTAAACTTCACCATTCCATCGCAATATTGATTTCATCTACGTGCAGAAATAAACACCAAGGAATGTTAGAAATAAATCAGGGCTGGGCGGTGGTGGCGCACGCCTTTAATCCCAGCACTTGGGAAGCAGAGGCAGGCGGATTTCTGAGTTCGAGGCCAGCCTGGTCTACAGAGTGAGTTCCAGGACAGCCAGGGCGCCACAGAGAAACCCTGTCTTGAAAAACCCAAAATAAAAAAAAGAAATAAATCAGGATGTTTGACGTTTAAAAAAACCTGTGTGTATATGTGGGCACATGTGTGGTGGTCAGAGGACGACTTTGTGGAGTTGCTGGCCTTTACGTGGGTTCTTGGGCTCCGCCATCTTAGACTCTGCAGCCATGCCTGTGGCTGCTGAGCCACTGTGCTGGCCCAGAACAGTCTATTTAATTAGAATTGTCGTAGATATCTACAGTTAACATATACCAAGAAAGAGCAGGGAAAGACTGCTGGTTTGAGGGGTGAGCCACATTTTGTGTACTCGGGAGCCTCTCTTGGGAAGGAGGGTGTTTGAAGCTGTGTATCTGCTGTACGTCCATTTTCACTTCAGGGTCGTGAGAGGGCCGTGTGGATGAAGGTGATTGCCACCATACTCGATGACCTAAGTTCGATTCTTGGGATTCACAGCATAATAGGAGAGAGAGACCGGACTCCTCGGCTGTCCCAGTCTATGTGCATGCCCTGGCACGCATGCTTCCCCTTCAAGCACACACACTAAATACATGTAAAAAAAGATTTTTCATTTGAAGGAACACATGAAACTTAATAAGACATATTTTTCTTAGGTATTACTTAGCTTTTCATACTTTTTCTGGGTAGCTTCCGATTGGCCCCATTGGCCTTCTCAGTGGTCTTCCCACTGTGTACATTCATTCTGTCTTAGTTGATACAACTCATTATACTGTCTATCTCCAGCCATACTAAAACCTGCTGCTTTCCTGAATTTAAATTTCCATATACAGTATTGAATGAGTGGGTAACAGGCATCAATTTGAAGATAAATTTTATAATTTTCCTTTTTAGACTTGGCAGTAAGTGGGCACGAAACTCACACAGGGTATTTTGCCCCAGCTGATGAACTTGTGGCTGCTGCAATTTTTTATTTTTTAAACAACTGGTTATGGTTCGGACAGTTTGCATTCTCACTTAAAAAAATGAAAAGGGTTAAACTGTTCCCGAGGTAGGCGTGGGGAGTTGCTAACACCTTTTAAAAAGCTGCGGACTTTGCTGAAGGGAACCTAACGCTGTTCATTCCGTGACGCCTGTCCTCTGAGTGGCGAGCTCTGCCTCCTGTCCTCTGAGTGCCGAGCTCTGCCTCCTGTCCTCTGAGTGCGAGCTCTGCCTCCTGTCCTCTGAGTGCCGAGCTCTGCCTCCTGTGCTGTGTGCTCTGGAAGTCAGGGACAAACAACTAGGAATGCAGAGCAGGAAGGAGATAAAGCTATGGGGAGCAGGGCAGCAAGTGTGTGCGCCTGTGGTGGAGCAGACATGGAGACTGGGTCAGCCTCGTGTCCTGCAGTAGCTCCCCAGTTCCCACTCATGCTTATGAAGGTGGTGACTATGCTGCTTATTTAACATGGGTTTTAGCCAGATCATATGAACTGTTAACAGAATGTTCTAAACTCTAGAATGATGGTTGTGCTGTGGAGAGCCATTGAATGAGGAGGGCATTAAATCAGTGACCTTCGAGGTGATCATGGGCTCTAAACGGCCAGTGTATCTGAGGGTTCCATGTGAAGGTGCTGCTGGCCGAGGCCTCCTCTTTGGCTGGGCCCCACAGGCAGCCCAGGCCTCCATGCCTTGATTCCTGGAGACCAAGCATGCACTTTTAGATCTTTGCCTTCAGACATGCTGCTCTCTTCCAGGTCTTCATGCTTTTTGCCTGTCTGCCTGACAGCTGTCCAGACCCACTTAGTAGCAACTTCAGTGGCGTCTGCTCTACCTTGCTGAGGCAGAATTTTGAAGGTGACTAGACAGATTCAAGCTATCTGGGTCGGTCTCAGCCTGCACCTGGCTGATTGTTGGTTTTTATCAGGTGTACTTCCTTCTGTAACCAGCTGCTGCAGACCTTTGGACAGGTGTGTACTCTGTTAAGCTTACGTGTGGGTGGATAACACGTTCGTTGTCTTACTGGTAGGGAAAAGCCAATCTCTGTATTTGTTTAGGTCTCAAAAAACTGGATGCTGGAGAAATGGCTCAGTGAGTAAAGGTGCTTGTGGCCAGGCCTAATGGCCTGATCCCTGGGACCCCCCCCCCCCCTACACACGCACATGCACACACACACGGAGGGGAGGGGCAGAAAGAGGATTTAAAATATAATAAATCTTTAAAAAAATGTCTAGGCCTGGGGTTGTAGGTCAGCTGTAGAGTGCTTGCCTCAAATGCATTGAGCCCTTCATTGGTCCCCAGCACCCTAAGTCCCAGCAAAAGCAAGAGGAAACAACAAGACAGTGAGCAACCAAAGGTGGCATCAAGTGTGAACAGCAGTGTTTAGTGCAAATGTGGGATCAAGTGTGAACAGCATTGTTTAGTTCAGCGAGATCTGCTTACCTCATGGGGATGAGACTGACTCCAGAGTTCTGAATCCTGGTGGGCATGACACAGCTGAGGAATGAGGATTCCCAGGCATTGGGTAGAGCTGAGGGCAGGTCTGTGTCTGTGTGGTCTGCACTGGCTCTGAGGCTCCAAGCTCTACCTCTGTTCCTTCCTTTCTAGTCCATGCCTCTGCTTTTCTTCTCCCTTCTGTTGTTTGAGACAAGGTCTCCTGACCAGGCTGGCCTCGAACTCACATCTTCCTGCCTCTTCCTCTCTAGTGCTAGGATAAAGGCATGAGCCACCACGCATGGCCCTTTTTTTTTTTTTTTTTGGTCATTTAAGCATGGCCTTTAAGGTCTGCTGTCAAATTTCAGTAAACTCTAGGTTCTTGTCCTGAGGCCTTTCAGCTCCTGCTGAAGTAAAAACTTCTTTTTCTTCCATTCCAGTTTTCCACCCAAGTGCACATGTCTCTTTGATTTAATGCTCCCTCACCGCTTCCATTTTACTCATTCATTGAGTCTCTCATTCAACAAGTGTGTATTGTACTGGCTGTGGGCGGGCCACTGAGTTGACAAGACAATCCCTGCCCTCAAGTGCACAGTCTAGTGGGGAGCTAGAGGTAAACAGATCATTAAAATACCAGTAGTGTGCTAAGTGCTACCACAGAAGTGTGACAGGGTTGAGGAGAAGAGTCCTAGGAGGAATGAGGGACAGAAGGCAAGCCTGGGGGGTGCCTGTTGTAGGACTTTACAGGCAGAGAGGAGAGTTTTAGGAGCCTGCACTGGAGCCCTCACTTCCTCACTGCCACTGTAGGTCTTCCGGGTCTCCTTAATGTCTTTGCTCAACTATGAATCTCACTCAGCTAACTGGCATGGCAGAATTAGACCCTCTTGATTGACCTCTTTCAAAACCTGAGACACTCAGTGGTGGATAAATGTTCCAGCTGCGAATCCAACAGTTAGTCTGAAGACAATTACTGACAATGAGTGGTGGAGACTGAGTGCTGAAGAAAGCCATTAAAGAGAGGCCCTTCCCTTTATCAAATGTTGTCCAAGACAGCAGGAATGGTCACTGCGATTGTCTCACCTATACTCCAGAGAGTGGGAGAGCAGAGGGCTCTATGAGAAGGGTGGCCCAGAGTGGCTAGTCCACAGGGAGAACAGCCTTCTGTGTGCTGTGAGGGTCCTTGGTACTTTGTATATGCTCTGTTCGTTCATTGTGTGTTTGAGCTTACCTGAATTATTGAATTAACTAGAGTCTTGTGATTCTAGGTCTGTGTGGTCACCTGTTGATGGGACATCTCTCTGTGTCCCACAGGCTCACATTAAGTTCAGCTCCCATGTCACCTTTGTCCCATCAGAAACATTCCTCAGCTTCTTCCCTGTCCATGGCAGCAGCCCCATTTGTGTAGTTGCTCGAGTATGAACAGTCAGAGTATCTTACTCAGGCCTGCCTGTCCCTCCGTTCAGTCCTCAGAGTTTCTTCAATTCATTTGCTTCTTTTCATACTCTGTAGCAGGCTGGGACATCTGGTCTTTCAGCTTCTGTCCTTCTGTCTGTCTTAAGTAAACCACCTGTCCCCCTACCCCCTATCCGTCTGGTCTGGTCTGCTGAAGCTAGCTAGCAACACCAGACATGCATCATCTGGATGTCAGCTTTCTGTCACCATATTTTCTCTTGACCATAGGTGTATAAACAGTTAATGTTACACATGTGCCAGGCATGGAGTGCATGTCTGTCTTCCGAGCACTCAGGAGGCTGAGGCAGGAGGATTGTGAATCTGAGGCTAACTCATGTTATATAACAAACCTCTGTTTCAAAAGCTAAAGACAAACAGAAGTCAGAGAGACTGGGGCCAAAGAGATTGTTCTGTGCTTAGGTATGCTTGCTATGCAACATGGAGACTGGAGTTCAGATCCTGGTGCCCTTGATCCTGTAAATGGCCATGACTCTGTGCCTTTGGGATTCAACAGATTCCTGGCTTCTGTGTGTATGTTGGCGTGCGCCCACACATATAAATAATAAATGATAAACAATTAATTCTTTAAAAATACTGGACAGTTATATGTTTAAATTATCTTTTATGCTATTTAAGACTCTTTCTGTCTTTGTGCACTGAATTATATACAAAACTTCATTTTAAATGAAGTGTTCTCTGATTTTTAAAAATTATTTATTTATTATTTTTAGTAAAATGCTTTCATGCTATGTGCATTCCACTACCTATATCTCTTGCCACACCTTGAAAGGACTTACATTCCCTCGAGTGTCTTTGAGGCTTGTGCGGCTCCTCCCTCTCCCAATCAGTGCTCTCTTTACCTACCCTCCTCCTTTCCCTAGTCCTGGCCATTGCTTTATCAGTGCGGCACATACATGTGTGTGCACTTTGTTTGTGTTCTTTGCTTATTAACCTTGCAGAAAAGAACAACCATGTATGTGAGTAATACAAGCTACTGAATCAAGGAGAGATATGTGGGAATTCCAGCCCTAGGTTCCCACCCGAGTGTTAGCAGAAGGGCCTTGTAAAGTCCTCTTTCAAGTATCAGGTGCCTGTGTGTCATTCTGTTTTGGAGTATCTTAAATACCAAGAAAGTGAGGGTGCTGAGGGATGCCAGGAGTCTCTGACGAACTGCTGTGCAAGGCTGATGTGGGGACAAGCCTGCACTGCGGGAAGTCACACTTTACAAAGTCCTGTCGAAGAACATACATTTAAAAAAATTCACTCTATATGTGGTACTTCTCTAACTCTATAATTAATTTTCTTTTTACAGCAGAACCACAGGATAAAAATAAATGTGTAATTCATTTCTGTTTCTTGCTGTTTTAGGGGACATCACACAGAAAGGATATGAAAAGAAAAGGTCCAAACTTCTGTCTCCTTACAGTCCACAGACTCAAGGTAAGAGAGAAGTGCTTTCCCTGTGTTCAACTAGAGAGATGCTGTCTTAATAGATGTCTGTCATCTGTTTGCTCACCCCCACCATCTCATACCGGTAGGAAGACAAGCCAAGGCAAGAGCCAGGGAAGATTCTCGGTTGAGCATCTGCTGTGCATGAAACACTGTAGACACCTGAGGCCATCACACCATCCGCCTAGACCTAGGGTGGTAGTGTGCGAAAGACTGAGACGATTCAGTGACAGAATATTCTAAGCTGTAGAAAACTGCATTTTACTATGCCAGAGACTTGGTGTATATAAAGATGTATATCTACAGGCAACTTGAGCGTCTGTAGATTTGGGAAATGTTAGGAACAGGGAAAGCAAGGCAGGGAGAGAAGACAGATGCCCATTGCAGGGTGTGTAGTGCTGGGGGATAGGAGATAGGGAGCAGGACCCACACACACCCAGTTATCAGTTCTGCAAAGAAATTGGCAAGTTTATTACATGTCTGGAAGTCCAGAGTCCCCTTTGTGCTTAACTCCAGTTGTGCTTCCTTGCCTCCAAGGTATCAGATATCTGTCTGTCTGTCTATCGATCTATTAATCCATCCATCGATCTGTCATCCATCCATCTCTATTATCCGTCCATCTCTGTCATCCATCTCTTGGCATATTCACTTGGCAAGCCATCATGCTAGCACAGTGTCAGATTTGTATATAATATTTTTTGAAACACATTTTTTATTTTTTTATTTTATGTTTGTGAGTGTTTTGCATGCATGAATGTATGTGTACCACCATGTATGCCTGATGCTCACAGAGGTTAGAAGTGGGTGTCTTATTTCCTAGGATACAAACCCTTGTGAGCCACCATGTGGGTGCTGGAAGTTAAACCCAGTCTTGTGTAAGAGTACAAGGTCAGCATGAACTCTTCAGCCCCAAGAGTCCTGCTCATCTCCACCTCCACCACCTCTGCTGGGACTAGAAGCCTGTGCCATACCAACGCCAGGGTTGTAATCTCAATCTCTCTCTAGCATTTCTCTTGATAGCTAGGTGCTGCTTTAATCATACTTAATAACAAACAGCTTTAAAATAATTTATTTTTATTTTACGTGCATTGGTGTTTTGCCTGCATGTATGTTTGTGTCAGACAGCTATGAGCTGCCATGAGGGTACTAGGAATTGAATCCAGGTCCTTTGAAAGAGGAGTTGGTGCTCTTAACCTCTGAGCCATCTCTCCAAACTCCAGCATTTTTTACTTTTAATTTTCCTTTGCAATCAAAATCTGTTTTTTAATAAAGTTAATTGCTTTTTTTTTTTTTTTTTTTTTTTTTGGTTTTTCGAGACAGGGTTTCTCTGGTCCTGGCTGTCCTGGAACTCACTCTGTAGACCAGGCTGGCCTTGAACTCAGAAATCCGCCTGCCTCTGCCTCCCAAGTGCTGGGATTAAAGGCGTGCGCCACCACCGCCCGGCCCAAGTTAATTGCTTTTATTATTCAGTTATAAACACCATGAAGTTTTTGTGTCTCCCATGCTTGTCAGACTAGATGTTGCACAGGATTACAGTCTATGAATATTTGTTGAATGAATAATAGAATAAATACATATTTCCTGCGTTGTCCCACAGTGTCTGCAAGGAGCTGGTTATAGGAATCCTTGTAGTTACCAAAATGCAAATGCTCAACTTTCTCACAGAAAGTGGCCCATTCTGTTTGTATTTGACTGTAATGTACACACCCCTTGCCACACGCCTTAGGTCATCTCTCAGTTGCATTTGTGCTGTTCTGTGACTGAGTGCTACATAGGCTGATGCTGTATTGTGTTGCTTAGAGATACAGCAGGGAGGAAAAGCCTGCACATGCTCAGGACGGGCGGCCTCTTCTCCCAAATACCCGCAGTCAATCTTAGTTGAATCTATGGATGTGGAATGTACAGGCACAGAGTCCCGATGATGCCTTCCCACAAACACTGGTGGGATTTAAAATAACTTACGAACCGATGGATGCAGAAATAACTTGAGAGAGGAGAGGTAGAGATAGGTCATTGGCAGCCAGTGGAAATCCAGCTTTTGCTCTGTGGGTCTGATGGAAGGTGGGAGTATTGTTCTGATGCGTTTAGTTACAAAGCTGGCCTGTAACGCTGACAGCCCTGAAACACAATGAAAAGGAAGGCCGGGGTGGCTCAGTGGATAAAGTGCTGGCTGTGTGATCATGTGGACAGGAGTGTGGACTCCAGTGTCCACACAGATCCCTATGCTCAGGAGGCAGAGGCGGGTTCTCCACAAGATCCAGTATATGAATTTACACTGAGAAATCTGTACTCTCAGCACATCTTGCCCCATGGGCAGACCTATATGGGAGCCAAGTCATTGCTGATTGTTTAGCATGACTTTGACATGTGAGGTGTTTATTTGCAGTAGACCAAGAGTATGTATACATCTCTCAGTAGAATTGCCCTTGCAGGTGACCCCGTGAAGAAACTAGAAGCCAGTCCATTATACTTCTGTTAGCTTCCTGCCAAAAGACTTAATTTCCTACATCTGTGTCCACCCATATTTACTCCTTCCTCTTGCTTATAAGGCTACCCGTCAGGTAGGACTGTGGTCAGATGTGGAAATGCGTTACCACCTCATTAGTGGCACCAGGGATAGGGCACTGTGAATGGTGTGTCCTGGGTCCACATGTGAGGGACACAGTGTCTGTGGAAATTGCAGAGATAGGTGGCTCAGCAGTTAAGTGGCTGCTCTTCCAGGACCCAGGTTCAGTTCTCAGTGCCCACACGATGTCTCACAGTGGTCTGTAACTCTAGTACTAGCAGATCAGCATCTTCCTCTGGTCTCTGTGGGTACTGAATGAGCAAGGTGCACCCACATACAAGGAAGCCACACACTTCCACACATAAACAGTAATTTAAAGAAAAGGGGAAAAATGAAAAGTAGTAGTCCTGATGAAAAGTGGCCTGCTTTTTCTTACTACCATGTGCAGCAGTTCTGAACACTTGGTAATACAGTGCTGCTCGGCTCAGACGTCTCCTGCAGGCACTTTCCCTCGCAGCTAGGTTCTTTCCCAGCAGTCCCCATGCCCCACCCCATGCCCCATAACCATCCTCCATCCTCTCACTCAGCTGTGCAGACCACCGTCTGTGCTCAGCCCACAGCAGCACCTGAAGTCGGCCTCACCGAGTCCAGCAGTGCTCTGCAGCCTTCCACACGCTTCTCAGCCTCAGCGGCGGCGGCAGCGGCAGCGGCAGCGGCAGCGGCGGTGTCGTTGTTGTTGTTGTAACAGGGTTTCTCTGTAGCCCCAGCTGTCCTGGAACTCACTCTGTAAAATATGCTGACCTCAAACTCAGAGATCACCTGCCTCTGCCTCCCAAGTGCTGGGACTAAAAGCTTTCAGTCGGTTCTGAACTCTTCTCATTGGCACAGGCTGGAATTGCCTGGGAAGAGCGTCTAAAGGAGGCAGGATTGTCGAGATCAGGTTGGCCCCTGGGTGTCTCTTTGGAGGATTTTTTTTAAAAATTAATTTCTGGCTAGGCATGGTGGTGCACAGCTTTAAACTCAGCACTTACAAAGCAGAGGCAGGTGGATCTCCATGAGTTTGAGGCCAGCCTGGTCTACATAATGGAGTCCAGGACAGCCAGGGCTCTGTTAGACAGGGGAACTATGTCTCAAAAAACAAACAAAAAAACCAAAAGTTAATTTCTTGTTGTCCCTCATAGATGTTTTTGCTGGCTCACCCTCTTGCATCAAATAATTTTTTTTAAAGACAAAATCTCTCTATGTAGCTCTCTGTCTTGGAACTCGGTATGTAGATTAGGCTGGCCTTAAATTCATGTGATGCCTCTGCCTCCCAAGTGCTGGAATTAAAGTTGTACACCACCAGCCCTGGCAAATCTTGAGATTCTTACAACTATACCCTAACCCGTATTATCCTCTCTGTCTGTGGGTTGTAGGCACAGATTGCAGTGTGGAGTTCTGATTTTGTAGGTTTAGGGTCGAATCTGAGAGTTTGCATTGCTGTTAGATTTCTAGACAGTGTTCAGGTTGCTGGTCCAGGAACTAGATTTCGAGAACTAGTGGACTATCTCTCCAGATTATTTGAGGCACGGCTGGAATTTAACATTTGAATGCTGGCAACTCCCAAATATGAATCTATAACCCAGATCTTTCCTGAGCCCCTGATCCATAAATCCAGCTGTGTACTCTCCTCTTCAACCTCCTCTGTTTTGAGCAGGAGCCCTTTCTTTATTAGCACTGAGTGGGCTGGAACTCACACAGACCAGGCAAGCCTCAAATTCAGTCTGCCTGCCTTTGTCCTCTAATATAATCCTGTAACTTTAATTTTTTTTAATCTTATTTTTAATTATGGTTCTTAACCACTTTAACCTCTCTTTTAGCCCACAACACACCAGAGGTAATGGGAAAGAAAGGATATCGGGGAAGTGGACCTGTTTAGAAAGGTTCCCTGGAGGAGCTACTGTCTGTGTTGTTTGGAAATCAGCAGCTCAGTTCACTCACAAACACTTCACGGATACACCAGCAGTCGAGTTCAGTAGAGCTGGGTTAGTAACAGTGGTGATATGACCCAGCAGAGACAGCCAGGCCTCAGCCTCAGCTTGAGTCAGCAGGAGGGACCGGGAGGGACAGCATGTTTTTGGCTGTGTCTCAGGAAAGTAAGAGCAGAAAAGCCTCAGCACCTGTATCAAATCAGCCTAAGTCAAGAAACTGCAGTATACCACTAGAAGTTTTTTGGTGCATTTCTCTATATGGAGTCCCACCAAATGCATATTGTAATACATGAGTGTTATTAGCAAAGAATCCTTCATCACATGTCCTTTCACATATTTGTTTTAGGAGAACATCCTCTCTCCTGAATCTGCTTCAGGGAAAAAAGTTCCTTCATGAGTCTGCCTTAGTCTTTCACCTGTGTCCGATTTAACGAAACATTCCTTCAGGTGTTTGCCCCAGCAAAACACCATCTGACTGACTTTCCAAAGAACCCTTAAGTTTCCACTTTATAATTCACTTTAAGTAACTTCTATTTCAATACACTCAAAATTAAGTTGATAACTCATACTACCCTTACTATACCACCAACCCAACCACTATAACACACACACACACACACACACACACACACACACACACACACACGGCGGAGGTTGGGTTTGTTAATTTGATAGATTATCTACATTAGGTTGACTTGTGGGCAAATCTGTGTGGTTTATGTTGCTTATGTTAATTGATGTGGGAGGACCCAGCCCATTGTGGTGACACCATTGCTTGTGTTTGGATCCTGGACTATATACAAGGGTAGAAAAACTGAGCTAAGTATAAGAAGTGTGTATGTGTTCATTGTCTGTTTTTTACTATGGATATGGATAGCTGTTTCAAGTCCTGCCCACGGTGATGGACTGTCCCCTGGAATCCTGACTAACACAACCTCCTTCTCTCTGGGTGGCTTTTGAAAATCAGAGCATTCTATCACAGGACAGAAAAATGGATGCAGGTTCCTGACCTTAAGTCCCAACTGCAATAGCATCCAACAAATTATCCTCAAAACCTTCATCTTGGGTTATCAAGATAGCTAGGGAGTGAGGGTTGGGTAGAGATGCTTGCCCTCAAGGCTGTCAGCCTGAGTTTAGTTCCCAGGACACATACAGGTAGGAGAAAGCAGATTCTTGCAAGTTGTCATCTGGTCTCTATTTCTGTTCTTAAATTACCAAGCTGTCAGTTTCCTGGGGTGTTTGTTTGTTTTGAACCAGTTTTGGCCTATTTGATTTTTCTAGAAAACTACTTGTATGCTAGTAGACAAATTATGCTAGTCACAGCATTCTCCTTAAATATACGCCTTGTCTGTGTTGCTTGTCTCTGCCCCACCCCACCAGTCATCCCAGATGTTTGCTTCTTTGAAGAACATGCTTTATTTTCTGATTTATTGTTTTCAGGTTCTTTTTGTAATTTTTTTCTTTGTGTCCTCAAAGTTGGCTCATGAACTTTTATAGAATTTCCTGGGCTGTACGGCTACGCTGTGTCTGCTGTATTTCCTCATGTAAGTGTTTCCTAACCTCTCTGTGGTCAAAGAGCATGCCTGTACAAGGAGAAAAGGGAGTCTGCTCGGACCTGCCTAGGCTGACGCTGGCCTCTAATTCATCTCTCGGTGTTTAGTGTTGTGACAGTCCCTTGGGTCATACTATTGCATTATGCTCAGAATTTCTTGTCTATCAGTGCTGTTAGGAAGTGTATTCAGGGTTTGTGATTCATAGCATCTTATGGAGATACCAGTGACTAGAGCATCAATATTTCCCTGTAATTCTGTTAAATTTTTAATTTATATTTTTATAATTATTTTTAAAAGCTGTAACTTACGTGTCATTAGGAGGTAACTCCCTGATAATAGAGCACTTGTCTACCTCAGCAAGACCTAACTTGTAGTGATTATATCTATATCTATATATCATATGATATTACATGTAATATATAAATGTATATACTGTAATTATAAATTATGTTATTTATCACATTATAAAATAATATATTATGATTATATATTACATATATATTTAATGTATTAAAATTATATATATAAACTTAATTTTTAGGATTCTTAACTTCATACAAAAACTTTAGAGTACTTTAATACTGGTCGCCACAGTCCCCATATTTCGATGTAGTTGTACAGTGTTGCACAGCGCTCTGTGCTGTCACTGTCCTTCATGCTAATCGCTAATCACTTTCTCTCAGACCAGCTCTCTTCTTAATGTGTTGTTAGTAGTAGCTACTGAGTGAGGATTTACTAGTAGGTGGCTTTTGTCTGTCTGTTTTTTGAGATGGTGTTTCTCTGTGTAACCCTGGCTGTCCTCGAACTTACTATATAGACAGCTGTCCTCGAACTCAGAGATCTTCCCTGTCTCTGCCTCCTGAGCGCTGGGATTAAAGGCGTGCACCACCACTGCCCAGCTAGATGTCTTTATTTAAATGCTACATATCTTTAGAGGGAAAACTCAGCAATCTAGCAGCGAAAATGGAATTTTTCTGGTCAGATGTAGCAGATAACAGAAGACTAAAGAACTTAGAAAACAGGATGTGGAGAACAAGTGCTGGCAGTTTGCATTAACATTGAGCTTGACTTAATTCAGCAGCATCTTAGAGATTAGTTTGTCCCGTCACCATGTGGCAAAACTGTGACCTGCAGAATCACTTTTAAACCCTGACATTCAAGCTAACTGCTGTTTCTTTCAATAAAACCTAAATTCTGTGTGCTATTTGTCATACTGTCTCTTAAAGAGGTAGATACATTTTTATGAAGATTATAGTTTCATTCAAGGCCCTGAGCACTCTGACTTTGAGCAGCATGACAAATGCATTCTTAGCCCCTCATAGCCCTCAGCTCCTACTGGGGCAGAGCCCAGCGCTCTGGGATCCAGTGGCATGCTACAGAACTCTGCTACAGAACACAACAGAACACCCCACCCCACCATGGTCAAAAGCCTCCAGAGCCCTAGCAAAACTTCCCTTGAGCTTCACTTAGCAGACTTCAGGGGGAGGGGCAGGAAGTCCATGCTCCTTCTAGCATAGCCTAAAGAACTGACTTTTCAATCCACACGTGTTTAGACCCCTCTCTCTAAATCAGCCCCTCCTGGCCAAGTGCGAATACCTTTGAAGTGACTAGAAAGCGGAAGCTTTTGTGTAGGAAGTTTCATTTTGCTGATCCTCTGGTCTAATCTTTACTTCAGAGATTTTCCCATACAAATATCTGATAGTTCCAGGTAGCTTTAAGAGAAACAGTTTTTTAGCGGGCGGTGATGGTACACACCTTTAATCCGAGCACTTGGGAGGCAGAGGCAGGCGAATTTCTGAGTTTGAGGCCAGCCTGGTCTACAGAGTGAGTTCCAGGACAGCCCGGGCTACACAGAGACACCCTGTCTCAAAAACCAGAGAGAGAGAGAGAGAGAGAGAGAGAGAGAGAGAGAGAGAGAGAAACAGTTTTTAAGGACATGGCATTACTGACAGGACCGTGGTACATATTTAATGAGTAAGGCTAGTGCTCCAGGTACTGCAGAGACACCAAGGTGGTGGCATTGGGCATGGCCAGCAGTGCCCTACCTTTGAGAAATCTCTTGCTTCTGCCCAGACCCCACCAGCTTGCTCTGGCGTCACTGCCACTCTATACAGCAGCTTGCTGAGTGACAGGTTCCAGATAACCTGTGTTCCTTGTCTTAGTGGTATTCTTATATCTTCAGGTCACTGTTACTGTGTGTGTATGAGCGTGTGTATACCTTGGCGTGCAATGTGCAGGTCAGAGGTCAACTTGGGGTCTGTGCTGCCACCTTTAGTGGGTTTCAGGGATCAAACCCAGGTCACCAGGTTTATGCAGCAGATACCTTCACTGGCTGAGCCATCTCACCAGCCCCCTGAGTTGCATTTGTGCTGTCCTTAGCTTGTTGGCCTGTTTGTGTCTGATTGTATTACTGGGTTCCTACAGTCTCTCAGGAGCACACTTTAAATTGCGTGTCTCTATCATGACCCTGGTTTGTAGCGTTGTGCTCACATCTAGTACATGTACAGACATCAGCAGAGCTGAACAGAAAGTGCATTTCCAGAGTTTTCTCAGCAAACGTCGCTAAGGGTGCGATTGTTAGAACAAAAGAGATAGTTATTGACTACACTGAAGAGTGCTGTTTCTCCCACGTCTCCTGGCACCTTGTCCTCACCCTCAGTAAATCCTTTCCTTTAGAGCTACCAAAACTCAAGACACTGCATAGCATGTGTTAATCGTCTGAGACTTTGCATTTCAGTTCTCTGTTCAATTTTCTGTTCGTTGTTGGCAAAGGATCTGTCTCTCTGTGTCCCTTCAGATCCCAGTGCTGGGGTTATAGGCCAGGGTGCCCGCACTGGGCTTCATGTGTCTCTCCCTTCCTCTGCCATGTATGATAATGCTAACAGTGAGACTGGAGACAGGGACGTGTTATGCAAATGCCCTACTGCTGAGATACAGCCCCAGAAGTTTTTATTTTTAAAGGAAATGAGTTCATCTCTTTTAAGTAGTCAATACTACAGGCTTCCAGCAACAAAGATATACAAGTTTCTTTCTATAAAACATTAGTATCAGTCGAGTGACATAAGCCTGGAATCCCATAGGAGGCTGAGGCAGGAGAGTTATAAGTTCAGGGGCAGTATAGGCAATTTACCAAAACCCTGTTTCAAAAATAAAGTGTTAAAAAAAAATGTGAGCTAGAGATATAGTTCAGTGGTAAGAGCACAGGCTAGACCAGTCCTCAGTGCCAAGAGGAAACAGGAAATGTCAGTATCTATGACTTTTCTCCCTCTTAACCACACCCCTTTCCCCTTTCCTTTTCCCTTTCCCTTTCTTTCTCATTTCCCATTTCCCAACACATATCCTGTTATGTTTAGTATTAGAGGGGTGTGTGTCCATCCATGTCTATGTCTATGTCCATTCGTCCATGTCCAGAAAACCAAGAAGAGGGTGTCAGGTTCCCTAGAGTCACAGGCAGTAGTGAAATGACTAAACATGGGTGTTGGGACTGGAACTTGGGTCAGAGGTAGAGTTAGTCACCAGTGCTCTTAACTATTGAGCCATCTCTCCAGCCCTATCAAAACCTTTCTGTTAGGATTGTTCTAGATTTGCACAAAGATAATTTGTATTGATTTAAAGATCTTGGAGCTAGGGTGTCTTGGCACATGCCTGTAATCCAGCACTTGCGAGGTAGAGGTAGATGCATCAGGAGTCTGAGGTGATCATCGTCGTCTGCATGGTGAGTGTAAGGTCCTTACAGCAGAAGACAAGAGCGAATGTTGTCAGCTTAGCTGTTCACTAGCTGAGCAGCCTCTTCTCTGGTGGGGGCTGTTTAAAGTTGCCCTGTGGTCCCTCCTGCTTGAGAGCTTGAGGCAGGACAGCAAGTCGAAAGCATCCCTGGGCTACAGAGTGAGTTCAGGGACAGCCTGAGCAACTGAGGCCACCTTGCCTCAAAATAAAAGGAGGCTTGGGCTGTGGTCTAATAGTTGAGTGCTTGCTTTGTATTATGAGGCCATAAGTTCAGTCCCCGACATTGTAAAGATTAATTAATTAATTGGAAAATGCTCGTAAAGAACTACTGTGTGTCCTGTCCTCTGATCCAGATCTTTTTCTTTAATGTGTCAGCACAGTTGCACTTCGATGGCGTTGGTGAAGAGGTTCCCTCTGTCTTACTGTGTTGCTGTTGTCTCAGATTGTTATGTCTGCTTTTCTTCTTTCTTGATTTCTTCTTCTTTCAGCTCCATTTCTCTGTGTCCCAGTGAAGATGGAGCTCTCCTTCCTTCCTTCCTTCCTTCCTTCCTTCCTTCCTTCCTTCCTTCCTTCCTTCCTTCCCTCCCTCCCTCCCTCCCTCCCTCCCTCCCTCCCTCCCTCACTAGATCACCCTGTCTGGCCTGGAACCCCACTATGAGCCAGGCTGAGCTCACCCCTCTCTTCCGACTGGTCACCACAGCTCCCACCCCAGTTGTTTGTGAGTGTGTCTGTGCGTTAACTTCTGTAGCTTATCCCAGCAAGAAGTTCTAGTGAGCAAAGGTTTTTGTTTTGTCAGTGTTGGGTGGGGCCATTGTTTGTTGGAGGGGATTTATCCTGAGTGCCTTGTGCAGTGCGTGGGCTGCTCGCTGCACTGCAGCCCCTCAGTCAAGTGCCTTTCATCACAGGTCTGCTACGGTGGGTTCTGCCTCAAGCCTGCACACGTGTTTATATGATTGTGTTAATAGAAACAAAGGAAACACTTTGTGGTTTAGCCCCCACTGCCCCAGACTATCAAGAAGAGCCTGAAATATCATTTTCCCTAACAGCTTCCTGTAAGACTATGAAAGCAGAGTCATGGTTTGTTTTTCATAAAACATATGTCTTTGTGTACATTAGTAGGCAGGATTTGCTTTGGGGCTTGTGGTGTGCACACACGTATATGTATGTGAGTGAGTGCCCATATAAGGAGATCAGAGGACAGCCTCGGGTGTCACCTTCCAACTCCAGACAGGCTCTCCTTTTGTTATTTGCCACTGCTTACACCAAGCTAGTTGGCCCACAAGCTTCTAAGGACACCCTTTCCCCATCCCACCCCAAACTCTAGTCTCCACCTTCTGTCTCCCTGTAGAAGGAGTCCCCTGAAATTACAGAGCTTCACCCTGAGCCTTTACCCTAGCCCATTAAGCAGGAGTTTTTTTTTTTTTTTTTTGGTTTTTTCGAGACAGGGTTTCTCTGTGTAGCCCGGGCTGTCCTGGAACTCACTCTGTAGACCAGGCTGGCCTCGAACTCAGAAATCCTCCTGCCTCTGCCTCCCAAGTGCTGGGATTAAAGGCGTGCGCCACCACCGCCTGGCAGAGCAGGAGTTTTAATTGTAACATTCAATCAATTTCCCACTTTAGCTGGGCGGTGGTGGCGCACGCCTTTAATCCCAGCACTTGGGAGGCAGAGGCAGGAGGGTTTCTGAGTTCGAGGCCAGCCTGGTCTACAGAGTGAGTTCCAGGACAGCCGGGCTACACAGAGAAACCCTGTCTTGAAAAAACCAAAAAAAAAAAAAAAAAAAAAAAAGTCCCACTTCTTTTCTGCCCCTCTGATGAATCCTGAAGGTGGAATCCATTTTTCTTGCCTCACAAGACACTCTTGGATTCACAGAGTGAAGTTCCTAAAGTGTTCCTTTAGTCTCTAGCATAGCCATTTTCCTGGTTTCCTGTGGCTTAGAAAAATCTGTGGTCAGGATCTGTCCAGGCACTTAACCAGGGCTGCTGACCTCTTCCTTCCCAAGTTGGGAACTCACCCACTCACAGGCCTCTTTTCCCCAGGTGTGAGGCTCTCAGCAAGGCCCAGGGCCTTAGCTCCCCAGCAGAGGCCCAGAGGGACTTGGGCAGCTTCATCTGTCCTTGAACAGGGTGAGGAGGAGAGCAGTGGCCTTGAATAAGGACTCAGGTGACAGCTGGCACACTCTTCTGAAGGCACATCTGTGACGGACCTCCTAACTTTGTTAATAGCATCTGCCAGTCAGTGTTACTACACAGATGAAATGGGATGGATTAGAAAGCCTGTACTTGGAAGGCTGAGGCAGGAGGATCCTGAGTTTGAGGGCTACAAAGTGATCAAGGCTTCTCTGTTCCGTATAGCCTTGATTTTGTCTCATTACAAGTGGAAAGGGAGGGCGGGAGAGGAAAGGAGGGAGGAAAGGGATCAGAGAGCTGCAATGTTAGCACATGGTTACCATCGGGCTTAGAGCAGGTGAGCTTAGTTAGCCACTTTCCTTTTTCTTTCCAACACCGTTTTGTTCAGTGAGTTGTCTGTTCACACCAGCAGTCTTCCTTGCCCCATCAAGTTTCCTACCCCGTTACTGGTGTGCTGTGAGCATCACATTGGGAGAAAGAGGTGGCTTCTCCTTCTCTGTGCCCAGCTAGGTCCTGCTGCAGTGTCCTCTTTAATTGTGCATCTTTCCTGAAACTCCTAGATGTTTAAGTCTTGGTCATGTGAGCCAGAGAGCCTTGCTCTTCTCCTTTTCAGCAACACCACGGGGTGGGCCTGGGGTGGGGTAGAGGTGTAAGTAGCCAGAGCGCATTGAGTACATGTGTGACGATTATAAAGAGTGTGCAGGTTTAAAAACAGGAGCCCTGATGATCATCACCTCACATTCCTTGTTTGGACGCCACTGAGAGCCTATCTGCCTGACCCCTCACAGTGTGAGTGCTTTGTCCCGTGCTTTGTCTTCGAGCTGCCTTGCTTCGCACTGCTACTCCTCCAGTGTGACTGTCTCTGAAGTCATAGGCAGCGTCAGGGGTAAGAACTGAATTGGCTTTCTCCTGTGTTCCTGGGTGGGAAAGGTGTGCTGTTTTGTACTAGTAAATATCGGTTCCTTTCTGTGATCCTTGTGTCATTACGTTCAAATAGTAGACACACAGAAGACTCACCTACTTTCTGAGGAACAGTTAGTTATGTGCATGTTGATGGTTGAAAAGGAATGCTCTGAAGAATTTAAAACCTAGTTGAATTAAAAAAAAAAAAAAAAAAGGCATGTACCAAACCTACCATCACCATTTAAAGGTACCGGTGACCCCTAGCGGCTGCTCCACAGCTGCCTGAAGAGTTGCTCTGTTAGGCTCACATTGGGGTGCAGACTTCATTTGTAAGGCTGCAGCCTCCAGTCCGGCCTTTATACTTCGTGCCTTTCCAATTACTTGAACTTTATAAGTACCCACACTCTATAAACCGAACAGTGCGAGGGTGAAGAACTCTGCTGCAGCTCACCACTGCACCTCATCTTTAGCGTACAGAAAGTGATTTCGTTCAGGCTAAGGGTCTGAGGTTTTCACTTTAATTCATAGATTATCTGATTATGTTGCTATATATAGTGAATTCCACCTTTGCCTTTAGCTTTTTCTTACCCTGGCAGTAAAATTACACACTTTATCCCAAACACAGGACCTGGTATTTCGATTCTCCAAGTAACTCCTGAGATGTGGTTGAACAGGGGTATTCCACCGATGGGCAGCATCTCGCCTGCCCGCTGGGCAGATAGGGCTCTGCCCTCCCATGTCCTCAGACCCCTCTGTCCTCTCCTTGATAAGGTCTGGTGTGTGTTATTTCCAGTTCCATCTGTTAATTGGTACACTTCCAGGTGGAGTGTAGTGACCCTCCAGCATTTCTGTGATCTGCCCAGAATATTGCTTCTTTCTTCTCAATCCCAAGAACATGTTAACTGCCAGTACCTGTAGGGGAGAGAGATGGAACTAAGTTCACAGTGTTGGAGAACTCTGCTCAGAGAGTCACCTTTTATCTAGGAACATAATTTAGTTTGATAGGTCATAGCTTTTAGTTTTAAGAGAATTAATATCACTTTCATTTTCTTCCTTGGTATTCTCTTAATGTTCTATAATGAACATCTGGTTTTATGTTCAGCAGAAGCACTTTAGCTGTACACAGTAGTACACATCTGTAATCCCAGCACTCTGGAGCCAGCCTGTGTCAATGCAGTACCTAGAAATAAAGGTTGAAAAGTTCATAGTGGGCCGGGTGGTGGTGGCACATGCCTTTAATCCCAGCACTTGGGAGGCAGAGGCAGGCAGATTTCTGAGTTCGAGGCCAGCCTGGTCTACAGAGTGAGTTCCAGGACAGCCGGGGCTACACAGAGAAACCCTGTCTCGAAAAACCAAAAAAAAAAAAAAAAAAGAAAAGTTCATAGTGAAGGAGTCTTCCCATTGCAGGAAGATAAACTTTCTAGGCTGCACTAAGTCCTCCTGGTGGAATCACAGTTCCTCCTGGAGTCTGCTTTACTCTTGGTTTTTATATTTATTGTTCGTTTGTTTTGTGTGTGTGTGTGTGTGTGTGTGTGTGTGTGTGCGCGCGCGCACGGGTGCTCCACACAGCACACAGTATGTGGAGTCAGAGGACAGCTTACAGGAGTCAGTTCTCTCCTGCCATGTGGGTCTTGGAAATTGGACTCTGGCTGTGAAGATGTGGTGGCAAACACATTTGGCCAATGAGCCATCTTGCTGGTGTCTTTTGTTGTCTTTATAGCCTAGGATGATCTGAAACTCACAGCAGTCCTCCTGCCTCAGCCTCTTGAATGCTAATCAGATGGTTGTGGCCCAACTTTTGTGGCTGCTTTTACAATGTCTTGTCAGATTGGAACAGATGCATTACACATGTAAACTCAGTTTATTCTGACGTAATCTATGACTGTATGGCATTGTGTGCTGGGCATACTTATTGAAACTGTAAATAGAACTTTTGGGTTTATTTCTGACAAATTAAAATATGGTTGTCATAGTTTTAGATCTAGGGAAAATGGGTTGGCTTAGAAGCATTCCTGAGGGGACAGAGACTTGCTCATTACTTGGTAGAGAGCCGTGTGGACTTCGTTTCCGGCGTCCATTCACTTGTGCTCTGGCCTGTACATCGCTGACCCCATTTTTATTTAGTGTGCTTTCTTCTGGTTTTTCCAAGATTTATGCCTATCATTTCTTTGTGGCAGTTTTTGATCTTTAGCCTACATTAATTTTCTCCTTTTTAATTAGTTACATCAAAAAACATAAAGCAGAAACATATTTGAGAAACACAGTAAAAAAATACTTAGATCTGTATGTTTCTTCTTTTCAGTAAGAATTTTTTTTTTTTTGGTTTTTTTTGAGACAGGGTTTCTCTGTGTAGCCCTGGCTGTCCTGGAACTCACTCTGTAGACCAGGCTGGCCTCGAACTCAGAAATCGCCTGCCTCTGCCTCCCAAGTGCTGGGACTAAAGGCGTGCGCCACCACCGCCTGGCTTTCAGTAAGAATTTACATTCCTTCTTTTTAACATTTAAACCATTAACTATACAGTTTGGAAACATCATATTTCTTGGAGTAATTTGTTATGCTATTTGATCAGTAAAATAACCAGCAGTAGGTAATACAGCAGTAGTTTTATATGGCCCCTCAAAAATGGAAAGAAAGGGAAGGAAGGAAGGAAGGAAGGAAGGAGGGAAGGAAAACAAACAATCCAACTTAAACAAACAAGATCCTCCAGGCTAGTAAGAACATGTTTTAAGGATCAGTGTGCTACCTGAAACCATTTTCCCTGTGCAGATTTACAAAGTAGCTCATGCGTGCTAATTTGATTTCCTTCCTGTATACATCATCTGACTGTAAAAATAAAAATAGCTGCTTTCTATTTTTTGTTCTCTATTTAAAGTTGGTTGGACTGTATTTCAAGTACTTTCTAAGGCAAGTGGCTTTTGCAGTCTTTTCCATGATGGACAGTGGTGTGGTGCTTGGGGTTAGGGCTTGGATGTTTTCCCTCTTTATCTAACTCCTGACTCTAAATCCCAAAGCATTTGATACTCCTGACCTAACTTGCTAATCCCCATCACTTTCCTTTTTAAAGGTCTTGGGGAGATTTCCTGCAGTCCTGTTTATAGCCTTTTGTTTGAGAACCAGCAGAGATAGCCCAACCAGAGTCTGCCAAGCTCTGCAGCTTCCAGCTAGCTAGCCCATGTCTCCTTCCTCTGTTAAAGGGGCAGGAGGACTGGCTTTGCAGGCTTATTTCACAGAATGAGAAATGAAATGAAACTTGTATGTGCTTTCAGGCACAAAGATTTAAATGTTGATTTTATTATTGTGGGTTAGGGTTTGGAAAAGGTTTTCTGTAAGGGCCAGGGTCTTTAAGGCTCCTATAGTATCTGTCATAGCTACTCAGTTCTGCCTGGACAGCATGAAAACAGCCATAGACACTGTAAATGACTACTCCTACTGTCTTAGTTAGGGTTTTACTGCTGTGAACAGACACCATAACCAAGGCAGCTCTTATAAGGACAACATTTAATTGGGGCTGGCTTACAGAGTCCATTATCATCAGGGCAGGAGCACAGCAGTATTCAGGCAGGCATGGCTCTGGAAGAGCTGAGAGTTCTACATCTTCATCTGAAGGCTAGTAGAGAAGACTGGCTTCCAGGCAGCTAGGACAAGGATCTTAAAGCCCATGCCAACAGTGGCACACCTACTCCAACAAGGCCACACCTACTCCAAATAGTGCCACTCCCTGGGCCAAGCATATTCAAACCACCACACCTTATGTCCCAATAAGTCTGTTTGTGATAACAGACTCTGAGTTGCCATGGTAACATACACTAATCCTAGTAGCACTTGGAAAGATCAGGAGTTCAATGTCAACTTCACCTGCATAGCAAGTTTACTCCTGGAAGACATGAGACTCTGTCTCAAAAAGCAAAAGAAAAGAAAACTCAGTGTAGCTTGGTTTGGTGGTACATTCTGATCTCAGCACTGAAAAGGCTGAGAGGAGAGAATTCCAGATTCTAGGCAAGTCTGGGCTACACAAAGACCCCGTCTCAAAACAAAACAAAATCCAGGTAATAGGTATAATAGGCCCAGGAGCTATAGTCTGTTGAAGAAAATATGGAGAATATATTAAGAATTTTAGACAGCCAGTTGGTGGTGGCGCATGCCTTTAATCCCAGCACTCAGGAGGCAGAGGCAGGCAGATCTTTGTGAGTTTGAGGCTGGCCTGGTCTACAGAGTGAGTTCCAGGACAGCCAGGGATACAAAGAAACCTTGTCTTGAAAAACTAAACTTTAAAAAAAAAAAAAAATGTAGCTCTTATTTGAAGTGGATTATTGAGAATGTAGGTTGACTAAAAGGCCAGTTTCCAACCTTAGACACTTAAAAAGTCGTTATCTGTGTGCAGTGTTAAAGGGCAATAACTGGGAGTAGGGGAGGACGGCAGAGTCAGGAGCCCAAGACCAGATGAACCTGAGCGGGGCTGCAGCTCAGCCGAACTGTAGCACTCTGAGTGTATTAGACAGGACAGGCTTACAGTCCACAGCTGTGCCATGCTCTGCTCAGCTAAGGAACTGTCAGTGAGGATTCCAGCAACAGGAACAGTTAAGGAACATCTCAGATGTATCGTAAAAGACCCCCCCCCCCAACCCTCTCTCAAATACAAACAATCCAGACTTGGGGATGCATCTCAGTGTCGGAACAGTACCTTGCTCATGTGAGGCCTGAGCTTGATTCTCAGCACTGCAGGGGTTGGGGTGGGGCAAAAACCCAAACCAAACAGCAAATGCACACAACCTTGTTGTTTTTTATTTAACTGTTTGGTGGGCTAGTTTCAAGAATGACTTTTTACACATTTATTGTCTTACTGTTTCTTTACTATCAGACTTTTGACAGTTACAGCTATAAGGTAATTTTTTGGCCTATGGCCTTCACGTCTACATTATGTGCCTACCTTAACCTCTAACTGTTTACTATAGATGGGGATGAGAACTACTTTCAGCTGTTGTAAGAATGCTCAGTGTTCAGAACATATCACCTCCCCATTGTTGCCATTGGATAACCATCTTCCAAACTTCCTCTTTTAGAAACTGATTCCACAGGACAGAAAGAAAGAAACCAAACTCCTGCTCCCACGGCAGCTCAGACTTCTGCTCCTTCCAAGTACCACCGTTCACGTTCTGGAGGTGCAAGAGATGAGAGATACCGATCAGGTGAGAAGGAATTGTAGTTTTTCTGCCTGTAATGTGAACTGTGTGTTCTGAGTAGTATGAGCTATGTGTCCTGGGCAGTGTGGACCATGTGCTCTGAAGCAGTGTGAACTCTGTGTCCTGGGCAGTGTGAACCATGTGCTCTGAAGCAGTGTGAACTCTGTGTCCTGGGCAGTGTGAACCATGTGCTCTGAAGCAATGTGAACCATGTGCTCTGAAGCAGTGTGAACTCTGTGTCCTGGGCAGTGTGAACCATGTGCTCTGAAGCAGTGTGAACCATGTGCTCTGAAGCAGTGTGAACTCTGTGTCCTGGGCAGTGTGAACCGTGTGTCCTGGGCAGTGTGAACCATGTGTCCTGGGCAGTGTGAACCATGTGTCCTGGGCAGTGTGAACCATGTGCTCTGAGCAGTGTGAACCATGTGTCCTGGGCAGTGTGAACCATGTGCTCTGAGCAGTGTGAACTCTGTGTCCTGGGCAGTGTGAACTGTATTTCCTGAGCACCCCTCATGTTTGATGTGCTGCTTTCCTTTGAGCCAGGAGATTGTGTTCATTTATTCAACAGTGTGTCTAGTACCTACTGCACTTATTCAGAGATCTTGTTTGTTGCCAAGCAACCCTGATTTCCTAGGTACCACTGTCACCTTCTGAGGTTTACTCCAGTTCTGCAGTATGCTCTAACCAAAGCAGAAGGGTTTGGGCATTTATAATTCTCATTTCTAAACTCCTGGAAGATTTTGTTTTCTCCTCTGGGTTTTCTTTCTTTCTTAACATGTTTGTTACTAGATTATAAAAGGGTTAGTTGAAGGAGCCAAGGAGATGATTCTCTACAATCTGTGTCCAATGATTGCTTATTGAAAAGGACTTTGTGAACTTATTGGGTGATACAGAGTTTTGACTTTATCTTGCAGAAACCAATTTATGATCTCCAGGCCCTGCCGTGTTGAAACATGCTTTCAAATTCCCCAGCTGTTAGAAAGCATAGTCTGTGAATCAAGTATTTGGTTAAATGCAAGGCAGTGTTAAGAACTGAGTTGTCAGGTTGGTATTTATCTCACTGGGACTTTGTAGGAGGGAGGAAATTAGCCAGAAAAAAGGCCAGTAAGGAGGGAAGAAAAGGTGATTGACAAAATAATGTCTGTGACTCACAGACTTTATTTTGTACTAGCACTTGTTGCTTCTGTAGAGGCCCTCGTTTGGTTCTCAGCTCACATCGTGTGGCTGGCACACCTGTAATTATAGATCTAGAGACTCTGACCCTGTTCTGTTGGCCTCCGAGGGCACGCGCGCGCACACACACACACACACACACACACACACACACACACGTGCAAACACACACACACACGTGCAAACACAAAAGTAAATTGAATCTTTTCCTTTTTTAATCCTGGAAGGGCTAAAAAAGATGGCTCAGTGGTTAAGAGCACTTGTTGCTCTTCCAGAGAACCCAATTTCAATTCCCAGCACTCACATAGCAGCTCACAACTATCTGTAACTCCAGTTCCAGGGGATCCAATACCCTCATCTGGCCTCCAATGGCATACACATGCATGAATGTGGTAAAACACCCATACACATAAAATAAATAATAGTTTTTTTAAAAGTACCTTCCTAACATTAAAAAGAAATCTCCAAAAATATGAAGAGCTGAGAGAGTGTTGTGACACTGTCATGGGGAACACAAAAAGGCAAGTAAGCAGAGCATGTAGACAAAAACTGTTGTTTTCAGTATATTGGGAGTTGTTCAACTGTCTAGCCATGAAAACTCAGCACACTGGAGAATTCTGACATCTCTGAAACCAACAGCAACTGCTGACGGGAGGGAAGGGGCCAGAAGAGGAAGGGAGAGGATGGGAGAAGATGGGAGGGCAACTTCCACCTCCTTATCTCTGCAGAAGGGAAGGGTTGTACTGCATGCCATATGCAGAATAGCTCAGGAGTCTAAGGGGTGTTGAGCAAAACTTGCAATTCAGAGTAAAGTGGGGGTGCACAGAGAGGGTTGATAATCTGACGCCGGCAGGTGTGGCTGAGTGAAAGCTATTTGGCTCAGGCTCATTGGCACCTGTGACGCTTCAGCCACAGCTCCAGCCTTTCTGCTGATGGTTCATGTACAAGTGGAAGAGCTTATGTTCTGAGAGTTTATTTATTCTATGTGTTTGCGTGTTCTGCTTGCATGTATGTATATAGATCATGTGTGCCTAGTGTCCGTGGAGGCCAGAAAAGGACGTTGGGCTGCCTGGAACTGGGGTTACAGACCATTGTGAGTTGACGCGTTGGTGCTGGACAGGGTCTCCCAGAACAGCAGCCAGTGATCTTAGTTGCAAGCCGTCTCTCCAGCCCCTGCTTTTCAGAGTTTAGATTCTTGGGTCTATTCTTAGTGCTTAGCCCAAGGAACCTAAACATTTTGCTTAATATTACCTCATTGTCACTTGGTATAGTAGCACATGCTTTTAATCTCATCACTTGGGTGGCAGAGAGGCAGATTTCTGATTTCCAAGCACGCCTGGTCTACAAAGTTTCAGCACAGCCAGGGCTACCCAGAGAAACCCTGTCTCAACAAACAAACAAACAAACACAGTTCCTCTTTTTCCTGACAACTAAGGATGATACACCTTTTTGCACATGTGTGATCTGTTCCCAGCTGCAGAAAACACAGTTAATGCTCACAGTGGGATGTGATCTAATAGAAGGTCAGTCTAACGAGACTTACTTAATGTAAGTCTTTTGAGAAATTAGCCACCTCAAGCGAAACAATAAAACACAAGACTTTCAGGGTTGTCTTAGTTACGGTTTTTCTGCTGTGAACAGACATCATGGCCAAGGTAACTCTTATAAAGGGCAACATTTAATTGGGGCTAGCTTACAGTTTCAGAGATTCTGTCCATTATTATCATGACAGGAAGCATGGTGTTGGAGAAGGAGCTGACAGTTCTACATCTTGATCCACAAAGAGCCAGAAGGAGACTGCCTTCCACAGGCAGCCAGGAGGATAGTCTCTTCCACACTGAGTGGAGCTTGAGCATAGGAACCCCAAGCCCATCCCCACTGTGACAACACTCCTTCCAACAAGACCACACCTACTCCAACAAGGCCATACCTTCTAATAGTGCCACTTCCCATGGGCTCAGCATATTCAAACCACCACATTCCACTCCCTGGCCCCAGAGGTATGAGGGCCACACCTAGATATAGCATGATGCAAAATACGTGTAGTCCAACTTCAAAAGTCTCCATAGTCTATAACAGTCTCAATATTAAAAGGCCAGAATTCAAAGTCTCTTCTGAGATTCATGCAATCACTTAACTGTAATCACCTATAAAATCAAAAGCAAAAAGCAAATCACATACTTACAATGTCACAATATTACCATTCCAAATACTGGACCAAAGTGAGACCAAAATTCAGCTGGGCGAATTCCAAACTCTGCATCTCCATGTCTGATATCAAACCAATCTTCATATCTCCAACTCCTTTCATCTTTGTTGACTGAAACACACTTCTTTCTCCTGGGCTGGCTCCACTCCCTGTTAGCAGCTTTCCTCAGCAGGTCTCCCACAGCTCTGGCATCTCTAACATCTTGGGGTCTCCAAGGCAACTTCAGTGTTACAGCTTCTTGTTCCAATGTCTGGGATTCACACACGATCTTCTGGGTTCCTCCAAAGGGCTTTGATCACTTCTCCAGCTCTGTCCTCTGTAGCACACTAGGCTCTGGTTGACTCCACTGCTGCTGCTGATCTTGGTGTTGATCCCATGGTACTCCAATATGTTGGGGGATCTTCCGCTGCAGCTAGGCTTCACCAATAGCCTCTCATAGGCTCTCTTCATGGTGCCCTGCCTCATGACCCCTTCAGTCCTGGGCCATCAACTGCAGCTGAGGCTCTACTTTCACCAATGGCCTTTCATGGCCTCTCACAGAGCCAAGCCTCAGCTGTCCATGACCCCTTCATGCCTTCCAAACCAGTACAACCTGGGTGACTCTTACACATGACCAAGTACAGCTGCAGCACAAGATGCAACCCTGGCTATCTCTGAACACAGTTTCTTTTGTGCTCTCAGAAAATACTTTCCATAAGATTTCACCTCAGTGACACTCGTCTCTTCTTAGTCACCAGTAATTTCTTAGCTCCAGCTAACCAGCATCAACTGTCCTTAATCTCTTCTATTCTTGACTCTAAAGCCAGAGCCACATGGCTGAAGCAGCCGAGTTCTGCTGCTTGCTGGGGCTGGAACATGGCCCCCTTGTTCTATTACATCATCACCAGCTTTCTGTTTTCCAGCTCCTTCACTGCCTAAGCTTGGCTGTCCTGGAACTTGCTCTGTACCAGGTTGGTCTTGAACTCAGAGGTCTGCTTGCCTCTGTGTTTTGAGATTAAAGGCCTGTACCACCATGCTTGGAACTCAGCTTTTCATAAACACTATGCCTCAAGAAGCCTGTGTCTTTCAGCTTCAAGATCCAGATCACAGGTATACTTTTCATTTCTGGATTGTAATCTGGTCATAACAATGCCTAGGCATAACAATCTCTTGTTCAACTCCAAACACATAAACAATAAACTTAGCTCAGAGGGATCTTGCCCTGAGGTCACCAGTCCCTTAATCTGTTTATCTCTTTGAACACAGGATTCAGTTTCATTCCACTTACTGGTGCCCATTTAATACTTGAGCCATACGGTTTGTATTTTTCCTTTCTCAGCTTGCTCCTTTTCATAAAAATGCTCTTCATAAGAGTGACTTTAGTAACTACAGAACAGAATTTATACCAGGCTGTTTTGAGATTTCATTGCTAATACAATTAATCTAAAGCTCTTCACTTTATCCTTAGGCAGACTCTTCAGACAAGGGCAAAAACCAGCCATATACTTCAACTATCACAAAACTAGTCTCTAGGACTCATACTAACATTCTCCTCTGAAACCTCTAGAGCCAGGCCCCACAGTTCAAATAACCCTCAGCACCAATATCTTCCATACTCCTTCTAAGATGGACCATTAAGCCCCACTTAAAGCATTCCATTGCTTTCCGAAATCCCTAAATCCATATACCTCCAAACAAAAAACATGGTCAGGCCTATCATAGAAGTTCCCCAGTCCCTGGTACCAACTTCTGTCTTAGTTAGGGTTTCCTTGCTGTGAAGAGACACCATGACCAAGGCAACTCCTATAAAGGACATTTAATTGGCTTACAGTTTCAGAGGTTCAGTCGATTATCATCATGGTGGGAAGCATGAAAGCGTCCAGGTAGGCATGGTTCTACAGAAGGAGCTGATAGTTTAACGTCTTGATCCACAGAGAACCAAAAGGAGACTGTCTTCTGCAAGCAGCCAAGAGGATGGTCTTTTCCACACTGGGTGGAGCTTGAGCATAGGAACCCCAAAGCCCACCCCACTCCTTCCAGCAAGGCCACACTGCCTACTAGTGCCATTTCCCATGGGCCAAGCATGTTCAGCCCACCACAAGGCTGTATTAGCATCACCCAGACATTAGTGCTAGAAAACAATACTCAGTTTCCATGACTTCTGGCCTGGAAATCCAAAGTCAGCTTTGTCTGGGGACTAAACTTGGGAAGTGATTTCCTTATCAGAGATCAAGATGAATTCTGTATTGTTGAATTGTCCCATTCTGTTAGGAGGGCTGCTGTGTTTCTATCAATAGGAATCTTGGCTAGAGTAACTGGGAAGATCTCCTTTGACACCAGTCTCTGGGCAAGGGTTCTCATGAGGGACAGGTGGTGGCTCAGTGTTCTCGGACTGATGCTGTGACTCCTACTTGGTGGTTCAAGCCTCCCAAAGGCATTTCAGCAGTCGTGGAGGGGTGGGGGGGAAGGCGAGGGGGTGCCTTTGCTCTCCCATTTCATATCGCATGTAGAAATACTTTTGGAGATACAGTTTGAAGTAATATCCCAAGCTGAGCACGGAAGCCAGTGCATGCCTATAATCCGAGCGTGCAGGAGGCTGAGCATTAGTTAATATTCATTGGAAGCTATTGCATGCCTATAATCCGAGCGTGGGGAGGCTGAGCATTAGTTAATATTCATAGGCACAGAAACTTGAGACAAAAGTATATCCAGCTACTGAGCTAGTGTGTCATGCAAAGTTCTTATTTAGTGTTGTCTGTTTAAACTGTTTTCATAATATATTATTACTTTTTTCTTATCTTGGTGATTTTAGGAATTGAGGTAGGATTGGAGTAGGCTTCATGCATTCCAGGCAAGCAAGTGCTTGGCCACGGAGCTCCCCACAGCTCATTCTTCTTACTGTTGACAGAAAGACCCATAAAGTCTGTGGTGTAATCATACACAGGACAACAGGACAGGCTTGTTGGGACCCACACGGGAGTAGGAATGAGCTGGTCTGACTTCTATGTGAGCACCATAGGCAATGCGCTACCACTGTGATGATGCCATGACCAAGGCAACTTACATATATATGTTTTTAAAAATCTTACAAAAGAAACCATTTACCAACATGGACAGTGGCAGAGGTTGACTCCATGGCCCTTGTGGTGCTGGAGTAGAAGCTGGGAACTCACATCTTAAAACACAGTCAGAGAACTCCCTAGGAAAGATATTAATGAAGCCCACCTCCAGGGAGACACCTCCTCTAACAAGGCCACACCTCCCACTCCTAGGGACACACCTTCAACAAGGTCACACCTCCCACTCCCAGGGACACACCTCCAACTAGGCCACACCTCCCACTCCCAGGGACACACCTCCAACTAGGCCACACCTCCCATTCCTTCCCAAACAATTCCACCAACTAGGGATCAAGTATTCAAACATAGGAGCCTATGGGGGCCGTGCTCATTCAAATCATTGTAGGTTTATCCATACACAGCCTAAACAGACAAATAAATGAAGTAAGAAAGTCTTAAAAGCATACAGTACATTCTTTTAAGTCCTCTGTAAATGATAAATAGAAATTGAAAAAAAAAAAAGTGAAAGGAGATATAAATGCCTGAGTGGACCTCTGGTGTGCACAGGCACATGCACAAACACTCACATGCACGACGTGAACATGAAGACTATGGGGAAATGAGCATGCTTCAATGCTTTGCTGGTAGAGAAGCAAGACTATTTTTATGATATAATAAAACAAATTAAGGATGTAACATAACATAGTTGAAGAGTGCCTAGCATGCACAAATCCTGTGCCTCATCTCCAGATTATGTGAACCTATTAATAAGAAGTGCACAGTCCTCAATTTTATTCCTCTCCTTAGAGTTAATGCTGAGGAAATAATTAGACGAACCCTAAACTGAAAATGTTGAACTTCCCTTGTTGTGAACAGTAGTAAGAAAAATGGAAGCAACCTGATATTTGATATTAAAGGGTTGCTTAAATTATAATCTATTAATTCAGTGAAGTACTATGGAGCCTTTTAAAGTTATGCTATAGAACTGTTTACACAGTAAGCGTTTTTATTTAAGCTGTGCAGGGGTGGCTGCCCGGAAGATCCTGCTCAGTGCAGGCTGGGTGGTGGGTGGGGTGAGGCTTGACCAACTCAGCTGCCATCCATCCAGGCCCAGATCCAGCACTTAGAGTCAGTCCATCACAACACCTACTCCATGTGTGAGCTTCTAGGCTGCTAGGAAGAGCCAGTACTGCAGAACCAGAAGTGGGGCATGTCATCAACACCAGAGATGAAGACCTGAAGTCTCAACAATGGTCTAGTAGTTACTCACAGTGCTTTAGAGATCAGAGACCAGGGACCTGTGCAATGAGTGTCTGCATGGAGAGCCGTGCGGCACAGCTGGACTGAGTGGCGTGCTGCAGTGTGCAGTGCCCCTGCAGTGGACACGTTAGTGATGGGGGGTGGGGGGGATGGGGGAATGCAGCATTGCATGTGCTCTGGAGAAAAGCTCAGCTACTTCCATCTCTGAGGCCATGCTGATGTCTGTGGCCGGTGCTGCCCCCAGGGGCTGTATCTGGGTTCATGGTCTGCTGCAGTATCCTGTGGCAGGGGTTGGGGAGAGTGGCTGGTGTTTCTACCAAAGGCCATGGGGATGTCTGTGGGTCAGCCTGTTGCCACAGACCATGTTGGTGAACATGACCTATAGTGCCACCAGAGCCCATGCTGAGGTTTGATGGCACATATGGATGCGGAGGCCATGATGGGGTCTATGGTCTGTGCTGTCTTCAGGTAGCATGTGAAAGTCCATGAATCACCCTCCTGTTGACTTTAAAGGGCAAGGAAGCTTCTTCTGCCCTTGTATCCATGACCACAGGCTCAGCATTGAGGAAGAGAAACATAGGCTCCTGTGACTCCCCTGCCATGTCTCCCTCAAAAAGTAACAATCTAGACAGGAAGTCATGAAGAGAATTTTGAAATATTGTGATAAGGATGCTGAAGTTAGGTTTCCACTATACATGGTTACTGGTGGGGGTTGGGGTGGTGAAGTACTTGATTTTCTTTAAGGGGCTAGCTACTGGGAGTTTAACCATGCTCTAGTGACTTTATGGACAACTTAAATTGGACCTTTTTAATCTTTTTTTTTTTTTTTTTTATGGGTAGGGGAACCACAAGAGTCAGGGGAACAGACGTGGGAGGGAGGAGGGGGAAGAAAGAGTGATTGAGTGATTGGGGTACATTATGTGAAATTCCCAAATAATCAATACACATATTATGTTAAGAGAGGTTTTATTTGTGTTAGTCGGGGCTGTCTTGGTTATATAAACATGTGCTGATTCAGGGTACTTAGCTGGTGCAGGTCACAGAAGGAAATGGCTGAGAAAGGAAAGGAGAAAACTCCAGGGATCTCACTTGAAGTTAAGAATCTCTCCTTCTGGGTCATTGTCATTAACTCAAATCTGCTCTAGTACCTACACTTTCTGATTCAGAGTTTAAGTTCCCCCAAAGAAGGTTCTGATTGGACCAGCTGCTCATCTGAGGTCACAGTTCCAGAGCAGAGATGCCTGGCAGGATGTGGTGGAAGCCATTGCTGGGCAAGGGGAGGTGGTCAGCTGGCAGCGCATGGAGTCTGACCCACCTCAGTAGGGTCTGTAAGAGCATCCTTCTTCTCCTGTAGTCTGTGTGTGAGGTGCATGTGTACATGCTTGTATATGCAAGTGTTTGTATTGGTGTGACTGGGCTTGTACTTGTGAGTGCATGGGAGTGGAGGCCAGAGGTCCAAGTTGAATGTCTTGTAAGAAGTCTTCTACAGAGCAGCAGCAGACTGCATCATGCTTTCTGCAGAGTGACTATCTATTTTGTAGTTGGCATGGAGAATCCAGAGTTCTGTGTGGAATACGTTAACTTTAAGGTTCCTATGACTGGTGTAAGTTGTGTGCAGACTGGCAGATATGTCACGTGTGCCCTTGTGACTTTCTAGATCAGTGTCACCCCTTCTGTTCCTGTGGCACGAAAGCAAGTGTCTCAGCCAGGCGCTCTCTCTGACTGCTCAGCAGACCCTAAGCTGCTGTCGTGAAAGTGCTCTAATTCAGCATCCTCGATTTAGGACATATCTAATTATCTCCTTAGAATTAACTCCAGTGTGTGTAGAGGCAGAGCTCCCTGTGGGCACAGATGCTCGCTGGACTCCGCCCCTCAACCGCCCTTTGCTCTGTCACACACACAATCGGTCATTCTCTGAAATTACCCTGACTTCTTTTGTTTCTATCTTTGGTTTTATCTTAATTGATCTGAATCAAAAGATAAAAATGAAACCACCTAAACCTGCTTGGCATTTGTAACAGCCTGAGTACTAAGAGCTCATCCCTCAGAGGTCATGACCCTGCCTGAGTGCAAATGTCCATGTGTTTAACTTTCCAGATATCCACACGGAAGCAGTCCAAGCTGCTCTGGCAAAACACAAAGAGCAGAAAATGGCTTTGCCCATGCCCACCAAGAGGCGATCCACATTTGTCCAGTCTCCTGCGGATGCCTGCACACCTCCAGGTAGGTGTGTCACCCTTCCACTTTGACAGTTACTGGATGGGCATTTGGAAATACTCCTTTTCCTTTCTGAGGTGGGACCTGGAACTCCCCACGTGTCAAGTGAACCTAAGGAGTGCACTTGGAAGGGGCTGGAGAGCAGCACATAACAAGGCCCCAAGGCCTCTGCAGACTGCTTCCTTCTGAGCCTCGGCGCTGTGCCTACGACACCCACACTCATGTCAGCAGCAAGCACAGGCACAAGCCCTTTTGTGAGGAAATGGATGTTTTGTGTTTCCAAATGTGATCTCTTGTCATAGATTTAACCATTAGTTTCCTCAACTGATGTTTTATCTTAACAGCCAGCATAGGAGTGGGTAGACTTGGGACAGAATTCTGTGTGCTGTTAGAGATTTTAGGAGTATGATAATACAAATTTGAAATAGATCTGAAAAAATATATATTTGTTAATACATTTTTATATCTTTAAAGTGTTCTTTTTTATGTGAGGTCCAGAAGTAAGTGGGAAATAGATATCCCTCCCTCCCCACTACCAGACTTGGAATTTATTCCTCCCAATGTAAATTTAGGAGTTGAAACTTCACATCCAAGGAACCTCAAGTTTCTTTCCTATTCAGAATGTGTTGCCAAACTTATAAAAACAAACAAACAAAAAGACTTATTTTTTTCTTTAGCTCAAATACCAGACAATATTTTTTTTAATTATTTGTTTATTTTTATTTTATGGGCGTGAGTTTTGCTTATATGTATCTATGTATACTGTGTACATGCCTGGTGCCCTTGGAGGTAACAGGTCCCCTAGAACCATAGTTACAAACTGTTCTAGGTGCTGGGTGCTGAACCTGGGTCTACTATAAGAGCGGCAGTGCTCTTAGCCCCTGCCATGGCTTTGGCGAGCTTTCCTGCGAGCCGTGTGGTTGTCTTGGTCACAGCTGCCATGCTGAGCTTCGCTTATGGGTCCATGACTGTTTCCTTCTAGGTCTGCCTGACTCTCGGGGCACTTGGGTGTGCTGTGCGCTCATCAGCTGTGTGTGCTTCTTTCCCCTTCACATTTGTGGTGTCAATATGTTTGAAAGAGAAATAGCTCTGTGGCTTCAAGTGTTTCTCAAAATGTAACACAGGATACCTCTGGCAGACTAACACAATGAGGTGTTTTGTATCCAGAGTGGTGCATACTTCAGGCCCACTCATTCAGAGTCTTGGATGGATTCCCTTCCACATTTGTGCAGTGTACAAGTTGGGTCCTCGGGCACAAAGGGGGCTCTCAGTCTAGTAGCCATCCATGTTGGCAGATTCCCTGCAGAATAGCTGAAGGTTCAGTTTCAGTAAATGGCAAAGGGCGGGGAGCAGTGTGACATGCAGCCCTCTCCCAGCCTCTGTCAGGGCACTGTGGCTTCCGAGTAAATGGCTGCTCTCATGGCTCCAGCTTAGAAGAGAGAGCGCGTCAGAGAACTGAGGAGGCTCTCAGGGAGTGGGAACCTGTTGCTCAGGCCTTTCCTAAAAGGCACTGCCACAGAGAGCTCAGCAGCTCTCAACCCAAATCACAGCCATTCACTGCTGAGTGGAACCGTAGTCCTTTGCAGTCCACTGCAAGCCTCTGTGTTTCTAAATGTGCATGCTCTGTTCCTGTGGAGCCTGCACGAACTATGTACCACAGTGTTCTTGGTCACATTTCAGGTGTTAATGATTTTATAACAGAGATACAGTCCTCTCCTCTAAGACATGGTTCAGCAGAGCAGAGGGATCAGGCCTGTCCATTTACCGTCTGTCCTGGGCTTCTGAATAGGACTCCAAACACCTCCATATGCCATTAGGGACACCCGTGTTGCAGATAGAAAACCTCTCCCATCAAGAGATGTTGTGGTCCCCCCAAGCAGTCTCCAGAGTCTATCACAGCCCCCAGTGTGATAGATCTTGGTGTTCTCATTCAGCTGTTCTGCATATACCAAGTACAAGTACTTTGCTCCAGAGAGGGAAGGGGGAGACCTGTATCCTAAGGTTCTGCTATCTTCTTCCATGTTAGCAGTGGAATTTGCTGTTCTTTTGGGCACTGGTGGTTCACACCTTTTTTGTTTTGTTTTTTTTTTTTCTAGACAGGGTTTCTGTGTGTAGCCCTGGCTGTCCTGGAACTCACTCTGTATGTAGACCAGGCTGGCCTTGAACTCACAGAAACCTACTCACCTCTGCCTCCCAAATGCTGGGAGGCACTTGGCCAGGTAGTGGTGGCACACGCCTTTTATCCCAGCACTTGAGAGGCAGTAGAAGGCGAATCTCTTAAGTTCTAGGCCAGCCATGTCTACAGAGTAAGTTTCAGGACAGCCAGGGCTAGACAGAGAAACCCTGTCTCAACAAAATAAAGCAAACAAAAGTGGCTTGGCTGCTCCTGCCCTTTTGCAGTTGAAGCCACTTAACATGTTCTAGGACCTGTGACCTCTAACTCAGGAGCAGCACACAGTTTGATCTGGCTATCTCCTTTTGCTAGTGAGGACCCAAGTTAAGAGGATATATTCTAGGGGTGAGGAGGAGCAGCGATAGGATTGCTCATCGTTGAATGGTTTTGAAGTCGGCGTCGGTTCAGTTACACAAGGGTCAAAAGATAAGCAGCTGGGGTGGCTCAGTGGAGTCTGAATCACCAGAGCCATTCTAAAGGCTGGTGCGGTGGTGCACATCTGTAACTCTAGCACTGTGTGCAGAGGAGGCAAGTGGGTTCCTAGGGCTCACTAGCCAGCCAGTCACTGAACCTGTGTCAACCTCTGGCCTCCAGAGGCACACAACTGCAAGCACACACACACCCCTACACACATACATATACACAACCTCCTGTGTGCACACGCATATCTTAAGAGAACTAACTTGTAGCACATTTCAGCCTTCAATCTTCTACATTGGCTATCAGCCCACAATCTGTGTGTTGTGTTGTGTGAAGCTTTCCTCTGGGGCACACATCACTGGGCTCTCCCTGTGGGAGGTGCATAGTCTCCTGGATTACTAACCGGATGGAAATTGAGAGCTGCCTGATCAAGCGGTCTGAGGAGGAAAAGCTGAGCTGGTTTGCTTTATTTATGGTGTCATGCAGTTTGGAAGCAATGATAACAGTTGGCATGGAAAATGATTTGTCTTTTTTTCACAAATGACTCTCAAATAAGACGCCAGTCAACCTAAAACGTGGTTATTGACGCCTATACTAAACTGCCATGAATTAGAAAATTCAAGTTTTCTAAGTGTGTAGTGACTCCTAGTGTTAGCGCCTTTGGCCCTCCCCCTCCTTTAGACTGCTTGAGTGACTATGGTACAGTTGTCTCATGTGCTGAAATCAGTTAGTGATGTCATGAGGCCATTACCTCAGCTCTGTCTGTAGAGGTCCTTTGTATAACACCATGCTCATTCTCACAGAGATAAATACAGTGCAGACCCACAGCACTAACTTGCTTCTTATTTCTGTTTCTGAGCTTCTCTACGGCCTGTGAGGTTGTCGTTTGCTGAGTGAGAGCAGGGGACCCACGTGGAGGGAGGCTGCATGTGGACATGGGCTCTGACAAGGCCACACTTGCCAGGAACTGTGCTTATTCTTAGGACTGCACGACAAGGAGAAGTTTTTTTCCTATAATGTATTTTTAAACTTTTACCACACTATTAATCTCATTCTCTGCATTTCTTTACATAAAAATGATGTCCTGGGAATACTGGGGCATTATTATCTTTCATCCACCTCAGGGATGCTTTATGGAATTATGGTGCCTTACCCTGTGCTGAGGACTTTCACAAGACTGCCCTGCCAGACTGTGTTTCCTGTAAGTGTTTGCAAGACAGGGAGGGCAGTCGCTCTGCAGATAGGAGATAGCCAGATAGATGCTCACTGTCAGCGGGTAAAGGTTAGACTCGGTTCCTTATCAATCCTACTGTCACGGGCAGGAAACCCCTCTCACGGAACGATTGCCTAGATATGCACAGTACTACAGAGGGTAGTCCTAACTAGCCATCGCCTGCTGAGAGCTGCCTTGCCATCCCTTCCATGTTACTTGGAAGGGAATCCCTGGGCTGGACATGAGGCTCAGCGTGAAGCCTGCTCAGTCCCTAGCATCCCACAGCAGGGTTGGTAGCAGGGGAAATGGCTTTTCTGTGTGAGGGTGAGATGACACAGTGCTCCGCAGTGGCTGTTAGAGTGGACACTCATCCGTTATCTCAGTGCCTGTGGCGGACTCGCTCTCCCAAGCCATTGCCGAGACTTAATTTTGTCACTTGTTAAATGGGCCCGACAGCGGGAGGTATTTTTCTTTTCTTCTTCTTTTTTAAAAGATTTTTAAAAATTTTGTATACCTGAGGGTTTTGGCTATGTATATGTATATGCATTGTGTCATCTCCTAGAACTGGAGTTAGACTGTTGTGAGCTGCCATGTGGGTGCTGGGAACTGAACCTGGGTCTTCTGAAAGAGCATCCAGTGTTCTTAACTCCTGAGTCATAGCTCCAGCTCTGGTAGGCGCTGTCCTCCAGGAGCCTGTCCGCTCACGTGCTTCTCAGCACATGTTTACTTTCCGGTGGTGTTGGTTTCAAGTACCATTTTCATCCTTGTAAGTCTTTTCGAATTTCAAATTAAGTCTTTTTCAGATTTTGAAAAGCCTTTACAATTTATTTTTTATAGTTTTATTCAATTAAAGCTGACATAAAGTAAATACTTTGGAGGGAGTAGTGCTGGGGTTCCTCTTCACACGCCCTAAGCATGCAGTCTATCACTGAGCTATAGCTGCAGCCTGAGAGCATGTACTTAGGTGTGTCCTTTGCCAGATTGTGACATAGAAACACAGTTAAGATAACGCTCTTCTCTGCATTCTCCTGAGTTCTTCATGGTCCTCCCACTCCTGATAACCACTGCTATGCTCGCCCTGTCTGTGCATTAGCTTGTGTTTCCTAGATGTTTATGCAGTAGAGCCATGTAGTTTTGTTTTCTTTTTCACAGGTAGAGCAGGAGGGAAAGGCTAGCTTTCATTCACCCATGTTCTATCTATCCCAATAGATGGCTTATGGCTGAGTCAAACTTTACCACATGGATAGACTATATATAGTTTATCCATTTGTGTGTACATGGACATGGTTGTTTCCCATTTTACATTATTACAAGTAACATTCATGTACTAGTCTTTGTACAGATACAGGCTTTCGATTTTTTTTTTTTTTTTTAATACCCAGGAGTGTAGTGAATAACTAATACCACAAATGTTCAGATTTTCTGTATGTATGGATCCTTTGGCTATGTGACTGTCTAGATCCCTGGAGCTGGAATACAGACAGTTGTGAACTGCCATATTTGTTTTGGGAATCAAACCTGGGTCCTTTGGAAGAACATCCAGTGCCCTTAACTGCTGAACCATCTCTTCAGCCCCAAGTGTTCACTTTTTTAAAATAAACATTTTTAATATACTGTCCACATGACTAAGCAGTTAAGAAAAGTTAGTAAACTGGGGACTTTTCTTCTCTTAAAAACAATAAGCAGATCATTTCCAGGTCTCCTAATTGATTACAAATAAATGGTAGGCTTCTGATGAACACTGTCAAGTGGTGCCTAGTAAATGACATCACTGCACAGCAGGCAAACCTTGCTCTTGTTCTCTGGGCTGGGGCTGGAGCTCAAGAGCAGTGTGTGCTTGCCTAGCATGAAGCCTTAGGCTTATCCCTAGAACCACAGACAACAACAAAAACAAGAACCATTTGAGCTAGGTAGTGAACTCCTACTGTACTCCCAGCACTCAGGAGGCAAGAGGACTGATTGTCATGAGTTCAAGGCCAAGCTATCCAGAACTACATAACAATACACTGTCTCAAAAACAAAACAAAACAAAAAACAAAAACCAACAACAACAAAAAACCAAAACCTGGGTCAGTGAAATGGCTTAGCAGGCAGTGACATCTGCTGCCCAGGACCCAGAATGGAGAGAAACCCAGTTCCTGTACACTGCTTTCCAACCTCCACAAGTGCACGATAAACCCAGGGCTGTGGAGTCTGAACTCCGTCCTCTGACTGAAATAAGTGCTTGTTAACCGCTGAGCCATCTCTCCAGTGCCTTATTGAAATTGTTTTTAAGCAAAATAGCAGATACTATGCCAGATCAGAAAGACAGAATCCCCTTTTTATCAGTAGTCCAGTGCTTGGGAAGGACTGGACTGATGTTGATTGTAGCTGCAGGCTGCCTGCTGGCCTTGAAGTGGAGGGAGGAGGTGTCCACCTTGGCATCTTGTGCCCCTGTTTTCTGTTCTCATCACTTTACCTCTCCGTTTTGCCCATGAGTTTCAGCCGGTTCCCGTTTTTGTTCATGCCCTCAGATATGCCCTGCCTTCTGTCTCTGCATCCTCTCTAACTTCCTCTCTACCTGATGCTGTCCCTCCTGCCTTTCAGCCAGTCCCTGCTTATGCTGCAGAGCAAAGGAACATGGACTCCTGCCAGGCTCCAAGCCCTATGAAAGCAGGGCTGTATCTCACCAGGCTTCTCATTGTCCCGGCTGGTATAGTGCTCTGTCGTGTTGTTGAATGGATAAGCAGTCTTCACAATGAATCATTTTAACCTCGAGTTACAAGTAGAGTGGTGGGCCTCAGGGTTCAAATGAAAGACAGACACCAAAGCCATGTTTTCCCTAGCCAATGCTGCCCCATAGCTGTAAGCCATTAAACACCCAGAGGAGGGCTGCAGGCAAAGCAGGTAATTGAATTGAAACACTACACCTAATTATATAATTGATCAAATAGAAAAACATAATGCAATTAGTTTTCCATAAATCCAATAATGAAAATACTGGTTTTACTATCTATAAAAATTGATTTATTTTGGTTTTAGACTTACACAGATTAAAATGAACAATAAGGGCAGCTCGTAAATCCAGAGGCCTTTGTGGGATCTGAGATGTCACCCAAAACACTTTGTTCTTGTGGTGAGAGTCACAAGTCTCACTCTTCCCTGCCCCCACCTGAAATATTTGAGTATTTTCTAGAAATTATAATGCTTTCTTTAAATACTGCTTTCTTGTGTTTAGCTTTGACCATTTCCTGTTATGTTATACATCTTCTCCTTTAGGGAGCTTTGCTTTATCAGTGAAATGTCTGGGGTCTCCTTCTGTCTCTCTGTCTATCTGTCCATCTGTGTCTTCTTCCCCCTCTCCCTTTCTCCCTCCTCCATCTCACAGCTCCTTATAATGTACCCCACTTATATTGAAGTACTTAAGCCCTGGGCCGAGATCAGTCCTACTCCCAGAGAGGTCTCTACTTGGTTCATTTCTAAAAGCAGTGTTGTGTTCTAGAGTGGGGTTGTATATCGCCAGTACCATACTGTGTGTCTTTTTAATGGCACGTGCTATCTCATAGACATTGATACATCTAAGAATCCCTAGACCTGACTTAGTTTCCAGCACAGAGTGCATTAGAAACCATCACAATGCTTGCACTTTGGGTCTCCTTTGCTGTCAGGTAATGCATTGCTGGTAGTCCTGAACAAGAAGCAAAGGTTGTGTAGCTTTGGTGCTCTGGGCTTATAGATTAGATTTATAGATTCTGGATTACCATAATGGGGTTTGTTTGTTTTTTGTTTGTTTGTTTTGGTATGGTTCTAGGCCCCATTGTTAGCAGTGTTAGCAGTTTTCCTGTCTTCTTATTTACTTCTCTAGCTCTTGATGCACTGATTGACCTGGACCCACTCATTCACCTGAACTAGGCAAGATTTTCATTTGAGCATGACTTTTTTAAATTAAAAAACAAACAAACAAAATCTGGGTATGTGGTAGTTGGCTTACACGGGACTTGTGAGAGCCTGGGACTGGGGATGTAGTGGTTAGCTTACACTTTATAGAGCCCTAGCCTACGATAACTTTGGCTTCTCCCCAGCTTTGGACTTTCTGTATGTGGTTGGACTTTTTCTAGGCAAGCTGTTCTAATTTAGGCTTGGTTCCTGAAGTCAGTCAGGCTGAAAGGCACCAGGGAATTGTCAGTCTTCTCTAACTGACTCTGCCATGTTTGAAAACCTCACCTTCGAGCTTTGACCAGCTACTTTTCTAGTAGAGCAGGCAGTGCCTCAGGGCTAAGACATTCCCACTTCAGTGCCCCATCACCAGCTCTCATTGAAGCTCAACAGAAATAAATAGTGCGTCTTCTGCCACCATCCTTTCCTTTTAAGCAGAGACAAATATCCACAAAACCCCATATGGCCGCTCATCACAAGTCTCTGATAAGTAGACAAACTAGAATTTAGACATCGAGTAATCTCAGAACTGGATAGTTAAAATCTTCAAAGGTTTTTTTTTTTTTTTTTAAATTTAACATGGTCTTCTGAGTTCAGCTATTCTGGTCTATGGATCTTCTCCTCTGAGTCTTAGGAGATGTCACCTGCTAATCTAACTTGAGAATGCTAGTGTTCCCCTGATGTTAGCATCAGGTGTGCAGGCAATGAGCAAGAACTGAAGTCTGTGCTCAAGGCAAGATCGACCCTTCTTTTTTTCTAATTCCACACAGACACGTCTTCGGCCTCTGAGGATGAGGGCTCTCTGAGACGCCAAGCTGCGCTCTCTGCTGCCTTGCAACAAAGCTTGCAGAATGCTGAGTCCTGGATCAACCGCTCCATTCAGGGATCGTCCACTTCTTCATCTGCATCCTCCACGCTGTCCCATGGAGAGGTCAAAGGAACCAGTGGGTCTCTAGCTGATGTATTTGCCAATACTCGAATAGGTAGGAGCTGGATCTACCCAGGAAACCTACCTAATGTTCCATTTGGCACCCAGTATCCAAGAAACAGTTTATGATTGTGTGAAGTTTTGATCATAGAGAAGTTAGTGAGGTAGAGAGAAATGCCACAAAGTATTCATTGCAGGGTGATAGACGTCACCGGCAGTATTGGTACAGACGTTGCTCACCTGAAGCCATATCTATTTCCATGAGCAATACTGAAGCTGCGAAATATAACACCAGTCTGAGTATGGGTTTATCTGCCCGCCCCCCCAAAGTCTCTATGTCAGCCAAGAGCTGCTAAAGTGTTCAGCAGAAGCAATGCATATCTAACCTGTGCAAATTCTACACTGAGCCATCGTCAGCAAGGCCTTTTGTCCTTAGCCTACAGACTGGATTTATGTCGCTGGCTGCTGTGGTGTTACTGCATGCGCGGTGTGCAGGCCGAGGGTCGGCACACCGAGCTGCGGCTGCTGTGCTGTGCTGTGCTGTGTGGAGAGTTGCAGCTGCCTCTGCTTTATGCACTTGTGATTTTTGCCTTTGTTTCCCAAGGTCTCTGCTTCCCTTCCTCGGTGGCACCAAGTGCCCTGTCCCTTGATGGCACCGAGTGCCCTTGTGCTGTTGTCTGTTGTCTCACCTGTTTCCTTGACAACCAGTCACATTTCATTGTCTTAATTAGCATCTCAGCAACCTTTCTTATCACTTTATATAAAATTTCAATTTGATTTCTGAAAAGGCTGGAAAATTTTAATCTAACATTATATAGTTTTTAATGAAGATACACACCTTCCTTGTTAGTATAATTGTCACATAAAAAGCTACCCGCCATCCATGGTGACCCCTTCTACCTTGTATCACACCTCTCATGGCTGCCATACACAGACAGCCAAGTTCTCCACCACACGGTCAGACAACAAGCTGCTGAGATGTGACCAGGAGAATTTACATAGAATTTGTCTAGAAGAGCTTTTCCACTTGCAAAGGGAGATCCAGACATCGACTTCACCTGTCTGGGTTTTGTTAAAACGGTTCCACATCCTCCTTATGCTTCTGTTAATTTTTTAAAGCTGAGTTACAGAGACCATCGCATCCAGTGTTGGTGCTTTTGGATATTAGTGCTTACTGATGTAATTCCTGTTCCTTAAAGAGACTGTAGTTTCTTAGGGCATGGTGTCACATACCCTTAACCCCAGCACTCAGGAGACATCATGAACATCTTTAGTTATATTGTCCTTTTTGTGGGATTTTTTTTTTGTTGTTGTTTTGTTTTTTTGTTTTTTTTGTTTCTCAAGACAGGGTTTCTCTGTGTAGTCCTGGCTGTCCTGGAACTCACTCTGTAGACCAGGCTGGCCTTGAACACAGAAATCCGCCTGCCCCCGCCTCCCACGTGCTGGGATTAAAGGCGTGCGCCACCACGCCCGGCTTTCCTTTTTGTGATTTTAACCTATACCTGGTTTTTAATGCCTCAGCTCATTTAGCTACGCCCTTATTTTCGACAATGAAATTGTATCCAGTGCTGTCCTCTTAAAAAATTACCCAGATGAATGTGCTGGACCAAAGACAATATACATTTCTAATTGGGTATAATCCAGCACTTGGAAGGTGAGGCAGGATTGAGGCTAACCTGGGATACATAGCAGGATTACTTCTTCAAAAACAAGCAAAACAAAGCACACAGCTGAGTGTGCTGGCACACACTTGTAATCCCAGCACTCACAAGGCTGAAACAGAACACTCACAAATTCAAAGTCTCTTGAGGTACAAGAAACAAAAAGAAAACACTTGATGCCTTCTTAGCCACGCTATACCACAGTGTGTTTCAAACTTTGCAAAATATTACATTGGTTGGAGAAATGACTCAGTGGTTAAGAGCACTGGCTGCTCTTCCTAGAAGTCCTGAATTCAATTCCCAGCAACCACTTGGTGGCTCACAACCATCTGTAATGAGATCTGATTCCCTTTTCTGGTGTGTCTGAAAACAGCAACAGTATACTCATGTAAAACAAGCAACTAAATAAATAAATCTTTTTAAAAAGTATTAAATTTATACAACTCATAATCACAGGGCTTTTAAGCGCAGAAATCTTACTCTTAAACCAGTCTTACAGTTATGCTTCCCTTGTTATGCCTTTAGTGGTTTTATTATTTTTACATTGTACAGTTTACTTCCTTTAATTTTCTTCTTCTTTAGAAGACTTTTTTTCATGCTGTAGCTTTGTTCAGTAGTTCTCTTTTTACATCACTCATTTTTGGACAGCAGTTTACTTCCTGTGTTACAAATCCCCCCTGACAGGGTGAGCAGGATGCTGCACACCTGTAATCCCAGCAGGAGGAGCAGCTGACCCAGCTGATGAGACCCTGTCTCAAAGAACTTTTCCATGAAGTAGCATATGTGGGTTGATTTCTACTGAGAGCAAGGAGCCTTGCCTGGTGGTGGGTCCAACCTCACTGTGGGCTGTTTTATCAGAACAAGAAGTTGACTTCACCTCATTTCCCATCATCTGAGAGCCTGGGTCATCTGGCCCACTGTAAGCCACTGTAGGTAAAACACAACACGAGGAAGTGTCCCAGGCTGGAGAACTGGTGACAAACTGGCCAGTTACTCACTTTGGTCATTTTGAGGTGACTTTTACAATGTTGAATTTCTACTTATGCATTCTGTAAGAAAATAACATTTTTGAGAAATATTTGCTAGGTTGATTTGATGTAATGACTAAGGTTACTCAGATCTTGAAAATTATAGTTTTGGAAAGCTGATAGGATCTGGTTTACCTTAGACTTTGATTATAAAGGTCTGTTTTAGGGCCAGGGGATGGCTCAGCAGGTAAAGGCACTTGCCTGCCTCATGACATCAGTCCATCCTTGGAATCTCCAGTGGATGGAGACAGCTAGCTCCCAAAAGTTGTCCTCTGATGTCTAGGTGTGCACTCTTTACACGTGTAAACACTCATACACACATTCGTCCACATGCACACATACATATGCACATGTGCACAAATGCACACACGTGCAGACATATGCACATACACACATGTACACACATATACATACTCCCACATCACACATATGCACACATGCATTACACACATATACTATACATACTCTTATAATGCTAAATAAAATCTTTCTTTAAAGTTTGTTTTAAAAGACCGAGTGCTTTTTATTCCTTCAAAAGCAAAGGATTCAGAGGTGATTCCTTTTACTGTCAGTAATGTATGATTCTAACTCTAGTCTTTTCCTCTCCTAGAGAATGTCTCTGCTCCTCCCGATGTCACTGCAACTACCTCTTCCTCCTCTTCCTCACTTCGCCCTGCAAACATTGACCTGCCCCCTTCTGGCATAGTTAAAGGCATGCACAAAGGATCCAACAGATCCAGCCTTATGGACACAGCTGATGGTATGGAGTTCCCTTGGTAGATGCTAGAGAGTGGTCATTAAACTGGGCAATCCCAGATTCCAACTGCAGCCATTCCCAGTTGTCCCAGCGGCAGAGCCACACTCTTGGTACTTGTTCACGGCTGGCTTTCACAGAAGGTACCGTGAACCGACTGTCGAAGAAAGAGCTACAAGAGAAGAGGGAGCCTGGGGCAACCTTTCTGCTGTGTGCTCGCTCGGCACAGCGGTCATCTGTCTTCTGTCTGTCACCTGTATGTTGGGTCCCTTTTGGATAGAGTGGAACTGGGCAAAGGCCAGGCTCCATTAGAAGTAAAGTTTTAACTGAGGAGAGGGAAAAGAAGAACAGGGAAGAGAGACTAAAGAGTTTACTTTCATTGAGGAAATACATATTAATTTAAGCTCAATATAATTGTAATCGAATTAACCGTGTTTCCCTCAGGTGTTCCTGTCAACAGCAGAGTGTCCACAAAAATCCAGCAGCTTCTCAACACTCTGAAACGACCCAAAAGGCCCGCCTTGAAGGAGTTCTTTGTGGATGACTCTGAGGAGATTGTGGAAGGTAAGGCCGGAGCGCGCCCGGCACGGCAGCAGTCGGCACCGAGGCGGGGTGGGGGTGGGGGGCTTCGAGTCTCTGTGCCACCCCCAGATTCATTTACTAGTTAGGTCTCAGGCAGAAGCGGTTGGGGGTGGGCAGAGAGGACTGGAGCCTAGAGCTGTCCTTTTGTTGTTCTGAGACGTATGCTGTAATCACACCAGAGTAGTAATGGAGTTTGGCATGTTGGAGACTAGTTTTACTCATTGTAAATAGACTTCTTTGATTAATGAAATGCCAGTATCTGTGGAAGCATGAAGGAGGGCGCCTTGCAGCCTCATGGGAAACTGCCTGCCAGGAGTCATTCCTGGGTGTTCCTCTCACATTTAGACTAACTTTTAAACCTGTAAGATTATATGCAAAGTAAGGAGTGAGACAAGGATTAAGTCACTAGAATGGATCCAGAGAAATGGATCCAGAGAAATGGATCCAGAGAAATGGATGGATTTTGTTGTAGAATCTAGATTTAAATGTGTGTGTGTGTGTGTGTGTGCAGGTCGTGAAAAGGGGGGGCTGAAAGAGAGGAAAAGGAAGTCCTAACAGAGTTGGGGACTAGAGACAAATAGAGTCCCTGTGACAGAAAGGCAGAGCAAGCACTGTTTGGAGGGAGCAGGGGTGGGTGGGCTGCATAAGGACAAAGTACAGTGAGACAAAGGACAGACAAGCCAGTGCTGTTAGGAACCACTGCTTTGTGTACTAACTCTAAAAAAAGAGCAAGGCAAGCATTGTGAGTGAGTGCTACAAATCTATCATATTAGTAAGTTACAAAGAACAATTTTTCCTCATTTTTAGTTGTCAATACTGATTTATGTGTATGGATGTTTTGCCTACATGCATGTATGTGTACTGTGTCATGCCTTGTGCCCACAGATGCTAGAATAGGGTATCAGATCTTCTGAACCTGTACAGACTGGTGAGCTGACATGAGGGTGCTGTGACTTGAACCTGGGTCATCTGGAAGAGTAGTTGTCCTCTTAACCACTCAGCCAGCTCTCCAGCCCACATGCAGCTACATTGTGCACTCAGCATGTACACAGCAAAACCAGGACATGGGAAGTACAGGAGAGAGAAATGTCACCACCTGGAGAGGAAATGCCTGAGCTGAAGTGTTACTTCTTATTGCTGTTATGTGCCCTATGCATTCTGTAGCTGTATGTGCAGGATTTGGTTTCTCAGTGTTTGTTGAGATAAGAGTCCTGGCAGTGTTCCTTGACAGACCTTAAACCTGAGATTGCTCTTGCCTCAGCCTCCTGGACTCAGAGCTGGAGCTAGGCTACCACTCCCTGCTTGTTCATGTTCTCAGTTTATCATAGTCATGTGATACACACAAAATAGTTCACAGTTTAGTCTACTTCTAAATTTCCTTCAATGAGAATGTAGAAGTTACGGCTGAGCATGGTGGGAGACAGAGGCAGGTGGAGCTCTGTGAGTTCAAGGCCATCCTGATCTACAGAGCGAGTTCTAAGCCAACCAAGCTACATAGTGAGATCCTGCGTCAAAAAACAAAACAAACAATACCAACAACCAGCAAAAGAAATGTAGGACTTAAAGAATTATTTGAATAATGTATGTTCACTATAGAAAAATCTATGGTGTAGAAATGAATATAAAACAGTCCCTCAGGTTCTCAGATAAGTGTTTGTCTCTCTGTCCCTCATGGTTGAGCTCAGCTGACTCTAATAAGCAGCCGTTGTATTTAGGCACTCCCAGCAGTAGGAGTGGGAGCCATCCTCCCCTGGGAAGCTGTCATCTCTGTGAGAGGGTGACAGACGTCCTGGTTGTCCTGTCTTGAGAAAGCTGTGCCAGAGGTTAGAGTTGTGTTAGAGCCCCATGAGCTTACTTTGTCTCCTTGCTTGTTTGCCACAGTACCTCAGCCAGATCCCAACCAGCCAAAGCCTGAGGGCCGTCAGATGACCCCAGTGAAGGGAGAGCCCCTAGGCGTCATCTGTAACTGGCCACCCGCACTGGAATCTGCCCTGCAGCGCTGGGGCTCTACCCAAGCCAAGTGCCCTTGCCTAACTGGGCTGGATGTGACGGGGAAACCAGTCTACACACTCACATACGGTGGGTCTCAGTTCCCCACTACGCTAAGAATTCCTGAGTATCGTGGGTAGTGTTTCTCTTGTTATTTCTCAGTTGCAAATTTCTCAGTTATTTAATTGAAGTGAGCCATATATCAGTGGCCTTTGGCCTTAATCCCAGCACTCAGGAGACACAAGATCTCTGAGTCTGAGGCCAGCCCAGTCTACAAAGTAAGTTCCAGGACAGCCAGGGCTCCATAGTGAGACCCTGATACAAAAAGCAAAAAAGAAAAGGGAAGGGGGGGAGGGGATGGGGGAAGGGAGGGGAAGGGATGACAGAGAAGCTGCTTGGGGAAGGACTTGCTGTGTTAGGGAGAGTGGAGCTAACTCCTCCCAGCCACTTGTGGCAGCAGACCTTGTCAGCTGGCTGAACCTCACGCTCTCTGGTTGAAGAAGGCCTATAATGTTTTCCTGCCTGTTTTCTTTTCCCAGGAAAGCTGTGGAGCAGAAGTTTAAAGCTGGCTTACACACTGCTGAATAAGCTGGGAACAAAAAATGAACCTGTGTTAAAACCAGGAGACAGGGTAAGCTGGTTTTGATTTGTCTTGTTTGGAAAGGTGATAGCTATTTGTTTCTGGTGTATTTGTACTCTGGGCGTCTGATGTTTAGTGGTAAGATTTGCATAACATTTTTAAATGCTTGTTTATTTGTTTGTTTTATGTGTATGGGTGTGTTGCCTACATGGGTATCTGTACCACATGCATGATCCACATGCATGATGCACATGCATGACCCACATGCATGACCCACATGCATGACCCACATGCATGACCCACATGCATGACCCACATGCATGAACCCACATGCATGACCCACATGCATGATCCACATGCATGACCCACAATGCGCATGATCCATCGGTGCCTACCTTTGCATACTAAGCCATCCCACCAGTGGGCCCTAGCTATCCTTCTTCTTAGTGGGCTAAAGATCACAGAATCTCTTAAGCTAACCTTTAAAAAATATTTTTCAGATTTATTTGTGTGTGTGTGTGTGTACATGGGTGTTCATGTAGAGGTCACATAAACATGTGGGAGCTGGTTCTCTTCTCAGAGTTCCAGGAATTAAACTCAGGGCGTCAGGCTTGGAAGCATTGAGCCATCTCACGGAAACATGCGTTCACAATGTGCCAGAATAGATAAAGCGTGGCGGTTACTTACAGAAACGCACTGAGCAGTTCTCAGGACTCACCGAACCCTAAGCAGGTGATGTTGTATCTACCCAAGGGTCAAGGTGGCCATTTGTGAGGAGTAAAGAAATGGTTATGGAAACCCTCTGTGCAATTAGTTATTTTTAGATCTCTAGGACAGTGTAGAGGTTTAGACTGAACTCAACTTTGGAGTGAATTTAAAGAATTTCATTGCAGATGGAGAGGTAGCAAGAATCCAGTGATGAGGGGTTAGAGGAAAGGGTCAGTGCATGAAGGTCTTGCTGTTTCAGCCTCACTAGCTGAGTTCAATCCCTGGAACTCACAGAGGAGGAGATGTGAAAGTTGTCCTCTACACATACATCACTATGACACATACCCTGCACTCACACATACATCATACACAAACTGTAATAATAAATAAAAGAATCCAGCGATATGATTAGATTTCAGGTGTTAATCTGCTAGTGTCCTAGCTGGTAGCAAGCCACGGCGACAGTGAGATCCTTTCTCCTGAGTCTGGTAGGGAACCTGTGATGCCCCGTGACTCAGCAGATGAGTGACTCAGCAGATGGTGTCACAGACCTGAGCACATAGAGCTTCTGATGTTTCCTTCGCTTATCTCTTGTTAATGAGTTTCTGCAGGTGTTTCTGCACTTGTTCTTGTGTTACCAGATCCCTTCCTGCTAGAACACTCAGATGTTGAGTGAGTAGGATCGATACTGTGCTCCCAGTGTACTAGCTGAGTGGGTAATGCTCGCAGGTGCTCCCTGAGAGACCCTACAGCTCCAATTTGCTGTCTGTCTTGATGTCCATGTTTAAGGCATGAGCCCTGCACTCAAGTCAACTGCCTCAGGCTTCCTAAGTTATAAAACACGGGAGCTGTTTCCTACTGAGCCACACTAAAAGTAAATGAAACACTTCACCATAATGATGAGGAATTGCATTTTATTTCTCAAAACATGTAAGTTTTATTGAATTTGGCTTTGCTTTTTGGTGTTACTGGGGATTGCAAGTGAGGCCTTATGCAAGACAAATACTCTCTGAGCTCCATCCTCAGTCTCCGGGTATGTAGGGTAATCATGGGGATGGTGCTGTTCTTGGTATTCTTACCAGATTTTTTCTCCTTCTCAGTTACTTAATTTCCTTCAGAGCATGTAAGCATTACATTGTTTCATTTACTCTGTTCATACAAAATATTCTGTGTACACAGAGTTAGTCAATCTGTTGCCACTGTTACTGAATGTCTCTCTGAATTTTAGGTTGCCCTGGTTTACCCCAACAATGATCCTGTCATGTTTATGGTGGCTTTTTATGGATGTCTCCTGGCAGAAGTGATTCCAGTACCCATAGAAGTACCCCTGACCAGAAAGGTAACTGTTAAATGTCCTTCTCTGTGACACAGTAGGTCCTGCACTGACTCAGTGACAGTAGAAGCAATGTTATTGCTGGGTGATGGTGGCCCATTCATCTTATTTTATATAATATACTCAACTTTACATTCCAAAACTATGAACGTTATCAAAGATTATATATATGGGAGTGTCATGCAGATAATGTATTTCGTCTATGAAAAATTTTTATAACATTGTTTCTCATTTTAAAAATTGCGGGAGACATATATTTAAGTGTGCAGTAGTTACCATTCATAGAGTACTATTCCTTCAGACTTACTTTATCAAGGAATTTCTTTAAACCCAATTTCACATAACCCAAAGCGGGCTGAGTGGGAAGATGATGCGGTGGTGCTGATGGCTCTGTTGGGGGAACTGTGTGTGCACCATGTCAGCAGACAGTGAGGTCACAGCACTCTTAACGGCTGAGCCATCTCTCCAGCCCCCAAGAATGTTGATTTATATGAAGGCATTGTTTTAAGTAATAAGAAAAATCTTAGTGCCATTGCTGATGTTTTTAGCTGATGGGGTGGGGCGTCTATATTATAAGAGATCACGTTCTCCTTATGTTGACTATACTTAGCTTCCTAATAATACTTTGAAGGATTGCACATAAATACTTCAGACTTTGTCTCAGGTTGCTTTTGCTGCTGCTTAAGGCTAAAATCTATTTCCTTTAAAATAGAATAAAGGAACACACAGATTTGGTGTAATTGTCTGGAAATACAGGCTTTGATATCCATTTGCATTTTATTTATGTTGTTGTGGCCTGATTTGCCTTGCTCTTTGATCTGGGGTAGGACCAGAGTAGAAAACTGTTAGAATTTGTTTCACTTGCCTAGAGAGTCAGAGAAGGCATTGGCTAGTAGGGTGCATGGTTTACAATGTCAGCATAAAAGCAGTGTTTGGTTGTGCTTAAACCCTTATAGAACTTGTTTGGCTCCATGTTGTCCTGAGCTGTGACATTTGCCAACTGTCTGGGCTCCATGGCACAGTGGGTAGTGCTGGAGCATCTCTGGATGCTGGTTCAAAACATGGTGTGCTCACATTCATTCACGCTCACACCCTGACTGTGCTCATTATTTTTTTCTCCACAGGATGCCGGAGGTCAGCAGATTGGCTTCTTGCTAGGGAGCTGCGGGATTGCCTTAGCTCTCACCAGTGAGATCTGTTTGAAGGGCCTGCCAAAAACCCAGAATGGAGAAATTGTACAGTTTAAAGGTTAGTAATATTCATAACCAGATACCAACTGAAAGTCAAAATTGAGCTTTAGTCAGAATTTTACTAGAGTACCAGCTAAGGGCTTCCCGTGTCTTTTCCTGTCTGTCATTTGAGGTAGGTACCGTGGTCATCCTCTTTCCAGGGAGGAAATTGAGAAGCAGAGTCTTCAAATCCCAGCTAATAAATAGCAAAGCAGTGAATTGTACCGAGTCTGTCTGATTCCAGAAACACATTCTTACATGTGTGTGCTGTCTGGAAAGGGAGCTGGGACTCTGTACAGTAAAGCTAAATCCTGTGTGCAGAAGGACAGACAGCAGGGCACAAGGCTCCGAGGGTTTCCACTGACAAATTAGTCACCCCGAGTTGAGGAACTCTTCCATGTTGAGGAATGTCAAGGCTTGCATTAGTGTATGGAATGAATGCTCTCTTCAAAGAAGCTATAACTGGTGACTTATCACTAAATATAATAAAAAATAAGTATTTTATTGATTATGAAACAGTCTTAATACGCTGTCTTGCATTTAAGATAATTGGTTTGGTGTGAAGTCCTTCAGTGACTTAGGCGGCTCTTTTTCACTCTGGCTTTGATTTAGGTTGGCCTCGCCTCAAGTGGGTTGTAACAGATTCTAAGTACCTCTCAAAGCCGCCCAAAGACTGGCAGCCGCACATATCACCTGCAGGCACGGAACCAGCATACATTGAGGTAAGTTGAGGCTGCATGTATCCTGGCTTCCTTTACCATCAGGCGCAGGATTAATGAGTGTTAGGAGATTTGCTTGTTCTGTGAAGTTTCAGTTTTTTAATCTTATAAATGTCTTGCAATGGACCCTCTGTTAAAATTTATTTTTGAGTTAGAGTTGGAGTTTATTATCAGAGATTTTCACATAGATTTGAAGCATAGGGTTAAGAGGAAAAGCTGTGCCCAGGAGGAGAGTGAGACAAGATCTAAACATCCAAACAACCGAGCGAAGGGCTTGCTGCTGACAGTGAGTGTAGGCGCTCATCCGACAGCAGCGCTCTCACCCTGAATCTGCAGAGCACTCGGAGCTCAGACTTTAGGTTCTTTGTTTGTTTAGTTCCCGTAGTACCCAGAGGTGTGAGCTTCTTTGTTAATTTTATGTTTTATTTTCCTCATCTTTAATAGTGACTGATTTTATTATAAGATTAGGTTTGTCACTCTATACAGTGTGTTTTGATCACACTCGGCATCTTCCCTGACTTCGCAGATATATACCCTCTTCTCTACCCACCCTTCCTTGTGTATGTTTTGTTTCAATTTTCAACTCTCAAGTACAGTGTGTGCTGGGTGTTGGGCCTTCACTAGAATGTGGTCACCCTGGGGTAGTTAGGGCACACCTCATCTACCTCTAAAAGACAGGCCATCAGCTGCCAGAAGCTCTCGGCTTAGGGGTCAGGACTTAATGGCCACCATGCCTGTCCATGCTGGGCCTTCTGTCTGCCTCGAGCTTGAGCAGCTCTTGTTTGCTGAACGAGTGCTGTGAGTTCATGTGGGCAGCTGCCCTGCTGTGCTCAGATTCTTAAGCTTGCACCCCGTCCCCCTCCTGCAGTCATCTCCAAGTCTTGGGAGGAGGGTGTGAAGTAGAGGGCCATTAGGGCCGAGTATTCTGCATCTCTCATTCTCTGAGCCTAGACCAGGTCTCAGTCTACAGTGTTAATCACCTGTGCTGCCAAAGAAGCTTTTCTGATGAGGGTGACTACCAGATCTCAACTGTAAATCTGCTCTGTGCAGTTAGGGAGGTGGCTTAGTGGGTAAAGGACCTTGCCACCAAGCCTGAGGGGCCTGAGTTCTAGTCCCAGAACTGACATGGTAGAAGGAGACAGCTAACTCTCGAAAGTTGTCTTCTAACCTCCACATGTGTATCATGGCATGTGTGTCAATAAATAAATACTGTGAAGAAAAGTCTGTGCTGTGGACAAGGAGGCTGAACTACAAACTGTGGTCACTGGCTTGAGGCTGTGTAACCAACACTCTGTACCTCTGAGGCTGTGCCCTCCCTTCACCCCTGCACCCTCTCGGGCCTTGCCCACCAGCTAAGGCTTGGGGTGCAATATGAACTGAAAGCTCTTGTAATAACACGCATAGGTAAGACCTGAATTCAGCTTTGGCCACGAAAGAGGAGGAGGCACATGATGTTGACTGCAGAGGGAGTGGGAGGGGAGATGGGGCGGGGGAGGACTGAGTATGTTTGAAAGACAGCCAAGCAAACAGGAAGTTAAAGCTGGCGCATGTGCACACACCATTCAGTGATGAGCCTTCAGTCTCGTGTCTTAGGGCAGACATGGTGCATCACTCTAAGTCCTGGGAACTAGCCACTGTTTCCCTGGACTGCTGCCCTCCCATCTTAGTAACCAGTCTGTGGTGGGGACACTCTGGCGTCCTGCAGAGCTGCACCCTGCTATTCAGGGCCTACCTGCTTGAGAGCTTCTTATTACCACCGGGTTCTCCTGGTAAGTTGGAAACTCTTACGGGGTTGTCAGCAGGAGGGGAGTAAGAATGACTTTATTATACAAAAAGATCTCTCTAGGCCCATCTGGGTGGCTTAGCTGGCGAGCGCCTGCCACTCAAGCCTGACAAGTTTAAACACAAAACTCACATAAAAGTAGGAAGAAGAACCAGACTTGTCCTCCAATCTCTACACATGTGTTGTGGCATGTATGTTTGCTCTCCCCATGTCATACATACAAATAATACAAAGTTTAAGAAAAAGGATTTATCTAGATTGGCTGGGTTATAATGGGAGCACCAGGTTTTAGGTTTTGTTTTTCCCTCTCTACATTTTATGTGTATAAGTGTTTTACCTGAGTGCCCATAAGTGGACCATGCTTGTACAGTGTCCCCAGAGGCCAGAAGATGGTATCAGATCCCCTGGAACTGGAGTTCTGGACAGTTGTGAGGGCCCAGCGGGTGCTGGAATCTGAACTAGATCCTCTGTAAGAGCCGCCAGTGCTCTTCTGCGCCACCTCTCCGGCTCAAAGGGGATGGCCGAGAGAGGGTGGGTAGGACTGAAGGAAGGTAGGAAGCAGGGTGAGCCAGGTTGCCCGACTGATGCTGAATAGAGAGAGAAGGCAAGAACCACTCATTCCTCGCTTGGCACCTGATGAATGGCAGAATCCTTCAGTTAAATAGAAGATACAAGCAGACTCAGGCAGCATGTGGTGCATGTCTTTAGTCCCAGCACTCGCCGGGCTGTGGTGGCACTCGCCGGCTGTGTGGCGCACGCCTTTAATCCCAGCACTTGGGAGGCAGAGGCAGGCAGATTTCTGAGTTCGAGGCCAGCCTGGTCTACAGAGTAAGTTCCAGGACAGCCCGGGCTACACAGAAACCCTGTCTCGAAAAAAACAAAAAAAACAAAAAAAAAAAAAAAGAGTAGTCCCAGCACTCAGGAGGCAAAGGCAGGCAGATTTCCATGAATTCAAGGACAGCCTGGACTACAGAACAAATTGCAGGACAGCTAGGGCTACATAATAAGACCCTATCTAAAAGAGAAAGGAAGGAAATACAGAGAAAGTTCTCACAGGTGGTGGGGGATGGAATGGAGTGTTGGCAGCTTTCCTGTGGCTAGAGGCACTCCAGCGGGATGCCTGGGGCTATTCATCTGCATCTCCGGAGGAGAGGCTGGAAGGACAGAAAGCAGGGATTAGCAAGGGTGCTACACCCTAATGGCCCGAGGTGGGAAGGAGACAGGAATCTTCAGGAGTGCCAACATCGAAGGCAGCGTCAGAGATGATTCTGGGTAAGATAGTTCATGAGAGTCTGAGGCACAAGTTGCAGGCAAGCCTGGGATCCATGTTGAGTCCGTGTCTCAGAGAGGGAAGACCAGGAGACACAAGAGCTAAGGGTGTCAGGTGGGCAAAGATCTTCTGGGTCAGAGAGGCTGACGAGCTTGATAAGGAGCACTGAGGACGAAATAGTGCGACTATTTATAGTATACTATACTAACTGAGGTGCCAGGTCTCTCTCTGTTAGTATTTCTGTGGTGCTAGGGGATCCAACAGTGTCATATGCAGCTAGGCAAGCATTCTGCCACTGAGCCTTAACCTTGGGGACCACACCTCACACACTTAGCTCTAGAGCTGTGCTTCACCGTGGAGCTGTCACTCTGTGTGTGCAGCCTAGGAGTGCTCACAGGGCAGCAACAGTGTTAGGTTTCACAGGCATCCAAAGATGCCTACAGACACGCCATCACTGTATAAGAAGGCGAGCATCCGTCATCTGTGGCATCTCAGTGAAGTCTGGAATCGACCCACAGATACTGCGCAGTGACTGGATTTGATGATATGTCTGTTCATACAGCTCATGTCACTTGGCTTTAGGTTTTTGGTGACCACGTCACATTGATGTGTGACTGAACTTTGAAGTCTTTTGACACTTGCTTCATTGTCCTCCAGTCTTGGCTTTATTTGACGAGAGTTTGAGGTCCAAGTGTTCCCATTCAGCATGTAAAATTGAGCCATTGTGATGTTTTTCTGGTTTAGGTTTGTGTTCTGAATTGTTGTTGATAATAACCCATCTTATTGTGCTTCTTATAGTTTTATTTTTGTTTTATTTTTCTAGTATAAAACAAGCAAAGAAGGGAGTGTGATGGGAGTCACAGTGTCCCGGCTCGCAATGCTGTCTCACTGCCAAGCTCTGTCACAGGCCTGCAATTATTCTGAAGGTCAGACCTCATCCCGTGACTGCCCTCATTGTTAGCTTCAGATACGTGTGACTGTGAGCGCCCACTGGGTGACTGGACTCCACTTAATGACTGAATTCTGAGGGAAATGTTCCAGGATGCATTCTTGGCTTGCTTTTGCCTTCTTTGTTACAAAATAAATTTTTTTAAAAAAAGAATCTTGAAATTTAAATAAACTTCTGAATAAACCAGATATATAAAGTATGACTTCTAGAGTACAGAAATAGAAAGCCTCAATTAAAACCGTGTGTCTGTAAGCCGTGGAGTCTTGTATGTTCCCATCTTCCCATGTAGACTAAGCTCAGTATAGTCTGAGAACTCCAGCTCCAAAGAGACCCAGGTGATGTGGCCCTCAGCTATCACCCTGGCACTCCTAACAGGCAGGAAGGGTCAGTTTGAGGCCAGCCTGAGATACATAGTGAGTTCTACCTAGCCTGAGCTATGGCATGAATTGAGACCCAGTCTCAAAAAATAAGCACAGTAATGTGAAACTTTTGGTTTGTAAGTGAATATTTCATAGTAAGAGTCCAGGCTGGCCTCCGGCTTGAGCCCCCTTCTGCCAACACTACAGGCCTGGGCTGCAGGATCTGTCTTCAGTGCTTACTTCCAGATGTTCTTTTCCACATGAACTTTTCAGTGTTTCATTCCCTTTGCAGAGTGAAAGATGACTGTGTGCCTTTCAGGCATTCCTGTCTGAATTTAAAATTTGTGCATGTGTGGGGACAACCATGAAGTGAAGCCACAGACAGGGCTCCCTGACGAGTGCACTCACTCAGAGGCTCTGCTAGGGTCTGAAACTCAAGTTCCCAAATGTTAGAAACATGGAGAGATCTTCATTGAATGAAAACAATTAGATGCAGGCTTATGTATACCTGCTTTATTATGTTGATAATCTATCTATAGGTATCTAGAAATAGACATTTGTATGCATAGGTTTTTATATAGAACAACATTTCATGTTTTTCTAAGAAGTATACTTTTTACATACATTTGAAATTTCCAGAGTTTCTAAACAAACACATGGTCTTTATTTCACTAGGGAAAAAAAACCTCTTGATCAGGGCTACACAGAGAAACCCTGTTGCGAAAAAAAAAAAAAAACAAAAACAAAAACAAAAAAAAAACCCCACCTCTTGAATAATGTCCCTCAGTGCTAAAGGTTTCTACCGTAGTGTCTCTTCTGTGACCACATCACACTGTCACCATCCTCCAGCCAGTTTGTAGAGTCTCGGCATCAAGGAGACACTGATCTAATTGTTCTTCCAAAACCACCAAATACTTGGTAGGGGCAAGGAATGCGATGTCACTCTTTGCTAACCATGGCTGCCTTCTGTTTCCCTCTTGTTTTCTCTTGCAGGAGAAACTGTAGTGAATGTTTTAGACTTTAAGAAGGACGCTGGGCTGTGGCATGGCATGTTCGCGGTAAGTGTCGGCATCGCGGAGTATATATAGAGTAAGACGTACTTGAGGCTAAGGCTCTGTAACAGTGCATGTCTCGGATTTGCAGCTGAAGTTCCCCAAGTGTCAATAGCATTTTCTAGAGGACACACAAGCACGAGGATCTAAAGAAGCCAGGTGCAATAGTGCACATCTGTTGTTAAGCCCAGCTAGCCTGGAGTAGCAGTGGTGAGCAGCAAGAGACCGTGCTGGAGAGATGGATCAGTGGTTAGAGCACGGCTGCTCTCTCAGAGCACTCCTGTTCTCTTCCCAGCACTACATCAGGCTGCTTACGAACACCGTGGCTCTCATTCTAAGGGCTCTCTCCTCTCTCTCTGAGCAAAGGAAATTAACAAGAAATAAGAGAGAGCATCTAGTGCAGTCTCTATCCCCCACCCCACCACCACCCCAGTTCCACCCCATCTGAGAAGGGCTCTATTCCTTAAATATCTATCTACTTTTTCTTAGTCAGAAATTGAGAAAACAAATAAAAACTCTGTGAGGACTTGAGGGGTCATCTTTCTATAATCTAAGTGTAGCTAGAACCTTTTCCTGAAACTAAGACTGCACAAGCACAAGGTACTTTAGGGCAGGGGATGGACCTTGTACGTAAGGGCAGGTAAGTGGTGGCAGGGGAAGTACTCTGGCTTAGTTGGGGGTAGGGGTGACTGATACCTAAAACCCCAGCAATTGGAAGGCTGAGGCAGAAGAATCACTCTGAATTCAAGACTAGCATGGGCACTTGAGTTCCAAGCCAGGGAGGACTGTAGAGTAAGACCATCCCAAACACACAAATGCCCCAACAGGGTCAGCGCAGGCTTGATTACTGTGCTGCGCTAGGTCTCTGGGGACTGCACATCCTTGATATGGGTAGCAAGAGGGACAGCAAATTCCAGACCCTCAGTTCTCTCAGCTCTGTCTTTACAAATGCTTACCCCGTAGGGACCTGGGGAAATCATTTTGTGCTTTGTGACTATGTTCTGTTTTTATTCCCTTCCCCCATGCTGTAGCATGTGACAGGCAGGAGCACCATAGAGCACTAGATGGACTGGGCAGCAGCTTGGTCATTCCTACCCACTCTTGTAAAACAGCAACCTTGTGACCCTGCAGGACTTCTTCTGTAGCTGCCTTAGAGAAACAGTTGTATACATGCCCATGGACATAAAGACAAATACATCCTTTCACACCAATAATGGCATAGCAGTACTATTAAAGATGTGCAGCCTTACAAAGGGAGTAGATAGCCCTTTCTGGGGTGAATAGACTTTATCTATGAAACATCAGAAGTGCCGGGCAGTGGTGGTGCACGTCTTTGATCCCAGCACTTGGGAGGCAGAGACAGGCGGATTTCTGAGTTCGAGGCCAGCATGGTCTACAGAGTGAGTTCCAGGACAGCCAGGGCTACACAGAGAAACCCTGTCTCGGGAAAAAAAAAAAAAAAAAAAAAGAAACATCAGAAGTAAAAACAGCAAGTGGCAGATACATATCAACTATGATTCCTTTCATTTAAATACTTTATGTGCCTAAAGTGACATGTATATATATGTATGTGTGGACAGTGGACTACAGGGATAGACACTAAACTTGTCCTTGTTGTATTTTGGCAAAGAGGCAGACTTAGAGAGTAGCTCTCAGAGGTACTTCAGCGCCACTGCTAGTCTCTCAAGTAGTTTTTGAAAGGGTACACTTGCATAGTATCCCTATAACATTGTTAGCAGAATGTCAATACAACTTTAAATTGCTAAATATACATTTTATAATGATTGCTTTTTATGTTTCTTTGTTTTTCAGAATGTAATGAATAAGATGCATACAATTAGTGTACCCTACTCTGTTATGAAGACCTGTCCTCTCTCTTGGGTCCAGAGAGTCCATGCTCACAAAGGTAATCACACACATCTACATATTAACTATGAGAATGGTGGAAGCTCATCTCGTTCTTTGCCTTGGGGCTTACCCAGTTCTGACGTTGTCATTGTGATAAGCCCACTGTGTCCTATGAACTGAGATAAGTTCTCTAGAATGTGAGCCAGTTAGCACCATTGAATCCTATATTGTTCAGAGTTTCCTTTTTCTCCAAGTGAGAACTATCACTAAAATAAGCAAAATTGTCCTAATTGTAATATATTAAATATACACCCAAGTTTAGTGTGTGTATGTGTCATAACTCTCTCCCCTTTGAATCTGTAGCCAAAGTAGCATTGGTGAAGTGTCGAGACTTGCACTGGGCCATGATGGCACATCGGGACCAAAGGGATGTGAGCCTGAGTTCTCTGCGGATGCTCATTGTCACCGATGGCGCCAATCCCTGTGAGTGTGGGGTGTAGAACTCCTAGAACATCTGACAGGCAGGGCGTTTTGTTCCTCTTCTATAAGCTTTTCTGTTCTCAACATCTGTGTTGAGATGTAATCTACATACAACAAAGCTCGCCCACCAAGTGATGGTGGTGAGTGTCTTAAATCCCAAGAGGCAGAAGCAGGCAGCCCAGGTTTGAGGCCAGCCTGGTCTGCAGAGTGAATTCCAGAACAGCCAGCGTTACATAGAGAAACCCTGTCTCAAAACCCCTCCCAAAAATTCTCTCTCTCTCACACACACACACACACACACACACACCCAAAAAACCTGCAACAAAACTAAAACATCCCTCAAAAAAAAAAAAACATTTAAAAATGTATGTATATATCTATATGTTTGTGTGCTATATGCTACATGTGTGCATGTTCCCTCAGGCCAGAGGAGAATGTCTGACCTTCTGGAACTAGAACTCCAGGGTTGTGAGCCACCTTACACTGGGTCCTGTGGAGGAGCAGGCTCTTTTTTGACTCTCTCTTCATCCCCTCCACATTCCCTCTCCACAGATTAGCCTGCTCTGCATACTTTACGTGACTGTGATCCTGTGTTTGGTCTTTTGTGATAGGCTCCCCTCAGTCGGCATCGTCCTTCTTACTGTCACGTAGTCCTTCATAGATGCACTCATGAGTTTATCCATTCATCACTTGATGGACTTAGAGGCTTCTTAAAGCCATGCCTCTCATGCATTGGGTACAAGGAGGTGTTTGCAAGTGACTCGATATAATCGATTATGTGAATGTGGTATGAATTCTTCCAAGCCGCAAATAAAGGGATATGCAAGAAACCTGTAGAGTTCTTACTGTGCTCTCTGCATTTCTGGGTGTGCACAAAAGGCTGGTCCTCCACTCAGGAGTCTCTGGTGAAACTTAGCAGGAAGCTGTTTCTCTTTTTTTTTTTTTTTTTTTTTTTTTGGTTTTTCGAGACAGGGTTTCTCTGTGTATCTCTGGCTGTCCTGGAACTCACTCTGTAGACCAGGCTGGCCTCGAACTCAGAAATCCGCCTGCCTCTGCCTCCCAAGTGCTGGGATTAAAGGCGTGCGCCACCACCGCCCGGCGGAAGCTGTTTCTCTTAAGTGAACTTTCTCATCATCCAGCCTTAAAATGCATGTGGAGAACTTATAAAGGAGCCAGCGAGTGTCCCTAGAGCAGGTGAAACTGCCACTGGTGAGGTATCCTGGCAACTGTCAGGAAGTCCTCCGGGAGGGTCTGCTAGATTCCCACCTGGGTGCCTGTTGCCTACAGTATTGTCTCCGATCTTGCTCCATCCCCCTGGTAGGCATAGCCCTTCTAGGCTGTGACTGTAGGCTATCACAGACCTCTCATGGGCTGGGTCAGCATGTGTCAAGCCACCTCACAGGGACCCTTAACTGTTTACATGGAGTGAATGATGTTGAGTGTGAGTTCTGACAGACATGCACCTCCCACTCTGTCAGCTCCTGCAGTAAGGAATGGTGGTCTCTGCTTTCAAGTTGCTCTGTTCTAACTCCTTAGGGTCTGTGTCGTCCTGTGATGCTTTCCTGAGTCTGTTCCAAAGCCACGGACTGAAACCTGAGGCCATCTGTCCATGTGCTACATCTGCAGAGGCCATGACCGTAGCCATACGAAGGTATTGTTTGCAGTCAGGGTTCTCTTGATGTCTGTCACAGCCTGGGTGAGATGTGAAAGAGGACTTTTAAATGATTTTCTGCTTCCTAAACCTAAAAGTACGATTAATGAGTCCAGTCTCACTATATACCTCTTCTTGCCAGAAGTGCACCTAGAGACTGAAAGTTTACTTTAATTACTCTTATGTCATATTTGGGAGGTATTCTTCAGAACCCTTTTCCTCTTAAATTAGAAATAGGCTGATCCTACCTCAGATATGATGATCTATACCTAACCCTTTATTAGTACATACACCTAACCCTTTATATTAGTACATACCAGCATGTTCTTTGCTCTCTGCCTTTCCCCTTGTTAAATAAAGAAAATCGTCTGTGGGTTGTCTGTGTCAGTCTGTGCACACACAGAGCAAGGCGGGGGAGGTGCTCTTGAGCGAAGGTCAGAAGAGAGTGTCGGGTGTCCTGTTTTGTCCCTCCTGCCCATTCCTCTGAAGTGGAGTCTCTCACTGAGGCTTGCGCTTGGCTAAACTGCAGCTAAGCAGTCCCAGGGACCCCTTTGTCTTTGCAGCCTTGACCTTGGTCTGTAGGCATCTGGGGGGGTTCCCAGCTTGTTGTAGGGGCACTGGGACCCAACTCTGGCTCTCCCGATGTCGGAGGCGGCTCCACGTGCTCACGTGCTCCACGTGCTCCACTGCTCCACGTGCTCCACGTGCTCCATGTGCTCCGGGTGCTGAGCATCTCCCCAGCCCTGCGCTCCCACTTTTTTCTCTTTCTTTTTTTTTGGGGACAAGAGTCTCACTATGTAGTCCAGTCTGGCCTCAAATTTGCTGTACTCCTCCTGCCTCAGCCTCTTAAGTACTAGATTGCAGCATGAGCCATCATGCCTGGCTTTTTGTTGTTGATTTCTTCAAAATGTACTTCTGTGTTCGTGTGTGTGTGTGTGTGTGAGCAGGTTTGTGGCGGTTTCTCAGAGGACAACCCGGGGAGTTGATTTTCTCCTTCTGCCATGTGGGCCTTGAGGTCAGACCCAGGTCATCAAGCATGCATGGCTGTGTCTTGACAGCCGAGCTGCCGTCTGTCAGCTCTGCGTGTTTTCTTCTAGTTGTTTGTTTATATTTATTCCTGTTTGTATATACCTGACTTGATGGCTTCTTTTTCTTTTTCCCATTTTAGGCCTGGGGTTCCAGGGGCCCCTTTGCCAGGAAGAGCCGTTCTCTCAATGAATGGACTAAGCTATGGGGTCATACGGGTCAACACTGAGGATAAAAATTCAGCTTCTATGTCAGTCACGTAAAGACATGGAACTGGGAGCTGGGGGGAAACACCTGCCCTGTAAAGCAGGGGAATCCAAGCGGATTCCAGAATCAGGCAGCAGAGCAGCTACCGTAATCCCCGGCAAGCGCTCAGCTAGACTTGCAGCCCTTTCAGGCTTTGGCAGAAAAAAGGAACCTCAGTGAAGAAAACACTCAACAAGATTTGAGCCTTCACACACAACAACACACACACACACACACACACACAACACCCACAAGGACTTAAAACCTTTTGGGCAGAGGTAGATTGTTCCCAAGCAATACTTTTCCTAAGTCTTCCCCGGTCCAGACTGCCCCTTTTGCTGGGGCCTACAACCCAATTGGGGAAAGGGGAAAGGAAACTTTTTAAAAAAAAAAAAACTAAAAAAAAAAAAATTTAAAAGGGCCTGGCCGGGGGATTTGGGCCCAAAAAATTTTTTTCAAGGGGGGGCTGTTGGGATTTAAAAAGGGGAAAAATTTTGGGATTTAAATTATTAAATTTTTTAAACAGATTTTTGGGGGATTTTGAGTTAAAATTTTTTCACGATTTTAAAAAAACTGGGTATGGGGGAAAATGCTTTAGGAAAAAGGGTTTTAAATTTAGGCATTTTTTCCCCCCCCCCCAAATGCCAGTAGATTTTGGCTTTTCAGAAAAGGGAAAAGTAAAAAAAATAGTTTGGCCTTAAAAACAAAAAAAAAACACAACCAAACAAAGAGGGGGGTTTTTTAAAGGGAATTGTTTCAAAATATTTTTAAATTTTTGGTGTTCCCCGTTTTCTGGGGTTTCAACCAAAGGGGGGTAGGTAAAAATTTATTGGGAGTGGAAAATACCCAAAGGGAAAGGCATTGGGTTTGGGGAATGTTGCCCCCCCGTAAAGAATTTTTCCCGGGGGCCCGATTAAAATGGGTTCGTGTTTTTGGGGACAAAAAAAGTTTGGGGGTTCCCGGGTTAAAATCTTTGGGGTAAAGGTATGGTCTTTCACCGAAATTTTCCCCCAAAACCGGCCCAATTGGGTTAAAAGGGGGGAAAGGGGGGAAATGCTTTTACCCTTTTTTGGGGGAAGGGGCGGGTTTTGGGGGGGCCCTGTGGCGAAAGTCCCTTTAATGAAACGTAAAGCCTGTGAAACTAACCGGGGGCCCCCCCCCCGTTACACCTCACCAAGGTACCCCCACCCCTTTCGTAAAAAGGTTTTTTGGGGGGGGGGCTCGAAAACCCCCAGGCGGGTGTCCCTCACTCGTGCAGTTTTCCCATTCTCTTGTTTTAACTCCTTTTTGTTGCCGGGTTTGGCTAGCTTGTTTGTTTTGTACATTTTTAGTTTTTCCCAAAAATCTCCCCCCTCATCTCTTCCCCCTTCCCCCACTTGGGCCCTCAGCAAAAAGGGCCCCTTGTGCCGACCAAGGGCACACTCACTATTCTGACTGCCTTCTCCACCCGGGTTTACCTTTTTTAAAAAATTTGTTTTTGGAAGTAAGTTTCTCATTCGTATCCCAACGGGCCCCAAATCTTGGTAATTCCCCCTCCGCCTTCGGGGTTCCTGGGTTTAATAGGTATAAAAATCCCCACCCAGTTTCGCCCTCTAAAGGTTTTTTTTTTAAACTTTTTTTTGGGTTACTTTAGTGTATGCTTGTGCGTTTGTGATTTTGTGGTGTGTGCGCTTGCTTTATGAAGGTCAAAATTTTTGTAGCTTTAAAAGGTTTTTTTCTCTCTCCTACCATGGGGTTTTTCCGGGGGATTGAGTTCAAGTCTTCAGAAAAGGGTATCAGTGCTATAACCCAAAATTTGGGGGGGGTTTTTTGGAATTTTTATTTTGGGGTTTTTTTTTTCCCCCCAAAAACCCCTTTTTAAAAAAAGGGCTTTTGGGATTCCCCCAATTTTTTCCCCCGGTTTGGGCCCCCCCTTCCCCGGGGAAAAAAGGGGGTTATTTAAAAAACCCCCCCCCTTTAAAAAAAATTTTTTTTTTTAAAGGGGGGAGGGGGGGGTTTTTTGGGGGGGGGGGGGAAAAAGGGGGGGGAAAAAAAGGGGGGAAAAAAAACCCTTTTTGGGGAAAGGGGGGCCAAAAAATTTTTTTCCCTTTTTTTTTTTTTTAAAAAAAAAATTTTTTTTTTTTTTTTCCTTTGGGAAACCTTTTTTAAAATTTTTTTTTGGGGGGGAAAAAAAAGGAAAAAAAATTTTTTTGGGGGGGGGGGCCCCCCCGGGGGGAAGGGGGGGGGTTTTTTGGGGGGGGGTTTTTTTTTTGGGGGGGGGCCCCGGGGAAAAAAAAAAAAAAAAAAAAAAAAAAAAAAAAAAAAAAAAAAAAAAAAGGGATTTTGGGAACACCAGGGCAGGGGGGGTAAAACCGGGTTAAAGATAAGGGTTTTTGGGGGGGAAAAAGGGGTGTTGTTGAGGGGGTTTTTTTGTTTTGTGCTTGGGGATGGGGGGTGGGGGAATTTGGTTGGGTATGTTTTGGTTGAATAGGGGGGGGGGGGGTGGCCTGTGGGAAAGAACCCGATTTTGGGGAAAAGGGAAATTTAACTTTTGTTTTCTAGCATTTTGGTTGTATTTGGGGAAATTTCCTATTTTTTAAATTTCTCGAAAGGCAGGTCCCGGGAAATTTTTACGAAATTTGTTGGTGCTTGGTCTGCCAAGCACCGGGTTGTGAGGGTGCTGGCGATGCAGCCTCGCTGAGAGAGCATTTTCCATGCGTGTTCCCACATGTATCCCATGCAGTTATCCCATCAGGACTTTTATATGGCAGGGTGGAGTGATCCTCACCTGGAAAAGGAGAAAGAGGGTGGGGGGGTGAGACGCTCAGCGGGGAAGGACCCCAGGAGCAAGCCTGATGATGGGCCCAGTCCCCCACCACAAGAGATGGGGGGACCCTTTCTAAAAAGCTTTTTCTGACCTTTTTAGGGTACCATGGACACACGCACCCCCCAACAACATCCACACTCCATAAACTTAAAAAAAATTTATTTAAAGGGGAAACACTACTTTTTTTCATAAATTTAATCGGGATTTTTTCTAAAGTCTGATATTTAAAAAATTTAGAGTTTCCCAAATTGTTAGCATTTTACTAGGGCAGAAACACAGAATAATAAATCAAAAATTAATAGATGTTTTTTAAAAAATTTAAGCTGAACAGGCGGGGAATGGCATGTGGTTGGAACATTTTCCCTGCCCCTTGCAGGGGACGGGGGGTTTGGTTCCCAGTGCTGAGACAGCACTCACAGACCCCGGGAAACCCGGGAAATTCTGGGATGTCCAGGGCCCTCTTTGGGCCCCCTTTTTGGGCACTGGCACTCAAGGTACTTTACATTTAATATATCCCCAATAAAAGAAAATTAAAATTTAAAAAAAACAAAAAAGGTACTGAAAAAAAATAAAAAATACACATCCCAAAAAAAACAAAAACAATAAAAAAAAAACCAGCTAGGAGATGTAGTTTAGGAGACTATGCCGGTTTGGTGAGGTGCCTCCATGCCAAGGGAAAGAGTGACAAAACGGGAAGGATCTCTTTCCTTATTTTTAATTGGGTTTTAGAGCGGGTTTCTTACCGGCGCTGGAACCACTCGACGGCTGGCTTGAACTCACAGAGATCCACCTGCCCCTGCCCCCCAGTGCTGGGGTTAAAGGTGTGTGCCACATGCCTCACACCCATCCACCCCAGTGTTTCTAATGTGCATGAAGACAAAGTTCTTGTCACTGCTGTGTGCTTCCTGCTTTAGGCAAAAATCTGTCTCTCCCTTTCTCCCTGTAAGACGGATAGATTTGTCATTTGGAAGAACTGACATGATAACTGTAAAACAAAATAAGCTACTAATATATATTGACTCTAGTTACAAAGGAGGCAGGATAAGAGCTGTCCCAGTCTGACAACTGGGTGACTTAAGCTCAGCCCCCAGGTGTTGCAGGCGGAGTACTGACTTCTGCGTGTTGTCTTGTATTCTCTCAATAGACACTGTGACAGACAGGAACAGACAGAGAGAGTGATGATGGATGGATGGATGGATGGGTGGATGGATGGATGGATGGATGGATGGAGATGGATCAATAAAATAAATAGTTGGGGCACACAAGAAATGAATGAGGGGAGTGGAAGGATGGGCTGGAGAGATGGCTCAGTGATGGGTTCAATTCCCACAGCACCCAAGTGGCAGCTCACAATCATCTGCATCTCCAGGGCCAGACAGATATATACATGTAGGCAAAATACCCATAAATGTAAATTTTTTTAAAAAATTAAAATTAAAGGGAGAAAAAAATTCAAGAAGAATAAAAAACCAGGATATTTGTATAAATAAGCTACTTTCTATACATATACATGTATACACATGCAGCTAGACAGTAAAGAAAAAGTTACATTTTACCATCGCCACTGAGGAGCTACAGTTTAAATCGTGATGGAATGCCTGGGGCTCTGCTCTGTTTCCCCACAAGATTAGCGACTTTTGGACAGTGACAGTACACGGTGCTAGCTGTGATACAGGGAATGAGATTCTTGCCTGACACACATGGAGTCAGTGTTGACATGCAGCAGCTGTGTGGGACACATGAAATCATGAAAGTACAGACAGGATTCATGAAAGCACTGCTTGCCATTGTGAGTCACCGGGTCACCCTGTCAGCCAGAGACTGCATTCGAATCAGTAATGTCCTGAATTCAACCTGGGTCAGCCATGCACACCTCTCCAGATTGGCTCATATTGCTTTACCTTTAACCCATGCCCAAGAGGATTCGAGAGCGGTTGTTTACAGCTGACAAGAACCTGAGGCTCAGAGCTGCCGACATTTACCCAGAGTCTGCCTTGCCAATAACGGTGCAGAGCCAGAGTCATCTCTCAAGACTTTATCCTCTGCCCTATGAAGTGTTCTGCTGTACAGACACAGCCTAGATCAGTCATTACCTGACGGGGAGGCTATCCAGATACATCGTCAGAGGTCTGTTAGTGAAAAAGACTGACAGACAAAAGTATAATTGATCCCTTTTTTATTTTTTAATATTTCCTTTTTTAATTTGTGTGTATATGTGATCTATGCCTTTGTATATGTGTGTGCATGTGCTCTGTGTCTGTGCTTGTGCATGTAAAACAGTTCACATGGGCCATCGACCTCTGACCCGCTCCAACTTGTTTATGTTTGTCTGCCATTTAGACTTTAGTAGCTGGCTGGAACGTGCTGGACATCCTGCTGTCTGTCCCCTCCCCCACAGCATTTTTCCTGGTGTGAGGATCAGAGCTGCAGTCTTCAGGCTTTTCGCAGGAGCCTACCCCATGCGCCTGTTTTAAACTTAATCTGTGTATCTTGTGAGATAACACAGTGGGTAAGGGTACTTTACATGCTCCCTGAATGTTCTCTCCTTTCCACAAGTGGATTGTGGGTAGCACACATCAGGATGAGATTCCTGGATTTGTTGCAGAATATGCCTTCCAATAAGCATATTATAAAATATTTATTACCTATAAATATATAAAAAAATTCTATTTGGGGATTAGTTGGTTGTTTTTAGAGACAGGATCTCACTATGTAGACCTGGCTGGCCTCCGACTTACAGATCTCTACCTGCCTGTCTCCTGAGTGCTGGAATTAAAGGCTTGTACCAACCATGTCCTGCTCAATTGGAATATATTACTTGTATTGTGTTTTTTTAAAGTAAGACTTTTTAAAAATCAGATACAGTTTTTGAAATCTAGCCAAGCTTTTCACCTTTTTCCTTTTGTCTTTTAGGTGATTCCAGTGACTTCCTCAGGCTCTCCCGTAGGGGAGGTGCCCTTCATCCGGTCAGGACTGCTGGGATTTGTAGGGCCTGTAAGTGACAGTTTCCTCTTGACTTTGCTATATGTGATCTAAAAGCATTTGAACTTTGATTAACAGAACTGAACAGATTCTGAGTAAGGAAGTGTCGAAGGCGGCCCCCTCACAGCAGTCCGCAACTGCTGCTCCTCCTGTTTCTTTATTTAGACAGGGTCTCGCTCCAGAGTCCTGGCTGGGTTGGAGATCCTCACCTCAGCCTCCCAAGTGCTGGGATTTAAAACATGTACGCCACCCTGACGGGCACTTAACTACTGTTCAGGCTGATTGTATAAGACAGTCATAGGAATGAGCTAATGATTTTTGTGTTCATTTTCCTAAGTTCCTTTGACTCCTACAGACAGGTTTTATATGTATCCTATATTTTCAAACTTTTCACTTACTCTTACTACTTTAAGTTAACATGATGTGAGAATTTAAGAATTCTAGAGAAGGTTACTTTGTAGCCAAGGGAAACTAAGTGGGGAATGGGATAGAGTATTTTCTTATAGACTATCAACAGTGCCCACCGTGTGTCATTGTAAATTCTTAGAAAATAATCTGTTTCTTGGCAAGTGTCATTTATAGCTACTGTTCTAGGGAGACTAGGACCCAAAAAAGTCTGTTCTCAAAAGGCACACACTGAACTTAAGGAATCCATGAAGGTGGCAGAGAGCCAGGGCCGTGAGGCAGTGGGTGAGGCGGTGGGAAGCCATGGGTAGTTGTTATCCTATCAACTCATACCCTCTCGTCTATCTCTGGCTCCTTCCTGCCCAGTCGTCTCCTAACTGCTCGCTCATGTGAGAGCATGTGACACGCAGTGCAGCCTCAGCTGTCTCAAATGCCCGACTCTCGAGCTTGCTGGGGTGCCCTTGAGGTCCAGGACACAGCTTCAGCCGTCAGTCTGAAACAGACAGATTGTTGCCCCTCTCTCCACGAATGATCCCCTAAACCCCATGTAAAGGTTCTGCTTGTGTCTGGTCTGAACTAGTCTCATGATCTAGAAAGATGAAGATGGAAACACCATGTAAGCTAAATAGCCTCGCTATGAAAATTTGGAGAGGCCGGGCGGTGGTGGCGCACGCCTTTAATCCCAGCACTTGGGAGGCAGAGGCAGGCGGATTTCTGAGTTCGAGGCCAGCCTGGTCTACCAAGTGAGTTCCAGGACAGCCCGGGCTACACAGAGAAACCCTGTCTCGAAAAAACCAAAAAAAAAAAAAAAAAAAAAAAAAAAAGAAAATTTGGAGAGGCAAAACATCCTTCTCTCTCTCTTTTTAAGGATTTGTTTTTATTATGTTAATTGTATGTACAAGTCTATATGCATAGTGGTGCTAGTCCCTGGAGCTGGAGTACAGTAGTTGTGAACCACCCAACACAGTGCTGGAAACTCATGCTGCCACACTCAGGTTCCCTGCATGACCAGTGCATTCCCTTAACCACTGAGCCGCCTCTCTAGCCCCTCTTGACCTAACACCAGCTGACTGTTAGAAGTGTCTTCCCTCTGGTTTGTGGAAGTGACTGACTCCCTCTGGCATTGAGGGTAGACCACAGCTTTTGTGTGCAGTGACATTCTGTCTTTCTGGTTTATGCCCAGTCACTGTGTGGCCCTACACAAGGCTTTAGCAAGCGCACGTGAAGGGCCAAGGGCCCCTGGCCTGCTGCTCTGTTGTCCTTCTCTTGGTATCTGTTTCCAATCCTGCAGTGGAAACAGTGTTACCCTTCCATGCTCAAAGCAACTATTAACGTACTAGAATTGTTTTGATTTCTCTAATTCCATAAAACATAAAGTAACATTTTTTCTCCTTGGTATTCACCTGTGAATACTACAGTAGATGAACTAATACATACCTGTGGCTGGGAAATGTGACTATGTGTGATCATAATTTTCTTCCCTGTGAGATTGAGAGTTTTCCCCTGAGAATAATAAATATGAATGATTGATCTCTTAGACACTGTAAAGACCTCAGTGGGTGCTGGCTCAGCAGGCAAATGTGTCTGCACCCTGATGATCTGATTCATCCCTGGACCCACTGGGGTGGAAGGAGAGAACAATTCCTGCGAGTTGTCCTCTGACTCCTTGTGAGCAGTGGCCTGCCTGTGCCCTCACGCACGTGTACACCAGATACAGTGTGCCTTGTACAATGACCTTAGTGACTTCAAGGTGCTGCTTTTCTCACTAAATTCTAAAGGGCTCTTTTATTTAAAAAAAAAAAATCCATAAACTATGACTATTTTCTTTCATATAAAACACATTTTTGTGGTATTGGGAATTGAACTGTGTGCATGCTTCACAGGCATGTTTCTCAGTGTTTTTGTTTTTTTAATGAGATTTTCATGAAAGCAGGAAATGTAAGGTGTCTGTTTTACCCTTCAAACTATGACAATGAAAGTAAATCATTGCTAACTTTCAGGGTAGCCTGGTGTTCGTGGTTGGAAAAATGGGTGGATTATCATGGTCAGCGGCAGAAGGACATAACGCTGATGACATCGTTGCCACTGGCGTGGCTGTGGATGTCGATAAAGACTGTCTATCGAGGGAGGTGAGCGCCTAGATCCACGCCACCATCCTGGGGTGATCTGAGCTGTGTTCTATGGGTTCTTCCAAGTTCTTAGGTTGGCTTGACTTGGCTTAGAATAACAAGCCTGGCTTTAAATACCTGTCCCACAACGTTAGCTCTGTGACTGGTTAAGGAATGAAATGTGAGCAGAGTCTCAGAGTCTGTTACTGTTTTTTGATTCTGAAAGACTGAGGAAATTCCAAGATAAAATATTACCTTCTACAGTTCTTCAGAGATGGCACCATCTCAGCCAGCGTAGGTAGCTGCCACTCTACTCTCTCGTTTCTCACTGAATTGTTGTGTTCTCCATTGTGGAGACAGACATGGCAGCTGGAACTCTAGGTTCTGTGAGCAAGGGTTCAGACCGAATGGGCCTTTTTCTGAGACTTTAAAAAAAACCCTTTTGCTTTTTCCGTTGTTTTTTTTTTGTTTTTTTTTCAAAGGAAACTCAAATTTTGTTTGGGTTGGGTTTTCCCCCTTCCCCTTTAAGGGTTTTAGGAAAGGGAAAATGGCCGGAAAAAAAAAATCCTGGTTTTGTTTCTGTCAGGGGACTTTTTCCGGTGGGGTTCCCGCCAGGCCCTTGGGTTGTTGTTGTCCCTTTTCCACGCCCTCATTTCTTTTGGGGGGGGTAGCTTGTTTTCCCTGGTTTTAGTTTTTTGCTTAAAAAAATTTCCCCTGGGGGGCCTTTAACCGCTTTTTTTCTGGTTTCTTGGGAGTGAAAAACAGGCATGTGGGCCTTCTGTTCTTATTACAAACCAGAAGCCAGGGAAACAGCAACTAATGACACTGAAAGGGGGGAGTGTTTTTGGGGTGAACACGGAGGGGGTCTGGAAAGCCCACTAGTAGGGGGCATTTGGGGAACCTCCCTCAGGTCCACTTCCCCCCCTCCCCTCTTGGTTTTTCCCCGCTTTGCCCGCGTCGACTCGTCCACTCTCTGCTTCAAACCCCTCTGCCCCCCAGCCACTGGGCCTTTTTGCTGTTCCCCAAACCCCCCAATTCGTCCACCTCAGACCTTTCCGCTTTCCTTTCCCTTTTGCCCCGGGAAACCTCCCCCTCCAGACTTTGCTGCTCGCCCTCACCCATCGCCGCCCAGGGCCGCCCCCAGGAGGGCGCCCCCCACACCCACAGCCCCCCACTGGCCTACCCCAGTGCTTCCTGGGGGTTATCAAAAAGATGGCTTCTTAACTTTTGGTTGGTTGGTTTTGTCTCTACACGTCCCACAAAGCCGAACTGGCTTGTTTGCCACTCTTGGGATTTAATCTTGTTTTTGTTTATTTTCAAGAATCTCTCGGTCCGACTTTGGGGGATGACTGCACTTTTCTTTTTACTGCCAATTTTGGGTGGTGGGTTGGGATGGCTCCCTTTGATTCCAACTGAGGAAAGCAAATAGGATGTTTGAAGGGGAAATGATGTGTTTTGATCTGGCCTTTAAAGGGGTGGTTTTCTGTGTCTGGTTTTATGATGAGGCATTGTGGGGTGGCAGAAAAAAGGCCCGATGCATGAAGAAAACGCTTCCATGTGACCGTGTGCGCGGGTGAACCTGACGCCGGTCGGGGGGCCCACTGCAGGGGTACCCGATATGCCATCTTTTAAAATGAGGGGTTTACCCGGGAATGGCACACACCTTTTAAACCCCCGCACCAGGGGGAGGAAGAGCAGATCTTTTGGGAATCTGAGGGTAGCCTTTTCTACAGAGTGTTTCTAAACACCCAGGGTCTACACAGAGAAACCCTTCTCAAGCAACACAAAACCACAACACAATATAAAACAATAAATTTTAACAGATTTTTCAGGGGAAATGGGTTTTTTATCCCTCTCCTTCCCCCCTCCCCAACTTTCCCATGCCCCCAATACCCCAGTTTTTTTTTTTTTTCTCTTGCCAAAAAACTAGTCCCCAAAAAAAACGCTCCCTTTTTTCCCCCTGGCTAATTAAAAATCTTTTTTTGCTCAAGTTGCCTAAAATTCAAAGGGCTTTCTTTACTATTCCTCAACTCCAGTGTTTGCTACCCATGAAGACTGTTATTTCCTGTTTTGTATGGTGCGCCTGAGAGCGACCATGACTGTCATTATCCTTGGTCCGCAAACCTTGCACTGGAGGTCCCAAAAAAATGGAGATGTTTTCTTCCTCCCCTCTCTTGGTTTTTTTAACAGAGTTTTTTTCTGTTACCCTGGGGTCCTGGAACTCACTTTTTGTAACTAGGGGTTGGCCCTTAAACCCGAAATCTGCCCGCCTCTGCCTCCCCAATTCTGGGATTTAAAAACGTGCACCACCAAAACCAGAAAATGTTTCCCCTTTTTTGTGAGCCTTTCTGTGAGTTAAGGGGGGGGTTGGAGGGCCACGGGGGGGCGGGGGGAAGGGGGTTTTTTGGGGGGGGAGCAAAAAAGGAAGAAAAAAGGGTCTTCCTTTCCAAATGGGGCCCCCGGGGGCCCCAACATTTAAAAAAAAAAAACGGGTCCCAAAAAGGGGGGGGGGGGCCCCTCCCCTTTTCTGGGAAAAATTGGGGGGAAAATTTTTTGAAATCACGTTTCCCCGCTGCAGTCTTCAGGCTTGCGCAGAGCCTACCCCATGCCCTGTTTTAACTTAATCTGTGTATCTTGTGAGATAACACAGGGGTAAGGGTACTTTACAAAGCCCCTGATTTCCTCCTTTCCACAAGTGGATTGTGGGTACACACATCAGGAAGAGATTCCGGATTTTGCAGAATATGCCTTCCAATAAGCATATTTATATATTATTACCTATAAATATATAAATAATTCTATTGGGGATTAGTTTTGGTTGTTTTTAGAGACAGGAACACTATGTAGACCTGGCTGGCCTCCGACTTACAGACTCTCCTGCCTGTCTCCTGAGTGCTGGAATTAAAGGCTTGAACAACCATGTCCCCGCTCAATTGGAATATATTACTTGTATTGTGTTTTTTAAAGTAAAGACTTTTTAAAAAATCAGATACAGTTTTTGAAAATCTAGCCAAGCTTTTCACCTTTTTCCTTTTGTCTTTTGGTGATCCCGAGGACTTCCTCAGGCTCTCCCGTAGGGGAGGTCCCTTCATCCGGTCAGGATGCTGGGATTGTAGGGCCTGTAAGTGACAGTTTCCTCTTGATTTGCTAATGTGATCTAAAAGCATTTGAACTTTGATTAACAGAACTGAATAGATTCTGATAAGGAAAATGTCGTAAGCGGCCCCTCACACAGTCGCAACTGCTTGCTCCTCCTGTTTCTTTATTAGACAGGGTCTCGCTCCAGAGTCCTGGCCTGGGTTTGGAGATCCTCACCTCAGCCTCCCAAGTGCTGGATTAAAACATGTACGCCACCCTGACGGGCACTTAACTACTGTTCAGGCTGATTGTAAAGCTGTCATAGGAAAAGAGCAAAAGATTTTTGTGTTCATTGCCTAAGTTCCTTTACTCCTAAAAGCAGGTTTTATAGTATCCTATATTTTCAAACTTTTACTTACTCTTACTACTTTTAAGTTAACAGATGTGAGAATTTTAAGAATTCTAGAGAAGGTTAAATTTGTAGCCAAGGAAACAAGGGGGAATGGATAGAGTATTTTCTTATAGACTATCACAGTGCCCCCGGTGTCATTGTAAATTCTTAAAAAAAAAATCTGTTTCTTGGCAAGTGTCATTTATAGCTACTGTTCTAGGGAGACTAGGACCCAAAAAAGTCTGTTCTCAAAAGGCACACACTGAACTTAAGGAATCCATGAAGGTGGCAGAGAGCCAGGCCGTGAAGGCAGTGGGTGAGGCGGTGGAAGCCATGGGTAGTTGTTATCCTATCAACTCATACCCTCCGTCTATCTCTGGCTCCTTCCTGCCCAGTCGTCTCCTAACTGCTCAGCTCATTGAGAGCATGTGACACTGCAGTGCAGCCTCAGCTGTCTCAAATGCCTGACTCTCGAGCTTGCTGGGCTGCCCTTGAGGTCCAGGACACAGCTTCAGCCGTCAGTCTGAAACAGACAGATTGTTGCCCCTCTCTCCACGAATGATCCCCTAAACCCCATGTAAAGGTTCTGCTTGTGTCTGGTCTGAACTAGTCTCATGATCTAGAAAGATGAAGATGGAAACACCATGTAAGCTAAATAGCCTCGCTATGAAAATTTGGAGAGGCCGGGCGGTGGTGGCGCACGCCTTTAATCCCAGCACTTGGGAGGCAGAGGCAGGCGGATTTCTGAGTTCGAGGCCAGCCTGGTCTACCAAGTGAGTTCCAGGACAGCCCGGGCTACACAGAGAAACCCTGTCTCGAAAAACCAAAAAAAAGAAAAAAAAAAAAAAAAAGAAAATTTGGAGAGGCAAGCATCCCTTTCTCTCTCTCTTTTTAAGGATTTGTTTTTATTATGTTAATTGTATGTACAAGTCTATATGCATAGTGGTGCTAGATGCCCTGGAGCTGGAGTACAGTAGTTGTGAACCACCCAACACAGTGCTGGAAACTCATGCTGCCACACTCAGGTTCCCTGCATGACCAGTGCATTCCCTTAACCACTGAGCCGCCTCTCTAGCCCCTCTTGACCTAACACCAGCTGACTGTTAGAAGTGTCTTCCCTCTGGTTTGTGGAAGTGACTGACTCCCTCTGGCATTGAGGGTAGACCAACAGCTTTGTGTGCAGTGACATTCTGTCTTTCTGGTTTAGCCCAGTCACTGTGTGGCCCTACACAGTGCTCAGCAAGCGCACGTGAAGGGCCAAGGGCCCCTGGCCTGCTGCTCTGTTGTCCTTCTCTTGGGTATCTGTTTCCAATCCTGCCAGTGGAAACAGTGTTACCCTTCCATGCTCAAAGCAACTATTAACGTACTAGAATTGTTTGATTTCTCTAATTCCAGTAAAACATAAAGTAACATTTTTCTCCTTGGTATTCACCCTGTGAATACTACAGTAGATGAACTAATACATACCTGTGGCTGGGAAAGTGGACTATGTGTGTGATCATAATTTCTTCCCTGTGAGATTGAGAGTTTCCCCTGAGAATAATAAATATGAATGAATTGATCTCTTAGACACTGTAAGACCTCAGTGGGTGCTGGCTCAGCAGGCAAATGTGTCTGCACCCTGATGATCTGAGTTCATCACCCTGGGACCCACTGGGTGGAAGGAGAGAACAATTCCTGCGAGTTGTCCTCTGACTCCTTGTGAGCAGTGGCCTGCCTGTGCCCTCACGCACGTGTACACCAGATACAGTGTGCCTTGTACAATGACCTTAGTGACTTCAAGGTGCTGCTTTCTCACTAATTCTAAAGGGCTCTTTTATTTAAAAAAAAAAAAATCCATAAACTATGACTATTTTCTTTCATATAAAACACATTTTTGTGGTATTGGGAATTGAACTGTGTGCATGCTTCACAGGCATGTTTCTCAGTGTTTTTTTTTTTTAATGAGATTTTCATGAAAGCAGGAAATGTAAGGTGTCTGTTTTACCCTTCAAACTATGACAATGAAAGTAAATCATTGCTAACTTTCAGGGTAGCCTGGTGTTCGTGGTTGGAAAAATGGATGGATTACTCATGGTCAGCGGCAGAAGACATAACGCTGATGACATCGTTGCCACTGGGCTGGCTGTGGAGTCGATAAAGACTGTCTATCGAGGGAGGTGAGCCCTGAGATCCACGCCACCACTCTGGGGTGATCTGAGCTGTGTTCTATGGGTTCTTCCAAGTTCTTAGGTTGGCTTGACTTGGCTTAGAATAACAAGCCTGGCTTTAAATACCTGTCCCACAACGTTAGCTCTGTGACTGGTTAAGGAATGAAATGTGAGCAGAGTCTCAGAGTCTGTTACTGTTTTTTGATTCTGAAGACTGAGGAGAATTCCAAGATAAAATATTACCTTCTACAGTTCTTCAGAGATGGCACCATCTCAGCCAGCGTAGGTAGCTGCCACTCTACTCTCTCGTTTCTCACTGAATTGTTGTGTTCTCCATGTGGAGACAGACATGGCAGCTGGAACTCTAGGTTCTGTGAGCAAGGGCAGACATGCCTTTGCCTGAGCTTATTAATGGAAGGAAAACTATCCCAGCTGTTGTAGACCAGTGTCTGTTAGGATTATTTTTGCTTTGTTTTTACATGAGAACATCTTCATACACATGTATGTTGTGCTTGGAGCATATGCCTCCGTCTCCCTCCTACCCTGACCGCAGTTATGTAAGAAGGAAGAGCTGAAGACGTCACAGGAAAAACAGCTCCTGTGTTGTGTGGCTTTCTGTCATGGTGTGACTTTCCAGGCATGGAGCTTCCTGGGCCTAGACCCGTGGTCTGTGGTTACAGTTGTGTCCCCAGTGTACAGCACAGCACCTAGCACGTGGTTAGCATTCTGGGAGGCAGGTGAGCTAGCATTGTTGCCTCTCAGTTGTTTCAGTCTTCCTGCGTTCAATCCACAAATCCTCACTGGGTGCCGACTATACGCTGCTTTTCTGGGTACTTTGGCAGTGAACAGAACAGGCTATGTGTGTGCCTTCTGTTCTTATAACAAACACAGAAGCCAGGCAAACAGCAACGTAGATGACACGTGAAAGGGTTGTGAGTGTTGTGGAGTGAACACAGGAGGTGGTCTGGGAACGCCTCACTAGTAAGGGGACATTTGAGCGGAGACCTCCCTCAGGTCCACTTCCATCCCCTCCCTCTCTTGGTCTCCCTCGCTCGCCTGCGTCTGACTCGCTCCACTCTCTGCTTCACCACTCTGCTCCAGGCACACTGGCCTTCTTGCTGTTCCTCAAACCTGCCAAGTTCGTCCCTACCTCAGAACCTTTCCGCTTTCCGTTCCTTCTGCCCGGAATCCTCCTCCTCCAGATCTTCGCGTGGCTCGCGTCCTCACCTCATTCAGGTCTCTGCTCCAGTGTCCGCTCCCCAGGGAGGCGCTCCCCCAGGCACCCACAGCCCACTCCACTGGTCCTACCCCAGGTGCTTCCTGGTGCTTATCACAAGATGGCTTCATTAACTGTGTGTTGGTTGGTTCTGTCTCTGACACGTAAGCGCCACAAAGCCAGGAACTGTGTCTTGTTTGCCACTCTTTGGTATTTAATCTGTGTTTTTGTTTTATTTTCAATGAATCTCTCGGTCCTGACTTGGTGTGATGACTGCACATTTTCTTTCTACTGCTCATGTCTGGGTGGTGTGGTTGGGATGGCTCCTCTTTGATTCCAACTGAGGAAAGCAAATAGGATGGTTTTGAAGGGAGACTGATGTGTTTGATCTGTCTCTCTTAGAATTGCTGTGTTTTCTGTGTCTGTGTTTTATGACGAGCGCATTGTGGTGGTGGCAGAACAAAGGCCCGATGCATCTGAAGAAGACAGCTTCCAGTGGATGAGCCGTGTGCTGCAGGTGAGTACCTGACTGCGCTGGGTCAGGGGTAGCTGCCACTGCAGGCTACCAGATATGCCATCTTTTAAAATGATGTTTGAGCCTGGTATGATGGCACACACCTTTAATCCCAGCACTCAGGGGCAGGAAGAGGCAGATCTTTGCAAGTCTGAGGCTAGCCTTGTCTACAGAGTGAATTCTAAGACACCCAGGACTACTACACAGAGAAACCCTGTCTCAAGCAACGACAACACACACACACATATATATACACAGATAATTCTATACAGATTTACAGTGAAATGTGTTTATATCCACTCTCCTTCCCCATCCTCCAACTTTTCCCATGCCCCCTAACTACCTAGTTGTTTTTTTTTTTCTCTTTGCCAATTACTGTGCAAAATCAGCTAGCTCCATTTCTTCCTGTGGACTACTAAATAGATCTTTTCTGCTCAAGTTGCCTAGAAGTTCAACTGACTTGCTTCAGCTAGTTCTCTCATACTCCAGTGTTTGCTACCCATGAAGACTGTTACTGCCTGTGTGTGTATGGTGCGCTCTGAGAGCGACCAATGAGCTGTCAGTTAGCCTTGGTCCTGCCACACCTTGCACGTGGAGGTCCCAGAACATGGAGATGTTTTCTCTCTCTCTCTTGGTTTTTTGAGACAGAGTTTCTCTGTGTAGCCCTGGCTGTCCTGGAACTCACTCTGTAGACTAGGCTGGCCTTGAACTCAGAAATCTGCCTGCCTCTGCCTCCCAAGTGCTGGGATTAAAAGCGTGCACCACCACCACCCAGAGGAAATGTTTCTCTTTATGTGAGCCTTTCTGTGGAGTTAGAGGGGTGGGTTGGATGAGCCACGAGGGCAGGAGGAAGGTGTTTTTTTGTGGAAACAGCTGGAAGAGTAATGGAGTCCGGTCTCCATGCAGCATCATAAGCGTCAGTCTCTTTACTGGAATGTGCATAGAAACACGTGCTGCACTCCAGAGCTTGACTCCTGACCTTAAAGAGGACAGAGCCCTCCAGAAACAGTGGGTTGAGTGAGGTGTTGTGGAGACACACAGCCTGCGCTCTGTAAGCAGTGTTAGTTCTTACTAATGTAGAGGCTGCAATGAGTCCCGTGCAGGCTGAGACTTTCTGCTTACTTTGTTCTCTGCTCAGCCCTAGACCTGAGAACTATACAGCATGCAGCATGTAGGATCCAGAAGCATTTGTTGACCAAGTGCACAGTCCAGAACAAGCTGTATCGCCTCACAGTGACAACTCACAGTGTGTTATTGGACGCATGTCCAGAGACTATGACTTCTCTGCCTAGGGCACTTAGACTTGTTAGCAGTCACTTCATAACACAAATGTGAGATGGTGCTAGAAATCCTCAGAGTCCTTTCTGTTCTCAGAGCACAAGGTTCTGAATGGTTAGCGACTGTGCAGATAGGCTGTTTGTTGTGCGGAAATGAAGGGGGCTAGACATGGTGGCACACGCATTTCATCCCAGCACTCTAGAGACAGAGGCAGGCAGAGCTCTGTGAGTCGGGTGAGTTCAGGCCACTGAGGGCTACATAAAGAGACCCTGACTCAAAAACCCTCAGAGGATAAAATCTGAATATAAATTAGACCAAAAGTATTTCTGAAGACTGTGAGACTGGACTGGTATCTGGTCATCTGAAAGGTAGCTAAAGGGCAAACATGCAGATTTGTTTTAGCCAAATGTGACAGTATATGCTATAACCCCAGCACTTAGAAGGAGGAGGCTGGAGAATTTCTCATTCAAAACCAGCACCATGGGCTGCATAGTATAGTAAGGGGCTGGAGAGATAGGCCATCGGTTAAGAGCACTAGCTGCTCTTCCAGAGGACCTAGGTTTGTATCCCAGCTCCCAACAGTTCGTAACTCCAGTGCTTCTGTGGGCACCAGGCATACATGTAGGCAAAACATTCATGTACATAAAATAAAAGAAAATTAATTAAAGACCATTAATAAGAGTCCAACAGGATGGCTCAGCTGATAAAGTTACTTGTAGATGGAGCCTGACAACCTGTTTAACCCTCAGGACCCAAGCAAGATAGAAAGAGAGGACTGACTCCACAGCGCTACCCTCTGGCCTCTCCAGAGTACTGCAGCAAGTGCATGTGCACACATACAGTCAAATTTTTTTTTTTTTAAACTAGGAAAAAAGAGAAGTGTTTTCATGACATATATATACAAACACAAACCTGCTTATGGTCTTCAGAAGTTCTGGAGCACAAGGGCAGAGTCTGGCAGTGAATCACACTGGGTTAGAAAGTGGCTACAGGAACTTGAATGAAATCCTATGGAAAGTTATTTTAGGCTGGGTAGGTGGCCCGCGCCTGCAATCCCAGCCTGTTTTCCTGGGAATGGTGGCAGCCTGTCTACCTTTGGGCTCTTGCCTCAGCCTCCCAGGTGGATGCTGTGGGCATCATGACACCACCACAGCCATCCAGATAAGAGATCCTTTCCCTCCTCAATTCTATAACTTTATTTCACATTCAGCAGGTTAGTTCTTATCCAAATTGACTTGATTTTTTAAAATGTGGTAATAGAGAAACAAGTTGCCAACACAAAGAGCTTGTCTGTGACTTCTCATCCTCATTACATTTTCTGGACAAATATACAAGATACAATATGGAACCGTCCTTATCCTTTGGCCCAGATGGTTTATGAGCCTGTGATCGATGCACAGACCTGGAGTCCTGTCTGCTTCATCACATATTTCCACGGTCCTTGGAGGGCCCACCTGTGCCTCTTGCAGCCCACTCCATGGATGTGCTTGTGAATGCTGATAGTGTATTCTTGGGTTCACATCTTTGTTGATGGCAGAATAGCCCTTTTTCTTCTTGCCACCCTTCCTTACTGGAACCATTCTGCCAGGCTCAAGTTTGATAGGAAGAGCTCAAAGGATTGTGGGAAGGAAAACCAAGTGGCAAGTATAACTTCCAGGTGGCAGCAGGGTGGAGAGAGGAGGTGGGGGCAGGACGTGTGAGAACATAGTGACCTGCCAGACTGCCATGCTGGAGTGGACAGAGCAAGTGCCCTGCGGTGCAGCAGTGGCTCTGTCAGCCTGCCCTGGGTGTCTCTTTCTCTCACTGGATGTCGTCTCTCTCTCTGTGTTTTCCAGGCAATTGACAGCATTCATCAAGTTGGTGTGTACTGTCTTGCCCTGGTGCCAGCCAACACATTACCAAAAACCCCACTAGGAGGAATCCATATATCCCAGACAAAACAACTCTTTCTGGAGGGTTCTCTACACCCATGTAATATCCTCATGTGCCCACATACGTGTGTGACGAACTTGCCAAAGCCCCGACAAAAACAACCAGGTAATAATGTGGGTTCTAGCTGTGCTGTCACAGTGCAGCTTCCAGAAGCCGGCCTTTCAGTATGTACCATGTGGGCATAGACTCTGCAAAACTGATAACACAAGAACAGTAGAAACTGACCACCAGTCAGCAGGACTGCTGTGGGTTGGGGGACAAGCTGCTGTAACTGCCAATTTCTCCTCTTCTGAGTAGTCTGCACCATAATCACAGCCCCCTAGGACAAAGAGGAAGTCACATGACTCAGTACAGAGCTGAGACTGGAGCTCTTGTTGTCATTGTAACTTTGGTTTGCTGTGGAAATCCCATGCCTAGAATTACCCATCATTCCTTCATAGTTGCTGAAGTTTGGTATGGGCCTACGGGGGAACAGACATTTTATGGATTATAAATAGAAGATAAACAACATGCTTTGTGATTGCCATTTTCAAGGTATAAAGCAAAAGAATATAAACTGCCACTTGGAAAATTAAAAATACACAAATCCCCTTCTTGCCTCATGTCTGAACAGACACACATTGCAGAGCTAGAAGAAAGCTAAGGCACGGTTCCTGGTAACCAGTCCCGTTCAAATATGTTAGTCTAGTTGGGTGCAATGGTGCACGCCTACAGTCCCTGCACTTGGAAGGCAGAGGCAAACATATCTCTGTGAGTTCAAGACCAGCTTGGTCTACATAATAAGTTCCAGGCCAGCAAGAGCCTGCTTCAATGAAAGAGAGAGGGAAGGGACTTAGAATTGGCCTCACTAGCTTGTGTTGACATCTTTCCATTATAAGAGAAGGAAATGAGAGTCTGGTTGGCTTCTTGTGTGCCCGGAAACATCAGAGTTCAGATCCAGCCTCTCCAGGTACCCAGGCCTTCAAATGCATTGAGAAAAGAAGATGAAAAGGAAAGTGTGCCTTTTGAATGTACTTTGCGTGGTGACTTTGCTGAAAGGTGACCAGAACGTGCAGGGATTCGGGATGAAGCCAAGGATGTGGGAGATTGCGACCCGGGACTCCTTCTGCAGCTGGTAGTGTGAAAATGCCAATACAGTGTGTTTGTTGAGTACTGCTGTTACCTGCCGTCCCAGAGTCCAATCACACCACTGGGCCAGACTGTTGTCATCTCATCAACCACCATATCATAGCAACAGTGGGTTCTGCTAGTGGGAATAGAAGGTTTATAGAGGCTAACATTCTGCTTTCTGTGTTACTCATTGGCCTTCGGTTGTTGGGGCTACTGTTCTAAAGAGAGTCCGAATCACAATCTGATTAATCAGGAAGCGTAAATGGGGGCTGGAGAGATGACTGAGCAGTTCAGAGTCTTTCTGCTCTTCTAGAGGATTTGAATTCAACAAATGCATATCAGGTAGCTCACAACTGCCTATAACTCTAGCCCCAGCAGATCAGATATCCTCTTCTGGCCTCCATGGGGTACCCACACACATGGTACATGCATGCACACACACAGACATAAATATAAAAATGAAACAAACTGCAAAGGGAGGGTCTTGAGACACATTACTTGTACAGGCATATTGCATGCCTGGCATGCCTGCCATGTGGGGTGTGGCTAGCTGGTAGAGTGTAGGTTTAGCGTGTGCAGACCCCTGGATTCAATCCCCAGCACTGAAGAAACACAGACACATACAAATGTGTCTCCATCTTAAGTCTTGGTGCTTGTGTTACAATGTTAGAAGCTAAAAGTTATAGAGCATATTTAATGTTAAAAGTCTTGCGTTTATTTCCTATGAGTAAAATCGTATTTTAAATAGTGGTATGGTTGTTCTGTTTTTTAAGACAGGATCTAGCTATGTCACCCTGGCAGGCCTTAACTTTGTGGTCATCCTGCCTTCAGCCTCCCCAGTGCGATTACATAGGTGTTCTATCATTCCCTGGTGAGCAAGGATTTTTAAATGAAAAGTCACATTAGAGTAAATGCTTTTAAAATGTTCTTAGAGGTACAGTAGACTTTAAATTTTTCCTTTAAATTTATTTTTGTGTGTATCTGTCTGCATCTGTGCCTGTGTATCCCATGAGTGCAGTGCCCAAGGTGACTAGGAGAGGGCGTAGAAGTCCCTGGAATGGGTTGTAGATGATTGTGAGCCATGCTATTGGTGCTGGAAATTGAATGCAGGCCCTGACAGAGCAACAGTTGCCCCTCCTGAGGACCAACTCAGCAGCCACCAACTCTGCTTTCTCTGGGATTGCTTCTGAAGCCCGGTGGCTGTGACGGAGAACAGAGCCATTTGAGAACGCTGCACTGATGACAGCTAGAGAGGAAGGGGTTGGGCCAAGGCTTGTGTGCACCATGCCTGGATATTTACTTTTTAAAAAGTGAGCCAAGTGACATTTTCTACCTATCGCAGTATATTTAGAGCGTGCAGGTGCTACAGATGAAAGAGTTGCATATTAGGCACCATCGTTGCTCAGAGGCTAGCTGGCAACAGGCTGCTTTGTGGGGACTTAGTGACCCTCGCCCATACTATTGCAACACCTTTCTTACCCAAAAGAAGCATGAGACTTCTTCACTTGCTTATTTCAGCTGATGTTGTCACTCCAGTAGTTTGTCAGGGTTGTGCATGACGTTTGACTGCCTCATTTTAACACATCGATGACTAACGGTGTGTGCCCCACCCAGCCTCGTTGCTTACTTGTAATAAAAGTATCCCTTTAAAAGTATGCATGACAGACACACACACACACACACACACACACACACACACACACATACACACACATACACACACACACACACACACACACACACACGTGCGCACACACACATAGAGGCATTATGGCATACATTTAGAAGTCAAAAGACAAGCTACAGGACTTGTTTTTCTTCTCCACACTGTGGCCCTACAGACGGACCTCATATCATCAGACTTGATGGCAGACACCTTTACCCACTGAACAGTCTGCTAGCCCAGCACTATTCATGTGTCTGATGAACGCAGTCTACACCCTGATAGGTGTAACTTCTGCAGAGGAAACAACCATTACTGCTAAGTACTCTCTTTAGTGCTGTTGATTGCAACAAATAAAGCCATTTGTAGGGATGAGCAGACTCGAATAAAACTGTCCCTATAGATCTCAGCTTAGTTGCCTCCCGTGCCCTCCCATCTCTCCCTGGGTTGCCCCTCCCACATTTCCCTGTGTCCTCTGTTTTATCTTTCCCAGTCCTTCCTACTGCCCTACTTTGTCCACCATGTGTACTTATTAATACCTTTTTCACTGGAATACAGGCTCCTGGCATGCTAAATGAACTTTTGGACCCGTTCAGGCCAGTCTGGAAATGCTTTGGGAGTGTGTAACTTGAATCACTGTCCTTAAGTTGGTTTTGCTTTGGTTTACAGGTGTAGGCCCTGCTTCTGTGATGGTTGGGAATCTGGTTGCTGGTAAACGCATAGCACAGGCTGCTGGAAGGGACCTGGGCCAAATAGAAGAGAATGATCTGGTGAGGAAGGTAAGTTTGAGGCGGCCAGGCTCGTCCCTGTGAACACAGGACATACCTCTGAGTGCAGTGTGAACTTTTACCTGAGTCTTTGAAACTTGCTGACCCTGAGTCCTTTCTTCTCTTTGTGACTTCAGCACCAGTTCCTGGCAGAGATTTTGCAGTGGCGAGCCCAGGCAACGCCTGACCATGTCCTCTTCATGCTGCTAAATGCCAAGGTAATTAAAACCACTTGCAGGATTGGGGAGTGTGTGCCCAGCATGGGCAAGGCCCCAAGTTCAACCCCCAAACCACATAACTGGGCATAGCAATGCATGCCTGCAATCCCAACACTTGGGAGGTGGAAGCAGAAAAATTTGGACTCAACTACATAGCCTAGGCCAGCCTGTTGCATGAGACTGTCCCAGAATAGACAAAGAATAGATTAATTCATATATATTAAGAAAGAAACCTTAGCTGGGTGCTGGTGGCCCATGCCTTTAATCCCAGTACCCCAGAGGCAAAGGATGGCCAATCTTTGTGTGTTTGAGGCTAGTCTGGTCTCCAGAATGAGTTCCAGTATAGCCTGGGCTACACAGAGAAACCCTATCTCGAAAAAGCAAAGAAAGAAGGAAGGAAAAATAGATAAAACACTAAGAAAGAAAGACTGTAAATAGCCGGGCGGTGGTGGCGCACGCCTTTAGTCCCAGCACTTGGGAGGCAGAGGCAGGTGGATTTCTGAGTTTGAGGCCAGCCTGGTCTACAGAGTGAGTTCCAGGACAGCCCGGGCTACACAGAGAAACCCTGTCTCGAAAAACCAAAAAAAAAAAAAAAAAAAGAAAGACTGTAAATATGTTTTGTTTAAGTTAATTAACATACCCTGTGAACCTGGGATATGAAGAAGAGGAATCCATGCCTGTTTTTTGTTACTAGGGGAGTTGTCTCAGCTGATAATTCACCCAGAGGCCAAGCCTGTTAAGTGTAATGTCTGCACTCTATCTCTCTGTGTGTCTCTTTCTGCACTGAACTTTAACCAGCTTATCCTTGTGTTGAAGGGAACAACTGTGTGCACAGCCAGCTGCCTTCAGCTTCATAAGCGAGCAGAGAGGATCGCTTCAGTACTTGGTGACAAGGGCCATCTGAACGCAGGGGACAACGTGGTATTGCTGTACCCGCCTGGTAAGACTTGGACTAGTAAACTGGACTCTGAGCTGTATAATGAGATACAACACAGCAGGAGAGGATGGGAACTCAGGGCTGCCATCCACCACCACAGAGCCGGCACTTCCCGACACCAAGCATGCTGTGCTCACAGGTGTGGCCCAGGCTGTGCCCTGCATCGAGCACTGTGGCGGCTCTGCATCCCCTTCTGTTTCCCTCTGTGCCCACTACATAAAAGCTGCTCAGGCCAGCATGTCAGCACACCGCTGGGATTCCCGTCCTCAGGAGGTTGCAGGAGAATTAGACAGTCAAGGCCAGCAAGAGTTACATGGCAAGTTCCTGGGCCGGATCACAAGACGTATAAGCAGCCAAGTATGGCAATGCATACCTTTAATCCCAGGACTCAGGAGGCTGAGACAGGTAGATCTCTGTGAGTTAAGGCCAGCCTGGTCTACATAATGAGTTCCTGGCTAGCCAGGACTACATGTTGAGACTTGTCTCAAACAACAACAAAACACAGCAAGACATGGGACACCCACCTACCCCCTTGGGAGGTGGGAGCAGAAGCATGAGGGGCTCTTGGACGCCTCAGCTATATAGCAAGTCTGTCTCACAAACAAGCCAGAGCAGCTGAGCATGGACGCCTCAGCTATATAGCAAGTCTGTCTCACAATCAAACCAGAGCAGCTGAGCAGCAGGCTTAGCAGGTTAAGTGCCTGCTGCATGAGCGTGAGGACCTGAGTTTGGATCCCCAGCGCCCCCAGAGAACGTGAGGCTTTGGGCCACTTGAGGAGCTCAATGGGTAAAATTGCCTGCCGTGCCTGACAACCTGATGACTCGGATCCCAGGAACTCACGAGAAAGAAGGAGAAACACAGGCCCTAACAGTTAACCTCTGACCTCTACACATGTGTACACACACACATGTATGTAGGTATGTATGTATGTATGTACACACACACACTGTCCTCTACAATTAGGAGCAATGGGTGTTCTTCCAGAGGACCCCGGTTCCATGTCCAGCACATACAGGCTGCTCACAACACTCTGAAACTCTAGTTTAGGAAATTTCTCACCCTCTTCTGACTTCCAGGGTTACTGCACATTTGTGGTACAAGATACACGTGCTGGCAAAGCACTGATGTACATAAAACAAAATAAATATCTAACACAAACAAACAACCTAACTGGCGTGGTAATGCAGTGCTGGCCCTGCAGAGGCAGGGGATCCCTCAAGCTTAGTGAGCCGATGGTGCAGTCAAATGGTGGGAGAAAAGGAAATAAGGAGAAGAGGCAGGAGACATGCATCTGTAGTTGGGTTCTTGCTGCTTTTCCAGAGGCCCAGAGTCCGTTCCCAGTACTCATACCTTGAGCTCACAGCCGCTGTAGCTCCAGGTCTAATGCGCTTCTCTGGCTTCTGCAGACACACACATACATACAAGTTTCTTTTCAAAGTAGAAGACAATAGAGGAATCCAACATCAGTCTCTGACATCCACCTCCATGTGTGCACACACGTGCACAGGGGCACACACACAATGAAATGAATAGGTTCCAGTAAGCACTGGGTGACTGAGTAGATGAGTAAAGACAGACTTCAGCTCTGACCTGTGGGGTCCTTGAAGCTGGGAGTGCTGGTGTTCACCTGCTTCCCAGCTCCCTGGGGCCAAGGCTGACCTGAGCAACACCCTGAGACCCCATCCATTAAAAAGGGAGTGAAGGGGCTGGAGAGATGGCTCAGTGGTTAAGAGCACTGACTGCTCTTCTAGAGGTTCTGAGTTCAATTCCCAGCAACCACATGGTGGCTCACAACTGTCTGTAATGGGATCCAATGTCCTCTTCTGCTGTGTCTGAAGACAGACAGTGTACTCACATATATAATAAATTAATCTGAAACAGCAACAACAAAACACTTTAAAAAGAGGGGAGGAGTGAAGGGTCTGAAGAAGGTCAGTACTGGCGTGCATGCCAAGGCTCTGGGCTCAGCACCAAAACCAAAAAGGAGTGGTTCATGGAGTGTTGAGGAGCAGAGCAGCCTGTGGGAACTGTTGACTTAGCCCTTCACCCCATGACTGGGTAGGACACTCTGCGTCTCTTTCATCATTCAGAGTACACCAGTCTCTTCATAAGATGAGCATAGAATTTATTTGGTGAAAGTTGTGTGTAAGTTGTCACTCTTAAAGAGTTTATTTACCTATTACTACATATGTGTGGCATGTGTCAGTGTAGGCACAGGGCGTCAGAGGACAGCTTTCAGGAGTTGCTTCCCTCTTTCCACTGTGGGACCCAAGCATGGAACTCAGGTCAGCAGTGAGCAGCATTGTGTGTGCTTTTACCCGATGAGCATCTCACTAGCCCAGGATTCAGAATCTTAAATAAAAGTTTGGAATTGAAAGGCAAACACAAGAAAACAAAGCACAGCGACGTTTGCATCTCCCTCGTTTGTCACATCTGTCCCGACTGGAATGCCCAGAGTCCTTTGCTAGTCTGTCTCCATTGTTCCACCTCACTGCTTCCTGGTCTCTTCCCCTCCTCCACTTCACTCTGTTGTTCCTACTATGCTGTTCATTTGTGTGAACACTGAGATTGCCTAGGAGACCATCTGTTCCCAGGAGGATGCATCATGTATGTTCATGTGAAACCGCCTTCCATCTACCAGTAATGACATGGCAGGCCCACAGCACTGAGCTGCATTCATTGACCCACAGTGTCTGAGAAGTCCAGTTGCTTTTCCTGCACCAGCTTCTGTGCAAGGAAAGCTCAGCGATCCTCACTTCTCCTCTATCCTTAAATACCCTTGATTTCTACAGTTGCTTCTAATAGTTAGAAACAGCCAACAATAACACCCTACCTTCCAGCATCTTCCAAGAGCTCACTCCTGGGCCTGAGGATACAGCTCAGGGGTATGACACATGCTAGCCATATGCAAAGCTCTGGGTTTAACACCACCACCCGTGTGTGTGTGTGTGTGTCTGTCTGTCTGTGTGAGTGTGTTTAAAGATGGTCTCCATTTTAGCCCAGGTTGGCTTTAACTATTGCTGTGTAATCCAGGCTGATCTTGAACCCTTGGCAGTATGCCTGCTTCAACATATCAGATGCCAAGTATGAGCCACTGTGCCAGACTTTCTATTCTTCTTAATTATTAAAGTTAATTTGTCAGTGTCTTCTTTAAGTCATGGTCTCATAAGCTACATGAGCCAAGTGTGGTGGTTCACACCTTCATGGGTCACCTTCTAGAGCCTGATATGCAGCACACATGTCACCTGGTTGGGAATGAGTGTTTGGAGGCTCTGGGTTCAGTTCCTTGGTGACAGCAGCAGCTAAGTGAGCCCCCTGACAGTGTCCTCTGTCTCGCAGGCATCGAGTTGATCGCTGCGTTCTACGGCTGCCTGTATGCAGGGTGTATACCTGTGACCGTGCGGCCCCCTCACGCGCAGAACCTCGCTGCCACTTTGCCCACAGTGCGCATGGTCGTTGATGTAAGTGCCTGCTGTGCCCACTGTGCCCACCCGTCTCCATCCCAGAGCCCACACGCAGACACCTGAGAATCTTCAGTCACCTCTCGCTTCCATAGTGCCAAGTAGTCAGGTTTTTCTCCTAAATTCTCTCCCTGCATGGTGTGGTATGTACTTATGATTCCAGCACAGGGCAGGGGCAGAGGCAGAGGCAGAGGCAGAGGCAGAGGCAGAGGCAGAGGCAGAGGCAGGGCTGTGAGCTCTCATGTAAAGAGAGTGTGTGTCAGAACAAATGGGACACAACAGCAGACTACAGCTTTTTCCTCTGCTTTTATCTGGCTTCCAGGTCTTTGAAGAGACTTGGAGAGCAATGATTGGCAGGATAGGAACTGTACATGCTAGTCCAAATTCTGAGGAAAGCTCCGTTTAGTCATTTTTGCATAGATTTGACCCCCATTTCCTTCTTGAAACACATTATTACTTGTCAGACTTCTTTCCTGCACAAGAACCAGTATAATTATTCATGTCAGGTTCTCCTAGTCAGGTCATTTTCATTGGAGTTCAGTTTGAATATTTCGCTAGCATTCAAGTATGTAGAGAGGAAGGACTCCCAGGGCCCTACCCCAAGGAGCAAGAGTTACTTGTATTTAGAGGTGTGGTCACTGATACGGTCCCTGGTCCCAGTGGCTGACCTTGTGCCTGTGTGTGGATGTGCAGCACTAGCTGGACTCAGAAGCTTAAATATAAATTAATTAACAATTATAAAAGAGTGACACGAAGCTGGGGGGGAATGAGATGAGGCTGGGAGGAGGTAGTGGGGTGAGTATAATCAAGACACTTTGTATACGTGTGTGTGACGCTTTCAAGGAAATAAAAATTGAATATTTTTTCAATAAAGCTGTTCAGAGCTGTGATACGGCTCAGTGATCAGCCCTTGTGACTCCTTATCAATGCAAACAGACCCCTGTATTTTGTTCTGGAGGTGCTGGGAGGTGGTTTGGTTTTTCAAGACAAGGTTTCTCCATGTAGCCCTGGCTGACCTGGAACTAGCTCTGTAGACCAGGCTGGCCTCAAATTCAGGTAGCCTCCTCTGCTTCTCATGTGCTGGGATTAAATGTGTGCACTGCCTCTTTCCCACATAAGTTTTTATGATATATGCAATTGAAATGGAATAAATGTACATTATTTAATACCCTGAGACCTTTAACAGAAGGCAGCCTTGTAATTGATGGGACATGTGTCTCTCCAGGGCTGCCGTTGGGTCAGTAGCTTCAGCTTGAGCCACACTATCATAGATCATTCCATCACAGCTTAATTCAGAGAGGCCTGGAGATTCGTTGAGAGTTTCTTTCTGTTGACTCATTTTGTGGGTGAAAGTAGGTCACTGCATCTCCCCACACTGCTGAACAGAGCTCAGCGTGTGGGTGCTTCTGTCTGGCTCCATGGCCTTAGACTGGTGTCTCCATTTCACACCCCAATTCTAAGCTGTCACCACCTCCTCCCCGTCCCTGTGCACTACAGGACCCATGTGTTGGTATTCTGTTGACAAGGATTAGGGTAGTGGGGTTCTCCCTGAGCGTACGCCATTGTAAGCAGCAGCCCCTATGGTTACAACATGGCTGTCATCCTGGTAGAATTAAGTATGACACATTTTCCAAAAGAAAAACAGTGATACAACCTGGCCAGGCTGGCGAGCAGGCTCCTCTTAGCATGACCAGTACTAAGCCTTCTGCTGTTTACTGCTGTGCCTGTGTTTCTAGGTCAGCAAAGCAGCGTGTGTCCTCACCACTCAGACTCTGATGCGGTTGCTCAAGTCTCGAGAGGCAGCGGCAGCTGTGGATGTGAAAACCTGGCCAGCCATCATTGACACAGGTGAACTGGAGGGGGGGCAGTGCTTCAGGGCCGTTACCATTCACTGCCAGAGGTTTCCTAGAGTCTCACACCACACAGCTTTCCTGCCTTAACACCCTTCATCTGCTGACACAGAACAAAGCCAGACATCCAGTAAATGTGTACTACCAACATACCGGACACAGTAAAGCCAGGTCCAAGAACCAGCCCATAAAATGTTAAATGTTCTTTAAACAAAGTATCTTGCTGGATGTGATAGCTCATATCTATAATCTCAGAACTCTAGAGTCTGAGGCAGAAGGATTGTTAGTTCAAGCCCAGGCTGTGCTAATAATGAGAGACTGTCTTAAAAAAAAAAAAAAAAAAAAAAGACCAAAAGAGTTTCAATGATGCTTTTCACATCGTCCAAAGATAGTTATGTTTCCTGGCCAGGTGTCTGTAGGTCCATATGAAGTACTGAGACCAAGGGGCTGGAGAAATAGCAAGAGTGAGGAACTCAGTTTCATCTCCAGGAACAACATAGCCAGCTGTACATGGAGGTGTTCACCTGTCATCCTTGCCCTGAGGAGGTGCAGACAGGTCCCTAGAGCTTGCTGGCCAGCCAGTCTAGCCCAGTGAGAGACCCTGTGTCAGCAAACCAAGGTGGATGACTCCTGAGAAATGACACCCAAAGTGGGCCTTGACTTCTAGATGTGACGTAATTAAAGCAGCAGTGGACTAGAAGTCAGAGTCCTGGGCTCTGGCCTGAACCTGTTCTAAAATATCAAATGTGATGCAATATGAAAACCAGAATATGCATAAATTTTAGTGATGGTCACATTAAAAAATGGGGAAGACATGGGAATAGCTGGAGGATTCATGGAACAGGAAGAATGTGGGCTCTGCACCTAGATAGGACTTAAATCCTGACTGACACAACTGCAGCTCTGAGTACCTCTTTAGCTTGGGCAAAAGTCTCTGTAAGTGAGGTTTATAGAGACTGAAGTCGAGTCCAGCTGTAGTGTGGAGCTGCAGTGGTAACAGCTCACCCTGTTAAAGGAAGTCTTCAGCTTGACCAGAAATAGGCACCCTATGGTGTGAGATTTAAAATCCACTACTGTTTCTTAACCAGGAAAGCCAGAGAGCCATCAAAGGGGTGTGCTTGGGCTAGAGACATCTTGACATTTTTTATTTTGAATTATAAAGAAAATCTGGGATAAGGTCGAGATATCCCACCATATCTAGTGTTCTGCTGTACGGACGTGAGCCCACTCGGGCTCTGCACACGTGAGTCACAATGTGTCCCTGGCACAAGAAGAGGTGTTTAAATGAGTTAGAGACAGTAACGCTCCTCTAGAAGAGGGACTGTCACTTTTACAGTTGCTGGGATAAAGTATTATGTTGAAATAAGGAAGGAAAAGTTTTTTCTGCTCACAATTCATGCCACAGCGCCATGGTGGAGAGTCTAGGCAGCAGGAGCTTGGGGCAGCAGCCAGTCACATGGCCTCTGCAGTCAGGAGGAGGGGAGTGAGGGAAGCTTCTTCTCATGTTTACGTGGCTCAGGAACGGAGCTCTTGGTGTGTGTGATGGCCCTAGAGGGTGGTGGTCTTCCTGGTTCCATTTCCCTAATCAACCAGAGTTCAACCTCATCAACATAAGTCCCTGGTCCATGTGCCTAGAAGGGAACTCCAGGTCCTGTCAGGTTGCAGTCAGCACCATCACATCATGTATGGCTAACACAAGACACTCGGCTGGAAGTGATGTTTAACAGGAAAGTGTTACAACAGTTAATGCATTTTGAGCATGTACACAGTCTTTTTAAAGTGGTTCGTGTGGGAGCCAGAGGATGGCTCAGAGGTAAGAGCACTGGCTGCTCTGGCAAAGGACTCAGGCTCAGTCCCCAGCACCCACATGGCAGCTCACAATCTCCTGTAACTACAGTTCCAGGGGATCTGCGCCTCCTTCCAACTTCTTCAGGAGGCTCCTGCATGCATGTGAACATACACATACGTACAAAAAATCAGTGAATTAATAAAGCAAGTGTTCAGTGCCTCCTTTGAGTTAACTTTGCAGTAGCATTGTGAAGATGGGGGTTTTGGAGATCTGTGTTAGAGAAAAGTAAGAGATGTCAGGGAGTGACCCAGGGACATAGAGTTGGTGACATAGGGAAGTAGCCCCAAGACACAGAGCTGGTGACAGTTTACCTCTGCAGTTGAACACCTGGCACTCCACTTATTCCGATGCTGTTAGCCATGGCGACGTCTGCAGAGTTCACACGGTATGGAATCGCTGGTGCCCTTTGCCCAGCGGCGTCATAGCCCTGCATTGCGAGGATGACTGTCATGAGCTCTGGGTTGGCGACAAAAGCTCAGGCCTTCACACACCCCAGAGCTGACTTGGCCTTAGAGCGCCATGAAGCAGTGAAGGAGTGTTCCCAGTGTTCAAGCATGTCCACTTTACAGCAAATTACTTTTTTGCTTTGCAGATGACTTACCCAGGAAACGGTTACCTCAGCTGTATAAACCACCCACGCCTGAGATGTTGGCATATCTTGATTTTAGTGTTTCCACAACTGGCATGCTCACAGGAGTGAAGGTAAAGCAGGAGTGCTTGCTCTGTGCTGGGGAGCTTCCAGACTGCAGTAAACAGCTGTGACCATGGCTCGGGGTCCTCAAATGTGGAGGCCAGCCAGCTGTGCCAGATGCCAGTGGGTGGATCAAGTGTCCTGGCTATATTTAACTCTGAGCACCAGCTCTTCCGGAGAAAGTTATCCCAGGGGATTTGCACTATGAATGCGGGGGCCGGACACAGATGCTTTACATAGCAAGGGCTCTAGGTAAAGTCAGTTTGCAGCCTTCACCCAGATGCCGTGAGACTGTCAGCTATGGAGTAGAAACCTGTCTTCTTAGTTTGTGCTTAGGCTGTGAAGCAGTAAAACACACACGTGATGAGAGAGTTTGTGGATCTGAGGCTGGTGAGCACAGCTCCTCTGCCCGGGGTGACATCCATCCTTCTGTGTCCCTTGCTTCACAGATGTCCCACTCTGCAGTCAATGCTCTCTGCAGAGCCATCAAGCTCCAGTGCGAACTGTACTCTTCCCGGCAGATCGCCATCTGCCTTGACCCTTACTGCGGACTTGGCTTTGCACTCTGGTGTCTCTGCAGGTAGTATGGAGAAGCCCAAATGTGGGCTTTGGGGGCCGTGGCCACCTCACCCTTCCTTTAGCTTACTTGGTTTGGTGAACTTCAAGAAAAATCCTACTATTTCCAAAATCTAAACACCTTATGTGTTGCTGATGTTTGTTTGGTGTTCTCTGTTTTTTATTGTCCTCGCTGAATTTTCTACCTCCCAGAAAATGGCGCTGTTCCCATACCTGCTTTCTCTTCCATCCTGTAATCCTAGTTTTAGAAGCAAAGCCAAGTCAGAAGGCTGATTCTCGGGTGAAATATGACATGTTTGACAGCCAGAATGTGCCCCCTAGGCTTGGCAGGAAGGGCCTGGTGGAAGGCAGTGACATCATGTGGCTGGAACGCAGTGGGCTGCCCTGCCAGCCTGCTTCCTGAGGACTGGCAAGTCCCTGCTCTTTCCACTGCCTGACAGGAGCCTGCATTTTCACTTCCTGTGTAGATCCCACGAATGTCTCACAAGTCCCTGTCACTCCCCCAGCCCCTCCTCCTGTCCCTGTCTCCATCTGGGTAGTGCTGTCCACCAGGGCACAGGGTGAAAACTTAGGTGTCATCTTCGACTTCCCATCTACATATAGTGGATGGGAAGTTGCATATAGTGTTCATTGGTTCAGTTGTTCCCATACCTGTCTATACAGTAAACTCACTTCTGGCACTTGGAAAAATTCAACAAGAGCAAAAATGGTAACATGTACCTATAATCCTGGGAATTTGGGAGGCTAAGGCAGGAGAATCGTAAGGCAAGCATGGTTGTCTAACAGCACCCCATCACAATAAGGAACAAAGGGCTGGGGAGATACTCAGCACTTAAGAGCACTTGCTGGTCCTCTCTTAGAGGGCTCGTGTTCCCAGCGCCCACTGCACCACAACTGGCTGTGGCTGGAGTAGCATGTTGTTAATCCCAGTGGTGGCTCACACCCTTGATCCCAGCACTTTAAAGCAGGGCAGTTGGATCTCTGAGTTTTAGGCTAGCCTGGTCTACAGAGTGAGTTCCAGGACAGCCAGGGCTACACAGAGAAACCCTGTCTCAAGAAACCAAAATAAATAGATAGGCAGGCAGACAGACATAAAATGAAGTAAAACTCTTCTTGAAAAAGGAAAAGAACAAAGTATGATGGCTCCCTTCTATGATTCTAGCCCTTGGGAGACTAAGGTTGCCCATGAGTTCAAGGCTTCCCGTTGTGGGATTCTCTGCATCTTCATACCCTGGCAAATTACCCATTTTACATGAAAGAAGTTGATGAGGCCTTTTCTGGACTGAATTGACCCAGACCCCATCTCTGGTTACTGAACTCTTGGTCCTGGTTTTCAGAGTTTGCTGTCATGGCTGTAGACTTCCAGGTGACCCCACATTTCTTCTGTTGCCCTGCCATACCTTTGCAGGTCAGCCCTCACTGTCCCCCCCATCCCTCACCTGGACTGCCATAGCTCCTCTAACTCCCAGACCTCAGGGCTCCAGCTCCAGGTCCTCCTGCATGCTGGTTTATAACGACATCCACACTCGGAGGGTGAAAGGCTAACCCTTCATGTGCCAGCTGCGACCTCTCACAGTTGCTCCAGCCGTTAAGATAATCCCTCTGCACTCTGTTCCACATGCAGCCTACATACTGCTCCTCCGCCTTCCACCCCACCCTCACTTCTAGACACTCATTCTTGAGTGAAGCACCTCCAGCTCCACTTTCTCGGTTTGAGTGAGTTGATTTAATTTTGTGCTCTTGGCTCTTCCTATGAATTTGTTTCCACACCTACCGCCTGCCTTGTTTTCTGGTCACGTGTCTTGTGAGCCATACAGGAATGGGAGGAATGGTCGGCCTTGTACCAGAGGCCCTCTGCTGTCTCTTTCCTGCTGATGCTAGGATGCTGAGGGTAAATGTGTCAGCTCTCCACTTCTTCTTTGCAGTGTGTATTCGGGTCACCAGTCGGTCTTGATCCCTCCTATGGAGCTGGAGAACAACCTTTTCCTCTGGCTCGCCACTGTCAACCAGTACAAGATCAGGGATACCTTCTGCTCCTACTCAGTCATGGAGCTCTGCACTAAAGGGCTGGGGAACCAGGTGGAGGTGCTGAAGGTGAGGAGCACCACACAGAGAGCTGGCCGAGAGGGTTGCCAGGTGGAGCAGGGTGCTGGCCTGCCTGCTGGCCTTGCCCTCTTCTGTCCGGGACTCAGTGGATAGCTTGTAAACGGCAGGGACTTGAATGGCCCTCTTCCCAATATAGTGCATTCTTTCAAAGCTAATTTTATTCTTTGTGGAAAGGGAGAGAATCTATTTATATAATAGTATGTGGGAAATTCACCTCTGGTAGATTTTTCCCAGTAAAATGGAAACCCCAGAACACTGGGAATCGGGCACTCCCTGAGGAACAGGGCCCTTGTTCATGTGCATCCAGTGACCATATATGAGGAAGTCACATACTGAATTCCCTAGCAGAGAAATAGGACCCCAGGAACTAAAGCAGGAGGTGGGGAGATAGCTGGTGGGAGTTCTGGGCTTGTTTTTCTACTAGGACTAGGAAACAAGAGAAAGGCGAGAAAGTGGCTAGAACAGAAGTACAACACTGGGAAGAAACGCCTAAAAACTTAGGGTTTAGCCCCTCCCTTCTTTTTGTGGTGGTGACAGTGAAATCCAGGGTCTGTACATCCTAGCCCAGTGCTTCCCAGGCATGCCCAGCCCCAGAGGACAGATACGGAGTACATCCATCTGCAGCTGATTGTACCCAGATATTGGGTCATTTCACTTTTCTCCATGTCTGGGCCCAGAAGGTAGCTCTTGGCTTTTCCTAAACAAGAAGGGATCTTTGTAATTATGTTTCTGGCATCAATTTCTTCCAGACCCGAGGGATCAACCTTTCCTGCATCCGGACCTGTGTGGTGGTCGCAGAGGAGCGGCCCCGCATCAGCCTTCAGCAGTCCTTCTCCAAGCTCTTTAAAGACATCGGTCTGTCTCCTCGAGCTGTCAGCACCACTTTTGGATCCAGAGTCAATGTAGCAATATGTTTACAGGTAACACCATGTTGTTGTGTGGTATTGAATAGCTCTATTAGTTCTTACTATGACACTGCCAGACCCCCAGTAGTTGAGTCACAGTCCTGTGATTTATTTAATCAGCATTAGCACATTTACTGGGCAATGTTTTCGTTTTGTTTTTGTTTTTTAAAAGATTTACTTATGTATTTATTTTATGTGAAAAAGGCATTGGATCCAATTACAGACGATTGTGAGCCACCACGTGGTTGCTGGGAATTGAACTCGTGACCTCTGGAAGAGCAGTCAGTACTCTTAACCCCTGAACCATCTCTCCAGCCCCCCAGGGCAATGTTTTTTTACACTAGACTGGCTATTTCCCAACTGCACTCCCCAAGTTACTTGCTGTTTGAGTCTAGCCTGGGTTATTTCTGCTGTCAGTCTGTCCTCAGGGGGCATTTCTCTTGGCCACGTGCTCCTGGTCCATCCCATCTAATGCAGACCTCCTGTTCTCCTGTCTTCTTTCTCATTCCTCCCTTGTGATCCCTACCTGTGACCCCCTAGTCCAGGAACCAAAGCCCTGTCTACTCTATTCTCCCCAGTCGGAGAATAAAACGACCAAAGTTTACACATCATTTGGTGTCTGGGAGAAAGTGCTGGTCTGGACTGCAGCCAGATCCTGGGGACCAGTGTTTAGCATTTGAAAATAAGCAGCTCCAGACCAGCTCCGACACCAGGAAGTTCTTGTTGCTGCTTCTGTGTCTTTGAGACAGACTTGTCTGATCCTGACAGAGTAGTCTTCCTGCTTCAGTCTTCTGACCCACACAGTGGACTGTGAGGCTCTGTAGGGTCTTCAAGGCCATACTGCTCTGCCTGAGACTGGTTCTGCTTGCTCACTGTAGAGACTTAGGCTTTTTACCTTGCTTGCTACATCTCTTCTGTTCCTCTATAAAATGACACCTTTGTTTGCCCCGGGGTTGCCTACAGGTCAGCGGGTTACTAGGGAAGCACTCAGCTAAGAGCAAGCCAGTGGCTTCCTTGTGATGGTCTCTCCTAGTACAGGGTCCTATTTCAATGATATACAGCCTTCTTGTCCCCCACATTTTGCCTTTTAAAAATAAACCTGCATCTTTTGCTGTATTGTTCCGGGTGGGTCTAGAACAGTCTGATTTTGTATGCTTGGCAGCTCATGAGGCAAGTGCATGCATGCATGGCCGAGGGTAAGAGAGGGTGACTAAGACTCTGAGGTCTCCTGTGACCCAAGTCAAGAGGCTTGCAGGAAATGTCATAATGCTTTTCTGTGGAGTCTCATCGTGCCCCTTGCTCTCATCAGTCCCTGCTCTGAGCCCTGGGTAGGGTACCAACCCAGGCTTGGTACTGCTTTACTGCTACAGAGAAAGCCAAGAGGTCCCCAGACCCTAGGCTCCCACTACCCTCCACCCCCACCTTTGGTGGCTCTCTTGGTTAAAGAGAAAGTGAGACTGAGCTTTCTGACAGCAGACATTTCCCATCTGTGGAACAGAGACAGCTCCTTCAGACTTTAAATAAACATTGTGCTGGTTTGTTGTTCTTTAGGGAACCTCAGGGCCTGATCCGACAACTGTGTATGTAGATCTGAAGTCGCTGAGACATGACAGGTATGGTGGGCATGGAGCTTGACCCTATGTCCTGTTCTTGTTTACATCGTGAGGGTGATGCAGGAAGGGAAGGACTCATGTCTGTCATTGGTATGATGGACATTTTGTTTATGAAAGGAAGGCTTTTATTCTGGAAGTTGCTTCATTGACACTAGCTTTTGGTTTTGGGTTTTGTTTTTTTTTGTTGTTGTTGTTGTTGTTGTTGTTGTTTTTCATCACCCAAAGGTTTGAGTAGGATTTGAAACCCCAGATTGTTATATAGCCTAAGCTGCCCTAAAACTTCCTCCTGCCTCTGATTCTACTAGATTATAGACATGTGGAACTATGCCTGGCTTGCTGTATTGTTCTATAATTAAAATGTAATCTTACTTTTTAGCTATAAATATATATTTTTGTAGGGCTGTGTGTGGTGGCACAGGCCTTTAATCATAGCACTCAAACAGAAGCAGGTGGATCCCTATGCATTCCAGGCTAGCCTTGTCCACATAACAAGTTCAAGGACAGCCAGAGTAATACAGGGAGACTCTATCTCAAAAACAGAAACAAACAATAGAGTCTTTGCTTTGCAGTTTACAAATAAAGATCAGGCAGACAAGAAACGTGAGGCAAGGAAGGGGTTTTGAGACAACACTGTATCTGAGTCCCTGGTTTGTGAAGCAGCTTCCTCTCTCCCTGACTGAGAATGTTTTAGTTTTGTCCCACAGAATGATGCTGGGATACGGAGCCCTTTGCACATTAGGCTGGTGGCTAGTCCCCAGTGTGCCCAGGCAAACCCCAGACCATACTCATGCTGGGTTGCTTTTATTTTTAACGTTTGTGTAGAGTGTGTGTGTGTGTGTGTGTGTGTGTGGCCAGAAAACTACACCGGGTGGTGTTACTTGGTTCCTTGGGGATCATCTGCCTTGTTTCCTGAGACCTGTGGCTTGTCAGTTCTGAGAAGATCGCTAGCTAGGCAGCCTCATGGACTCAGCTGTCCCCACCTCCCAGCACCAGAGCCATGGGCCAGAGCGCTTGGCTTCTTACTGGATGCTGAGGATAGACTGGTGCTCTCACGGTTAAGCAGCAGGCACTTTACCTGCTGAGGTATCTGATGGTCTGACAGCAGTGTCCTTTTCTGGAGAGACTTGCCTCTCGACTCCTAAGATCTCACCATGCCCAGAAACTTTTTTTTTTTTTTTTTTGGTTTTTCGAGACAGGGTTTCTCTGTGTAGCCCGGGCTGTCCTGGAACTCACTCTGTAGACCAGGCTGGCCTCGAACTCAGAGATCCACCTGCCTCTGCCTCCCAAGTGCTGGGATTAAAGGGGTGCGCCACCACCACCCAGCTCGGGAACATTTTTGATTGTCACAGTGGGAGCTGCTATTGAAACCCAGCAAACTCTGTCTGACCCAGAGCATCAAGTGTGTGGAGTGTGAGAAGGCCCCACTCTGGGAGCAGAGGGCCCAGTTAGACATCCTGAGGACGTAGCTGCAGTAGTGAACTCCGTTTTAGAAAGTCTATAGACATTAACTCCTGTTTCTCTGCAGGGTCCGTCTTGTGGAACGGGGTGCCCCCCAGAGTCTCCTGCTCTCCGAGTCTGGAAAGGTACTCTCTTCTGCTAGCTGCTGAGGAAGGCTGGGATGGAGGAAGATGACTGAAACCTGAGGGAAGAGTCCAGTAGAGCTTAGAGAAAAGCCCACAAGTTTCCCTTAGTGGATGGTTTCAGATGCATGAAGACCAGATGTCTTCATTATCTCTGTATTATCTCTGTATTGTTTAAATCCCATGGACATGCCATTCTTACTGATAAGACAGCAAAGTGGATAAAAAAGCAGCACCCGAGGAGAGCCAGCTCTGTCTGTAAACACTGAACATCAGGACCGAGAAGAGGGGCTGGCTGTGGGAGAGTTAGCACCATAGGAGAGTTAGCACCACAGGGAGAGCTGGCACCCACGGGGAGAGCTGGCACCCACAGGGAGAGCTTACACCCACGGGGAGAGCTAGCACCCACGGGGAGAGCTTGCACCCACAGGGAGAGCTAGCACCCACGGGGAGAGCTAGCACCCACAGAGCAGCAAAACACAGCGCTGCCTCTGGAGGAAGCAGCTGCTGTGAACGTCCCTTTACCCCATTCCTCCATCCTCACCACTTCCCCACATTGTCCCTCCACCCAGAACTATCCAGGCAGAGGACAGGATTGAGAAGATGTCTGCTCTCCAGTGGGTGTCACAACACGGGGCTTGTGAGGAACTGCTTGTGTGGGCTCTGCCATTCATTGTCCTTGTCTGCAGTTGAGTGCACATGGAAGCAGGAATGTCATCTCATGAGGGCAGGCTGAGGCTACTCTTTATTCCCTTTCTCTAGGTTTTAGACACTTAAAGCTGGGTAGTCAATCTCAGGCTTTAGAAACCCAAGCTAAAAAATTAACAGGGCAAGAGACAGTAACCAGAATGGCAGGATGACCCCCTGCCTTTTTGCCCAGAAAGGTCCTTGTACATAGTAGACAAGTGGCTGACTGATGAACTACAGTCCTGACCATGGGCCTGGCCAGCGTGTTTCTTTTCCCTCCTATTGCAGCTCCTACTACATGCTGAGCTCCCTGTGGCGTGGTCTCCAGGTGTCCCCCCTACCGCTTACCTTTGGAAAGGCTTACCCAAAAGGGAATGGCTGAGTTATTTACCAGAGTCTTGCTGTTGTGACCTTGAGCAGAAGTTTCTCATTCCCCTGAAGAGATGGCAGTCTGGTCCATGTTCTAGCTTCAGAATGCAACTCACTGGCCCTCCATCTCTACTAAGATGAGGAAGATTGACCAGGAACAAACAGAAAAGCACCTCAGGGCCCATAGAGTGATGGCTGCTTCATCAGCTTCTGCCATTTCTAGTCCAGTTCCTAGAGGAATTGGTTGACTGCAGGGTTTGGGTTGGAAGCCATGACTCAGGTCAGTAGGCTAAGCCACAGTCAAAGTTACAAGGTTTTGGTGAACTGAGTGTTTGTATTTCCTCTTTGATTCTTAGATCTTACCTGGAGTAAAAGTAGTTATTGTGAATCCTGAGACCAAAGGACCTGTTGGAGACTCTCACCTGGGAGAGGTAGGTGTGAATCTCATGTTCACTGTGAAATCAGCTAAGATCGTGAGGTCACACATGAGCGACAGAACTGGACTTAACTCCATTCCCTCCATCGGGAACCCTGCTTTCCTGGAGAGCTGGTGATGGAAAGGGACAGAAGGAGGGAGCTGAGACTGGAATCAGCCTGGGTAGAAATGGTCTGATTTGTTCACTGCTTCCCTTTACCTGAAAGCACACTGGCCATATCCTACCTGCTCCCACCTGTGAAGGGCTGGGGCCGTGGGAGCCCTATCTATACATTTTTTTAATTCTCATAAATGTTATACTCCAAAATGTGTTGGTTTTGCTTTAATGTGGAAATCTTCGTAAGCATTTCTTCCACTCTTCTCTTTTCCTGGATCTTTGAGGAAAGCTAATGGAGCCATAGCTTAATGGGGGAGTCTTGGAAGTGCAGGTGACAGAGCTACCTCTGCTACCACCTTAGCACTGTTCTGTTGCAGTGAAGAGACACCGTGACTAAGGCAACTGTTATAAGACAAAACATTTAGTTGGGAGCTTGCTTACAGTTTTAGAGGTTTAGTCCATATCTTAGGGGTTTACTGCTGTGAATAGATACCATGACCAAGGCAACTCTTTTTTTTTTTTTTTTGGTTTTTCGAGACAGGGTTTCTCTGTGTAGCCCTGGCTATCCTGGAACTCACTCTGTAGACCAGGCTGGCCTCGAACTCAGAAATCCGCCTGCCTCTGCCTCCCAAGTGCTGGGATTAAAGGCGTGCGCCACCACCGCCTGGCGGGCTTTTTTTTTTTTAAGATTTATTTACTTTATGTATATGAATACACTGTAGTTATCTTTGGACACACCAGAAGAGGGCATCAGATCCCATTACAGATGGTTGTGAGCCACCATGTGGTTGCTGGGAATTGAACTCAGGACCTCTGGAAGAGCAGTCAGTGCTCTTATCCACTGAGCCATCTCTCCAGCCCCCCAAGGCAACTCTTATAAGGACAACATTTAATTGGGGCTGGCTTACAGGTTCAGAGGTTCAATCCATCATCATCAAGGCAGGAGCAGGACAGCATCCAGGCAGGCATGGTGCATGAGGAGCTGAGAGTTCTACATCTTCATCTGAAGGTTGCTAATGGAAGACTGACTTCCAGGCAGCTAGATGAGTCTCTTAAAGCCCACACCCACAGTGATACACCTATTCCAACTAGGCTACACCGCCACATAGTGCCATTGAACATTAATACAGAAATGTTTGTAACGTCAATTCTGTGGACTTCTGACATTTTTGAAAGCCAACTATCTATGCAAAGCAATCTGTCCCTATTCCAATAAAACCATTACTTTTCCCTAGAAAGACAGCCTAATATTAACCACCTTAGTCCCAGGCCCAGGGAATTGGGGTGCCAACCCTTTATTAACTTCCTCAAGCTGAATACGGGTGTTGAGATATTAGAAGAGGGGTGGGGGGGGGTAAATTGATAAGTCTCTGATGTCTGTGTCTTCACTTCATCTAGCTGGAATTCCAGAAACTCAGAGGTTTGAGCAGGTCTGCTCCACTTGCCTGATGAGTAGATACACCAAAGCTGTGTATTCTGCAATATACAATTCTCACAACAAAGTTTAGTATCAAGATAATTTTTTGTTTGAATTTTCTGGAATCTAGACTTCTAGAGGCCTACCTCTGTCATGTCTGACCCATATAATTCTGGGAGATAGAAATGCTTTAATCGTTGGGCAGTGGTAGTGCACGCCTTTAATCCAGCACTTGGGAAGCAGAGGCAGGCGGATTTCTGAGCTGGAGGCCAGCCTGGTCTACAGAGTGAGTTCCAGGACAGCCAGGGCTATACAGAGAAACCCTGTTTAGAAAAAAAAACAGAAAAAAAAAAAAGAAAGAAAGAAAGAAAGAAATACCTTAATCATCTCTTCTGAAAACACACAGACAAAACCTTTTTCCCAAAACAGCATATCCTTGGGGCCAGTAACTAGAAAAACCTTTATCTTGATCTTTTTTCCAGAGGAAAAATATAACAACAAGACTAAAAATCACACCCATCTTGAAAATAAAATCAATTTAAGATAAATGAAGTAACTAAAATACTCTATGTGCCTATTCATAGGCCTTTCATATTTTGCCAAGCAGGAAATAAACTCAGAATTCCTGTGGGGCCCACATTAGACAGAACCCAAGTCTCTTGTGAGGCAATATAACTTTATATCATCTGAATACTCCTGATTTACACTATCTTTCTGTTCGCCTCTCTGCCTAGAGCAGCTTTTTATTTATACCATCTATCTGTTTGGCTCTCTACTCCAGAGCAGCCTCTATTTATACACTGTACTCTCTTCTCTAGAGTCAGTGACAATTTCCCTATCTTAGTTCCAAACCGCGGGCAAAATTCCCCACATGATTTGGACAAATCTGTTTATAAATCTTTCCTAAAAGCAAATAATCTCTATATTGTAACTTTACACTTAAATCAGTAACTGCTCCACAACGGAGGCTTATTTATTTGGCTCTCTTGGCTCAGAGCAGCTAATAATGTATACCTGTCTGTCCGTAGCTTTCTGCCTAGAGCCACAGACAAATTTTCCCTACCTATCTTTGTTTCAAACCGCAGGTGAGATTCCCCACATGAATCAGACAAAACTGTTTCTAAATCTATCTTAAAAACAAATAATCTCAATGTTAATTCACAGTTCAAATCTCTATGTGTTAGAAGTAAGCTACTTCCTTTTTTTCCTAACAAAAAGCAGCCTGCAGGGGTTTCCCCACAGCAGGGGACACCATAAGCCATTTGTCCTTTGTTCTTTCTCATAGAGCGAGTAGCAGGACTCAGACCTTTCAGAGTTCACCCAGAGTCACAGCTGACTGGCTATGCCAACCCTGTGCTCTTAATGCCGACACCTTAGTGTACATGGTGGGGGTCTGAGCCTGTTCCTCTTCCTTCTTTCAATTATTCAAATAATTTCTTTCAATTTTTTTTTTTAATTGAAATCATCTAGATGTCCCAGGAGAACTGAACTAATGCTGTCCTCTCTCCTTCTCCTATAGATCTGGGTGAATAGCCCCCACACCGCCAGTGGCTACTATACCATCTACGATAGTGAGACTCTTCAAGCTGATCATTTCAATACCCGTCTGAGCTTCGGAGATGCTGCCCAGACACTCTGGGCCCGGACAGGATACCTCGGGTTCGTCCGCAGGACTGAGCTCACTGCAGCCACTGGAGGTACCTTCCAGCCCTGTTCTCTTCCCAGCTGCCTTGTTTATTTACATCATTAGCCAGCCTGTTTGAACTGCCTGGGGAGTGTAGAGCCCCTCTCTGTGCCTCTTGAACATATAGTTGAAGTAAGGATACTCATTTGAAGTAACCTTTGTCCCTTGAGGACTATCTGGAAGAGAACCCCTTAAAACTGCCACGAGTATCACAGAACAGGGTAGGGTGTTAGGACAGCTTGTAACCTAGAGGTGCTCCTGAGGATCAGTAGACACCCCAGGCACAATAGAACGAGTGCTGACCAAGCTCCCAGGATAGCTATTCTTTGTCTCTTCTGCACTTGCACACCATTTTGAGTACAGGAGAATCCAATACCTTTTTCTGGATTCTGAGGGCACCTACACTCACATATGTACATATGCAGACATAAACACACACATACATACAAATAAAAAGTAAAAACTAAAAAGAAGCCATTGCGTGGGTTAACACAGATATCGGAGTGGTTAAAAGCACTGGTTGCTCTTCCAAAGGACCCAAGTTTGATTCCCAGCACCCACATAGCCACTAACACCTGTAAGTCCACTCTCTTGTCACCATCATACACATAAAATAAAAATAAATACTTTTTAAGAAATTTTTGAGGGGGTGGGGTGGGGCTGGAGAGATGGCTCAGTAGTTAAGAGCACTGACTGGTCTTCCAGAGGTCCTGAGTTCAATTCCCAGCAACCACATGGTGGCTCACAACCATCTGTAATGGGGTCTGATGCCCTCTTCTAGTGTGTGTCTGAAGATAGCTGCAGTGTACTCATATAAATAAAAAATAAAGAAATGTTTTGTTTTTTAAAAAGTGTAGCCAGGTGGCAGTGTCACACACCTTTAAACCCAGCACTCAAGAGGCAGAGGCAGGCAGATTTCTGAGTTTGAGGCCAGCCTGGTCTACAGAGTGAGTTCCAGGACAGCCAGGGCTATACAGAGAAACCCTGTGTCAGGAAAAAAAAAAAAAAAGAAAAGACAAAAATGTGTGTTCTCGTGTGCCATGGGGCCACCTCTCTTTCCACTTTCATCCAGGTTCACCTGCCAAGCCATCCTCAATTCACACTCAGTGATGTACTCCTCACAGAGCCATTTGTCCTTAGCTCTTTCTCATAGAGCAAGTAGCAGGACTCACGATCTTTCAGAGTTTGCCCAGAGTCACAGCTAGCTGACTGGCTATGCCAACCCTGTGCTGTTAATGCCAACACCTTATTGTACATGGTGGGGGTCTGAGCCTGTTCGTCTTCCTTCTTTCAGAACGTCATGATGCCTTGTATGTGGTGGGTGCACTGGATGAGACACTGGAGCTGAGGGGATTACGATACCATCCTATAGATATAGAGACCTCCGTGTCCCGCGTCCACAGGAGCATTGCTGAATGGTAATTTCCCTATACAGCGTATTCTCACTTCAGCTTTAGTAATGATAAAAATTGTTCTGATTAGTCAGCCATTTGTCCCAGTGCCGTCTGCCCATGTAGCACCTTCAAGAGTAAGAAAACTGCCTACTTGTTGCACAGTCCACGGTGGCCTCACAGCCTACTCGCCAGAGCCACTGTGGAACGGAGTCAGTGTGTAAGGGCACACGCTCATAAATAGAAGCATCAGCAGGTCACCCGCCTCTAGGAAGTCCGTATAATGTGGGAGGGATGGCCATGACTTTGAAGACTTACCTTCGGCCTGCTTGGTGGCCCAGCAGGTAAGGAGTTTACCACTAAGCCTGAACCCACATGGTAGAAGGAAAGAATCTACTCCCACAGGCTGTCCTCTAACCTCCACGTGTGGGCTGTGGCATACATACACACACACACACACACACGCACGCACGCACGCACGCACGCACGCACGCACGCCTTCCTCTCCCGTGCATAATTAATTTTGTTTACAAAAATTACTGATAATGAAGGCTCACCTTCCCATATTTCCTTGTGCTTCCTGATTACCAAAAGGATCAAACCAGCATGTGCTTTTTAAACCGTCAGAGGGAGATAGAGAAAAAGATGGGGTTACCATCTAACCTGGCTCCAATTGCAGAGACTCCCCTGAATTTCCCTTATCAGGGGATTGATTATCCTACCTCATACTGATGGGAAGTTAAAGTTAAAACTGTGTTTTACCTACTGATTTTCTTAATGGGTATTTACTTTATTATTTATTTTATTATATGAGTACACTATAGCTGTCTTCAGATACACCAGAAGAAGGCGTCAGGTCCTATGGTTGTGAGCCACCATGTGGTTGCTGGGAATTAAACTCAGGACCTCTGGAAGGGCAGCCAGTGCTCTTAACTGCTGAGCCATCTCTCCAGTCCCGCTTTCTGGGTTTTTATATGTTTGTTTTTGTTTTTAACTGGTGTGTGTGTCTCAGTACATGCTGCATATACACAGGTACCATGGAGTCCAGAAGAGGGTGTTGGATCCCCTGCAGCTGGAGCTAGAGGTGGTCTGAGCCGCCTAACATATAGGTACTGGAGTCAGAGCTCCCATCATCTACAAGAGGAGCGAGTTCTAACCACTGAGCCAGCTCTCCAGCCCCTCATCCTTGGTTTCATTAGTCTATTTCTTTTGAGACAGTGCCTCTCTCTATAACCTTAGCTGTCCTACAGCTCACTTTATATAGACCAGACTGACCTCAAACTCACAGAGATCCACCTGCTTCTCCCTCCCAAGTGTTATTCTTGGCTTTTAATGATGGAGAATGTAGGGTGTTTCTTCTCCCTTTAACTCCCGTGTCCTCTCCAGGTTGTCCCCTGTTGCATAACCATGGTTTCTACAATAGCTGCACATGCTTTCCAGAAAGATAGTCTTGCCTCGCAGGACTCTAGAGGCCAATGCAGGAACTCTGGAGTTCCAGACCAGCCTGGGCTATTCAGTGAGAGCCTGTCCCAAAACACACAAAAAACGGTCTTTCGGCTCGCATGAGTTAGAGTCTCTCCCCAGATTTAAACAAGATTAAAGCAAGAACATCTTTACATGAAGAATTTTTTGGAAAGCATGTAGAGAAGTTGGTGCCATAACAGATTTTAGATATTTAACTTTATTACAACCAAATATCACTTATAGCTATATTAATAATTGGAATCATTTTAAATATCAGTTAGGCATTGTATATCGAAAGCCAGTTCAAACCTTTTGGTGTCATGATCTGCTCAGTCAAACTTATATTGCAAACAACAGAAATTGTGTTCAACAAAGTTTAAGTAAGCCAAGTACGATGGCGCACGCCTTTAATCCCAGCACTGGGTAGTCAGAAGCAGATGGATCTCTGAGTTCCAGGCCAGCCTGGTCTACAAAGGTATTCCCAGAATAGCTACAGCTACACAGAGAAGTTCTGTCCTGCAGGGATGGATGAGGAGCTTAAGTAACGTCAGACAAACTGGCTCAATCAAGGTACAGCGATATCTCAGACAAACAGCACTCATGTTAAAGAGTTGTAGAAAGAACTTTGCCCTTTCTGTAAATGCCCTGAGTCTCAGAATAAGTTACAAGCATGGACAGGTACACCGTCAGGAATTGCTGCCTCTCCTACCTCTGAAGCTCTGACACCTGTATCCAGTCCCTCCTTCCTGAGCAGCTGCTTTGTTTTTCCTCTAAATTCCAAACTGTCAGACACACGTGTCCTCAGTGCAGGCAATCCCACTCTCAGAGTCCTAGATGGCAGGCTCAGCAGTCAGCCATTTACATAAATGGCTGCAGGCCTCTGACTGCATCCAGGAAGACAGGGTTCTCAGGGAAGTGGGCAAGTATCCTCCCCACAAGGAACTGGAAAGATGGCTTACCCATTAAGAGCACTTGCTGCTTTGACCTAGGCTCTAACCTACATGTAAGCTCACAACCAGCCGGTTCCAGGGAACCCACATTTTCCTCTGACTTCCTCAAGCCCTTCATGCACATGGTGCGCTTCCATAAATGTAGCTGAACACCTACACTGGTAAAAATCAAAATGTGTATTTTTAAAGGATGAATGTTAACTGAAGGTCATTGTAATTTCAGTGCTGTGTTCACGTGGACCAACTTGCTGGTGGTCGTTGTGGAACTGTGTGGCTCTGAACAGGAAGCCCTGGACCTGGTTCCTCTCGTGACCAATGTGGTCCTGGAAGAGCATTACCTCATCGTTGGTGTTGTGGTTGTTGTGGACCCGGGGTTGTCCCCATCAACTCCAGAGGAGAGAAGCAGAGGATGCACCTCCGAGACAGCTTCCTAGCTGACCAGTTAGACCCTATCTATGTGGCTTACAACATGTAGCCAGCACTGGAGGGGCCACAGGGAAGACCTGTGGCTAGGAGCAGGCTTTCAGCTGACACGAAGATGGCTCCAGTACAGCCTTCATCTCATCCTGTGGGATTCTGCAGTCACAGAACACCCAGGAAAGGGGAATTCTGTGGTAGCACCGAAAACATGGTAACAGTCCGTCAGATCTAAGCTCTGACATGTGCGACAGCACGTTACTAAAACAGTTACATGCATGTTGCGCTACCCTCATCTGGTATATAGACCTGCATTTCACCTAACCTTTTAGACTTTTGAAAGGGAGTTTAATGAATTCACATGAAGGGGTAACCTGAGTTCCCCACTTGTACTGTATTTTGCCATTTCCTGTAGTCAGGCGTTCTGCAGGGTTTCTTAACATGAAACTACCGAGCTTGAGTCAATCCATAAGCAAATCAAATAACCCATGTGAGAACTGCTTTATGTGTCTGACTCTCAATTATAAACATTCTGACCAGTGTTTAAACGTGTAAATAAGAACACACATAATTCAACTAAACAACCAGGCAATCCTCTTGCTTAACTGCAGCCTGGGTACTGAGTTTCCACTGGAGGGCACACTGGTGGGACTGGCTGGCCATCAGCACAGCCTTCAGTGAGGTGTTCTAAAACTAAAGCTGCCTGTGCTTGTTTATAAAGCTTATACCCCCAGAATCAGCCTGAGCTTCTAAGAAGTCTTCAACCCATTCCACTAAGCTGAAAAACACTCATGTCAGAATTTAGATATAACTAAGATTCACCAGTTCCTAACCTACTCTATGGAACCGCAACAGTTCACTCGGGCCAGTGTTGAAACCCTTTCATGCCCCGAGTGACTACGGGAGAATTGCCAACTTCCGCTTCTCTCTGCTCTGTGTCTGCAGTTTACGTATAGATCATCCCCCTGAAAGCCGAGGCGTGAGGTCTTCCTCAGAAGTCTGTGAGGGTGAACGCTAAAGGCTGGGAAGGGAGTGGGAGCAGCTGGCTCACGGAACTGTAGAGCACATACGCACATCTTACCAATGACCAGTTTGAGTTGCCAGAATAGTCAGGCTCCTCTGAAACAGGGAAGTCTGATAGACGCAAGGAACTCTTTTGAAATAGCCGGTGCCTGAGCCACACTCCTGTGGGGCTGAGCTTGGCTTCTGGCGCAGTTTCCATTCTTTGGTCTGAAACTTCATGTATTTGAATATAGTTAAATTTTATTATTTTTTCTTACAGAAATATTTTTAAAAATTAAAGAAAACCTCAAGTGAAAAAGAATTAACCTGTTAAATCAGAATGGTTCTCTTTGACCTATTCTGGTCTATTATGTAAATATTTATTTAGACTATTTTGATAATACATATTATTTACCCCACTGTAACATCCTGTAAACTAAAAGTGTTTTTAAGCAATTTTTAAGACTTGTAATTACCCTAAAAATACGGTTTATTAAGCCAAGAGCAGACTCTTGAGTGGGCAGCACTGTCGGGCTGTCCTCTGTCTCACAACGTGGCCTCTGTGGCCCCCCTCCGTCGTCCTCTTCCTTGGATCATGCTCCACAGAAGGAAGGTCTCTGCGGCCACTTCAGTCCTGTGCACCTGGGAACGATTGGTCCTCATGGGATGAGGGAGATGTTGGTGTACAGGGAAGGAACGTCGCCTCCTGGGCAGAGTGACATCCCATCTCAGGATCGATTCCTTTACAGAGGAAATGGCCTGCTTATTTTGAAAGTCTTAAAACTAATTATTTTGCTTTTTTTTTTTTTTTTTTTTTTTGAGACAGGGTCATTTCATACAGTCCAGGCTGTCCCCACCCGACCCCCCACTGGGTTTACAGGTGTGCTCTGCCATGTGTGGCTCTTTAAATGGTCCATGATATCTGCTAAGCAAAGCAGGGCTGGGTATCAGACAGCTCCATGTTAACAGTCCCCAAGTTCTAAGAAAAAACTTTAGGCAAACTCTGTCTTGACTGATAACTCTGACAAATGCAAATTATTAACTTTGTGTCATTATCCAGGACACATTATCTAAACAAATGTAATGTGAGCCATGTCTGTACTTTAAACTTTACTAATAACTACTTTAAGCAAACAAACAAACAAAAAAAGGTCTCATTGTGTAGCCCTAGCTGTCCTCCTCCCTTTGCCTCCTGAGGGCTGGGGCTAAAGGCATGCAGCACCAAACCCAGCTAAATACAGCATTTAAACATTTCTTAGAGAATATGATATTCATTTTAATATATTTACCAAAAGTACTATTACTTTGATATAAAATCATTGAGATGTTTTCTGTTCTATAATTTCGGAAATCCTATGTGTGTTTAGTTCAGACTAGCCGTTTCAGGTCTCAGTAACTGAACCTGGCTAGTGACCGCCATACTGGTCAGTGCAGCCTGCCATCATTCCTTCAAGCACAGGACTGTATCCAGTCCATCTCACTGGCCAGCTCCCAGCCAGTCATTCCCAGGTCATCTTTTTAAAGACAACGCCGGAGTGGAACACTGGGCCTGTGCTTAACAAACACCCCATTACTGAGCTCATCCCACGTAGCCCAGGCTGGGCTGGAACCTCTGGTCTTCCTTTCTCTATCCTGAGTACTGAAATTGCAGCAGACACCTTCATGCCTTGCCCAGACCTCTAGTTTTTTCACCCTTCTGATAATGACTATTTTTTTATTTTCCTGTTGCTTGTCTTTGAATCTGTCCCCCCAAAGCCAGACTTTCCTAGTAGAGGAACACGACCTGAGAGCTGTCCCTGGGGAACCTCACAGGTCAGTACTTCGCTTTGATGGGGTTTGTGATGGACCCCTGAGGTCTATCTCAGACTCGAGTTTGTTTTCCCTTGATAGCATCATGGTTCTAGCCCTTTCCACATTCAATGGAAGCTTCGTGGTTGAACTGACAATGAAAGCAGTCCTGGCAATCTATTATGAATAAAACAAAAAGACCTGCAGAAATTCCTGACCACTGAACATGGGGAGGGAAGGGGACCAAGAGTAAACCCCATCTTAATTACAAAAGAGAAAACTTTTTTTCTTTTTTTCTCAATTTTTCGTGTGTGTGTGTCTGTGTGTGTTGGGGAGGGGGGGACAGTCGTTTATTGTATAGTCTTTGCTGGCCTCAAACTTGATGCTCTTGCCTCAGCCTCCAGTGCTGAAATTACAGGCTTTTGCAACCTGCCACACCTGGCAAGAGAAGTTTTCTCATCTGGAAATTTGTGAAGCCTCAGCCCTCAGGAGAGGGCCTTAGGTGGATCAGGGAGTTCTAGCTGCACACATCCTGAGCGCCTGAGCCCTCAGAATGCCCACCATGCACACAGAGACCCCATCCTTCCCAGGACCGAGTCCTCTGCTGTTGGGAACCATGGCCTGTCTCCTCACCTTAATTCCTGGGCGCTTACTTATTGGTCTCCTGGAATCTCAAAGGGCCTGAGGCCTTAGGCTCCTTTAAGGTCTCTGCCCCAGGCATGGTGCTCAATATCTTGGCCAAATAAGTTACTTTCCTTGAATATCCAGGAACTTTAAACTAAAGCAATGAGTTGTCTGTCACCTTGCCCTGGAACTCCAACGTAACCTGCCTTAGTGTTCCTTGTGTTGTCTGCTTTGATGTAAAACCATGGGTGTGTGGAGGCAGAGGCTCAGTCCTCTGTACACTCAGTAGGCCTTTGCTTTACCACTCAACAGCCCTGACTTAGGCATGTGTAGATGGGTCATGAGATTCGACCTGAGGAAGAGACTGCAAAGACACATGAAGATTTCTGATCCTAAATGCTGTTTTGTTTACTTCCTGTCAAGATATCAACCCCTGTCAAATTCAAACTATAGTACTGTGTAATTATGTATAAAGGTTTTTTTTATTTATTTGAAATTAGATTAGATATACATTTTTAAATTTAACATCTGGCTGGACAGTGTTCTATTAACTCATTGAATGTGTTTCCTTTGTCTTGTGTTAATAAATATTGATGCTTGATTATGTTTAATCCTTCTCACATGGGGGCGGGTCTGGTGATGTTGGGATTGAACCCCAGGACCCTTCAGGCTAAGCATTTGCTCTAGCCGTGAACCACACCCCCTTTCCTGGATTGATTGTACACAACTTCAGACTGTCTACAGCCATCTAAGGGGACTGTTCCAGAGCAGGCACAACTGAAGGAGACTGGGTCAAAGGACAGCAGTGTCACTTTGCAAGCCAAGAAAGTGGTTGTCAGAAATTTTCTTTTCTTAACCTTGGGGTGATTTTTCAAATTTTATGGAGTCTTTTGTTTTTTTAAGTTTTATTTATATATACAGTGTTCTGCCTGGATATCTGCCTGCAGCCCAGAAGAGGGCTTCCGATACCATTACAGATGGCTGTGGGCCACCACATGGTTGCTGGGAATTGAACTCAGGACCTCTGGCAGAGCAGTCAGTGCTCTTAACCTCTGAGCCATCTCTCCAACCTTTATTTTTTTTTTTTAATAATTTAAATAATGGCCAGGCAGTGGTGGCACACGCCTTTAATCCCAGCACTTGGGCGGCAGGGCTACACAGAGAAACCCTGTCTCAAAAAACAAAAACAAAAAAAAAGGCTATGGTGCTGCCTTTTAAGCAATCACTTTTGGTTCTTGAAACATATTTCATGTTTTTACTCCATGGAGTAAAGACTCTTATCAAATTTAGAAAACATAATTAGGGGTGGCTCAGTGGGTAAAGTCACTTGCTGCCAAGCCTGACCCCAGGACATGGTAGGAGAGAACCAACTTCCTGAAAGTTGTCTTCTGAGCTCCACGTGTGTCAGGGATACATTATGAGATAGGCTGACTACTTGATAGGCTTCAAATTGGCAGTCTATGAAACTAGGCCTAAGAACTGGGCAAGTCTAGGCAACCCAGGCAAATCAGTTTCTAGAAAAAAATGTCAGGCAACTAGTCAGAAACTATCCTGCTATTAGAAGCTGCCCAGACACCTGACCTGAAGCAAGGACAATGGGTCAGCAAGTTTCCAGACCTCCCCAGTAACAGTTTCCAACCCCCATGCCCCAGTAATTGAATGCCCCTAGAGATAAAAATAAAGGTCACCTACCCCGGAATCTCCTAACGTGCTTTAAATCTGGCCTGCAAGCTCACTTGGTTGTCTCTCTGTTAGTATTGTATCTAAACTCCACCTCCACAGTTACCTGGCAACAGTCAGGTATGCTACTCCCACAGTTACCTGGCAACAATCAGGTATGCTCCTCCCCACAGTTACCTGGCAATAGCCAGGTAGGCCTGCCTACTATAAAAGGAGCTGCTTGTCCCCTCCTCTCTCTCTTACTTTCTTACCCTCTTTTTTTTTTTTTTTTTTTTTTTTTTGGTTTTTCAAGACAGGGTTGCTGGGCGGTGGTGGCGCACACCTTTAATCCAGCACTTGGGCGGCAGAGGCAGGCGGATTTCTGAGTTCGAGGCCAGCCTGGTCTACAGAGTGAGTTCCAGGACAGCCTGGGCTACACAGAGAAACCCTGTCTTTTTTGTTTGTTTGTTTTTCGAGACAGGCACGCTAGACCCAATTATTTCAAAGGGTCTTAACACATACTGCCAGCAGTCTGGTAAATGGAAAGAGGTTCCCTATATCCAATCATTCATCTAACTTCACTCTAATACCGCTATGTGTTCTACCTGTTCCCCATTCTCCACTGGTCAGAGTAACTGTCCACATGGTCCCAGGAAAGATTTCTTGAGCTTGGAGCTAACATTGTGCTTCCCTGACCCTCATTCTAGGACTCCCCCTCCTCCTCCGTCATTTGCGGCCAGCTGGTTTGCCTGAAGGCAGTGGATCCTGGATCCAGGACCTTGCTTGCTCCCTTCCCCCCTTCACCTCCTCTGTCATTTGCAGCCCATTCAACCCATTTAGTTCAGCTGGCTTGCCTGAAAAGCAGCGGGTTCAACACCCTGCTTGCTCCCTTCCCCTCTGTGGTTCTTAGCTCTGCTCTGGGTCTACTCCTTGCACCTTGCCAGGGACCCTCTCTGAGACTTGCTTCCCCATGTGCACAACCATCTGCACAAAGGGCTTGGCTGCCCACGCATTTGAGGAAAGTGCTCTCTCTCTCTCTCTCTCTCTCTCTCTCTCTCTTTCTGCCCAGGACCTGTAAAGTGAGTGCTAGCAGTGCCTTCTGCCACAAGAACAGCTAACATGAACATTGCTATGATATGGGACATGCTTGCTTTTTCTTGCCCACTGCAGCCACCAGAGGCACTGGGCAATGACTTCCCGCTGCTAGTAAGAAGTCCTGCCCTGTCGTTGCTAAGGCAGACCTGACCCACACCACCTGTGGCCCACAGCCCCGAACCACCAGCCATATGATCCTATGCCACTGTTGCCACCTTTCTTATTCTGGTCCTAGCCAAATGTTTCTTTGCTAATACAAAAAATGTGCTTTTCTCTACCTACACAACCTGCCAAAGTTACTTAAGACAGGATAGGAAAGACTCTTGGAATGAGAGATCCCGCATCCTGGACCCTGTCCCCCTCCCTATGTTACAGATTCTGCCTGCTGCCACTGTCCATGCCCAACCTTCACAGTCAGAGGGAGGAGCAGCCCCTGACTCCCTTGATTTTCCTGACTCCACTTGGAGTCTATCTCACACTCAGGCCCATACTGCTCATACTACTATGATCTTTCCCCTCAGGACTATGGGATGACAGATGCTCAAGGGAGACACTTCATGAAGTGTGTGCTATTTTCCACTAATGATCTTTACAACTGGAAATCGCAGAATCCCTCATTTCAGAAAGTCCATCAGCTCTCACAGGTCTCCTAGATTCAGTCATGCTGACTCACCTGCCCACCTGGGATGACTGTCAACAGCTTCTCCAGGTCCTCTTCATGACAGAGGAGAGAGAGGATTGTGGGAGCAAATGGATTGCCCACTGATATCAATGCAACCTTTTCTTGACTGACTGGGATTTTTAACACTGCTGAAGGTAAGGAGAGTCTCTGGGTCTATCACCAGATTCTGATGGGGGGGGGGGGCTCTGAGAGTCCTCCAGATGGCCTACAGACTTATTTAAGGTAAGGCAGGTAATTCGGGAAAGAATGAGAACCCAGGGAATATCTAGAAAGACCTTTTGAAGCCTATAGGACCTACACCCCTTTTGACCTTTGACCAGAAGCCAGAGAGCACCAGTCAGCTGTGAACATGGCTTTTGTTAACCAAGCTGCCTGACATCCATTGGAAGCTTCAGTGCCTGGATGGCTTTTTGGGTAAAGCAACTGACTGAGTTAGTAGCCATAGCTGAGAAGCATTTCAACAATGGGGAGACCCCAGAGTCCCAGACCAGAGGGATGGAGAAAGTGCTGCTTATTGCCATAGGCCACAGCTGTCATGATAAGAGAGAGCTGAAAAACCAAGCTTGTGGAAGGGGCAAAGTTAAGCCAGCCCCCACTGAAGGAAAAACCCATCCTCCATTAGAGAGCGATCAATGTGCCTATTGTAAGGGAAAGGCCATTGGAAGAATGAGTGTCCTAAGAAGAATCCAAGTGAGGGCCCAAGGGATCTCGAATTAGAAGAACTGGATGACTGAGGGTGTTGGGGGCTCAGCCCCCTCCATGAGCCCTGGGTAACCCTAAAGGTGGAGGGGTAGCCCATAGACTTTCTGGTGGACACAGGAGCACAATATTCTGTTTTGAAACAACTGCTGGGGCCATTATCAAATCAAAAAACAAGGGAGCAAAGGGCAATGGGCACCAAGCCCTATCCATGGACTACCTGAAGAAAGGTGGACTTCAGAGTGGGCCAGATAACCCACTCATTTACGGTCATTCCTGGATGTTCATAGCCCCTGCTGGGAAGAGACCTCCTCACCAAAATGGGAGCCCAAATCCATTTTGGCCCAGAGGGAGTAGAAGTGCTGGATGAGAATGGCCCCATCCATGTTCTGACCTTGGCCCTAGAAGAATACAAACTATTCCCTCAACCAGCCCCATCTTCAAGCATATTACTTCAGAGGTTCCTAGCTGAAGTCCCCAAAGTGTGGGCAGAAAAAAAAAAAAAATCCAATGGGACTCACCTGACATCAGGCTCCTGCTCCTGTTCAATTAAAAGCTGGGACTGTTGTAGATTATTTAACGTTGGGCGCCAATTTGTAGTAGAAGTTATTTAAGTCGGCCTCTGGCGTTGGGCACCAATTTATAGTAGAGGGAATTATTTAAACCCCAAATAAGATCTCCTACCCAAAGGAGACCAGTAAAGGAAAACACAACTCAATAATTATGTTATAAATAGCACGCCTGGATTGGGCAGATTTACCACTACACTACTCTAACCCCCACCCCCCATGAGATCCCTTATAACTTGCAGTTCATCCAGGCTGCGTGGTTGTCTTCCGTTGTCGGCTTCCTTCTACCGCAGGCTTCCTTCTGCATCCGACTTCCTCCTGCTTCTCCCTCTGCTTCCTTTGCTTCTTCCTCTTCTTCTGCTCCCCTGGCGACTTCCTTCTCTTCTCTCTTTCATCTCCCAACGACTCCCTTCTCTTCTGCTCTGCTCTACCTTTTATATTGAATTCCTCTCACTCTCTCCTCCCCTAAGCCTTTTTCTCCGCCTCCCCTTCTACTGCCCAATCTCTGGCTCTAGTCTTTATTTTACAGGTTTTAATTGGACAGAAGGTTTACAAGATGTTGTCTGTGTACAGATTCAATCATCCTCTGCAGCCCCTCCCAGAAGGGTGGAACTAGGATCAAAATACAAGCCTGGGGCTATCCACTGGGAACTAGGATCAAAATACTAGGCTGAGGCTATCCACAACATTGATTCAATCCTCCTCTGGAGCCCCTCTCAGGGGGATGGAACTAGGATCAAAATACAAGGCTGGGGTTATCCACAACAGGGACCACCAAAGCCCGAATCAGGCAATATCCAATGCCCAGAGACGCCAGATCTCTCACATTAATCAGCTCTGGGAAGCAGGGATTCTGAGTTCTTGCCAATCAGCAAGGAACACCTCCCTCCCCTTCTGATCAAGAAGCCCCGTTCTAACGACTTTCCTGTGCAGGATTTAAGGGAGGTGAATGAGTGAGTGGAAGTCATTCACCCCACAGTTCCAAACCTGTACACCCTGCTGAGCAACTTAACACAGGACTATTGGTTATGCTTAAATGCTCATCCCTCCAACACACACACACACTACGAAGGAATAGTTATCCCTGGAGATGATTCACAGACTACAGATAGTACTTAATGTAGATGGCAGCAACCAGGTAGAGGTAAGCTGACCCTGCAGTCAATAATAGGACAGGAATTCTGCATTGGAAATAAGGAACTCTCAGCCTATTCCTACCTCTGCAACCGTGCTGTAACCCCTACTGTTGTAGGATAGGTGCTGCCCCCAGAGAACTCTTGGTGAGCTTGTACCTAGGGGCTTACCCCAGGCATTTATGGCCTGGTTGTAAATATGACAGAGGACTTTTGTGTTTTAGTACAGCTTATACCTAGAATGACTTATGACTCTGGGGAGGATGTCATCAACCAGCTAGCACCTCCGAACAATCAAGTAAAAAGGGTGCCCGAGAATGCCCACTTCCACTGTGTTACTAGGTTCTCTCCTTGGCATAGGGCTGGCCAGAGCTGATAGTGTAGGGACCTCAGCCCTAATACTCCAAGATAAAAATTACAAGGCCCAAAACAAACAAGAAACAAAAAAAGGAAAACAAACAAACAAACAAACAAAAAAAACAAAAAAGAAAAGAAAATTACAAGGCCCTATGCATAGCAATAGATGAAGATATACAGGACATGAAAATGTGCATCACACATGCCTTTAATCCCAGCACTTGGGAGGCAGAGGCAGGCGGATTTCTGAGTTCGAGGCCAGCCTGGTCTACCGAGTGAGTTCCAGGACAGCCAGGACTACACAGAGAAACCCTGTCTCGAAAAACCAAAAAAAAAAAAAAAAAAAAAAAAAAAAGAAAAGATCACAGCCTGCAGGATCCCCTTACCTCCCGGGCAGAAGTAGTCTTACAGAAGAGGCCTAGGCTTGCTGTTCCTCCAGCAGGGAGGAGGACTCTGTGCAGCCCTAGTGTCCCAGATGACCTTGAACTCAGAGATCTCCTTGCCTTGATCTGGGATTCAAGTTAACAACCAGGAATATCCACTACAATCCACCCCTTGTCAACTTGATTATATCTGGAATGAACTACAATCCAGAATTGGAAGGCTCACCTGTGATCCTGATTTTGAGGCTGGGAGGTACAAGTCTCTGACCTGGATCTTGGCATGGAGATCTTGAGGCATAGTGCCTATGAATCCCAGAAGATCAAGACAAGGAGATCTCTGAGTTCAAGGTCATCTGGGAAAAAAGCAAGTCCCAGATCCAGGCATGTTAGTACACACCTTTAATCTGGGCCACACCTTCTGCTGGAGATGTACCTAAGGACATTGGAAGAAGGAAGACTCTCTTCTTCACCTGCTTGCCTTGTGGGACTGAGCAACTGCTAGATGCCTTGGACTTCCATTCACAGCTGCCAGCTGCCGCTGACCATTGTTGGGGAGTTGGACTACAGACTGTAAGTCATCAACAAATTCCCTTACTATATAGAGACTACCCATAAGCTCTGTGACTCTAGAGAAAGAACCCTAATACACTTAGGTACACATACACATTACACACACATATATAATACATATACACCTTTAAAAAAAAGTAAGTTCAAACTAAGCTAAAACTTACTCAGATTCAAGGCATCTTTGTTTAGTTATCAGCATTTAGCAGTGTGGTGAGTTCAGCTTATTTTATGAAAACAGAAGCCTCGGAGTGACACCATGCACAGGCTAACACTTTACACTGAAGACGGTGCACACAACGGAAGACGCTACGCAGGGAATCTGCACACCATCTTGTCTTCCAGACTGCTGTAGCACGCATGTGGGAGTCAGAGCTTCATGGAGCTGGCCCTCTTCTCCCACCTTTAAGCAGGGTCTTGAGGTCCAATGTATGTTGTCACGCTTGCATAGCCAATGAGATGAGCCATCTCCCTCTCCCCTCTGCACACTTTTTAAAGGTTTCATTTTCAAGAATATTCCAAAGTTTTAAAAATTTCTTTTTAACGAACAGATAAGGTAACAGGTCTCCCTGTGCATATCTGTAAGTGGTTTCTGTTGCTCCTTTTTCTCTTTTATGAGGCAAGGTGTCATGAACATGTTCTCAGCCTCTCACCTTTACAAACCCCAGGTGCTGGGACTTCAGGTGAGTGCCGCCACACACAACTCAGGGATTCTCTCAGATATTTTTTCATTCTTATTTATTTATTTATTTATTTTTATTTTTCGAGACAGGGTTTCTCTGTATAGCCCTGGCTGTCCTGGAACTCACTCTGTAGACCAGGCTGGCCTCGAACTCAGAAATCCGCCTGCCTCTGCCTCCCAAGTGCTGGGATTAAAGGTGTGTGCCACCACCGACTGGCTCTCCTCTTTATTTTTAAATTATCAGCAGGGGCTGGGGAGATGGCTCCAGGTTAAAAGTTGAGAAGGCTTCTCTTTCGGGAGTCCCGTGTTAGGTTTCCAGCAAGCATCAGACAGCTCACAACTGAACAGAATGAAGGCGTGACTGTTCCAAGGTATGGTTGAAGGCTTTGAGTACAGATGTGAAGGAGAGTACAGCCAGAGGTATGGAAGAGTCCAGAGCAGGAAGACAAAATAGACTGACCGGAGCCTTGACAGGGGACAGAGCAAGTATCGAGAGAGGGAGACGGGGAAGAGAAGAGGCAGAGAGCCAAGAGAGCTGGCCAAACTGGCAGGTTTTCATAGGAATCAGAAGCTGAGGGGAGTTGAAGCTTCTCAGCCTGGGGTTTAGGGCAGGGGGTTGGTGTGTGCTGAGAAGACCAGATTGTGAGCCCGGTTGCCATCGTGTGCTTTGGCATGCTAATAGACACCACAGTTAGCCATTTGTCATGGGTTTCTTTGGAATCTGACAAGAACCGTTTGTAATTCCAACTCCAGGGGATCCAAAACTCTCTTCTAGACTTTGAAGAAACCTGTGCACATACCGTGCACCCTCTGCCCCCCCCCGATTTAAAATAATATATTTAAAAAGCAAACGCTTGAAAGAAAGGTTGAATGTATAGAAGAGTTTGGAGGGAGGAAAAAATTGAAATATTATACTCTCAAAAAAAAAACGTTTTAAAAGTACTGAGTTATGGAATGACTGCGGCTGGACCTTGTTCTTCAGGCAAGGCTGGTGTCTAAGCTTTTCCCCTAACCTTCCTTTTGTAGGCCTCTTTCTATGTAGACATCGACTTAGTAATTTCCATAGTTGTTTGAGACAGGCTTTCTTTGTATAGCCTGGCCTGGAACTTCCTATTTAGATAAGAGATAGTCCAGTGTCTGCCAACCCAGAGTGCTAGGGTTAGAGGCACAGGAGACCACGCCTGGCAATTTCCGTAAATTTGTTATTCTGACTCAAGAGTGGTTGGGTAATTAGCCTAATCAATCAAAAACCGGGTACTTCTAATTTAAAGACAGTCATCAGTTTTAGCTTTATTGGGCACGACTTTGCTGAATCACAGTGCCTGGATTCTGGTAAGTCCTTCTAACGCTTCGGTTATAAATCAGACCATGTGTTCTGAAGGGTCAAAACCAAAGTCTTCACTCGCCCAGTTATTAGGAGGGAAGGTGTCAAGATACAACCTCATAAAATTTTTGATACGCACTTTGTAGGGGGTGGTTAAAACAAACAAACCGCTACGATGCCCTAGCACAACACTGCAAAGGACCTGATAAAGCCATCGGGATGAAGGTCAACTTCCGCAGCAGGGCATGCTAAGTCCTTTCCAAAGCATCACGATGGCAGCTTAAGGTTTCACAGATACTTAAACAGAGCAAGTGGCTGAGTCCCAGCGGCGCTACGCCACGGCGAGCCGCCAGGAGCCGCGCGACCCTCCCGAGACTCCCGGAGCTCCCACACTGCCCTCCCGCCGGCCCGCGCGCTCCCGGGCTCGCCAAGATGGCGGCGCCCACGTGACACGCGGTGACGCAGCACGCCGGCCCGCGCAGGCCCCGCCCCTCCCCACGCTCCCGCGCACTCCTCGGCGCCCCCCCCCCAGCCCCCGGCCTGTGCGGATCATGCCGCCAGCGACGCCCCTCGCGGCCGAGAAACGGTAGCCGAGACGGTTGGCTCTCGAGTTACGCGCTTTTTTCCGCGCCCCGCCGACCGCTGGGACCCGCGCCACCTCGCCGCGGTACGCCGCTGGGAAGTGAGGAGTGAAGTCGGCGCCGCCTGGGACGGGGGAGTGGAGCTTCCCGCCCCGGGCAGCGGCCAGGCGGCTCCGCGGGTGAGCGGGGCGCGGCGGGACGCGGGGCGGCCCGGGCGGGAACGCGGCGCCGACGGGGACGCAATGGCGGCCACGCGCCGGCCGGGGGTCGCGCGCGGCTGGCGGTGGGGGAGGGGCGCGGGGGGTGGGACCGGCCGCGCGCTTCCGGCCCGCGCGCCTCCCGAGCGCCCGGGCGTTGGGCTCCGCTCGCCGGGCGCGCTGTAAGCGGAGCCGCGCGTCCGGACGCGCTCCCTCGGCCCGCGCCGCATGGAGGCGGGAAGAAGAGCCCGGCGGCGGCCTCCGGCAGGCTACAGACGCCGCGGCCTCGGGCTCCCGCCTCCATGACGGGGAAACAGAGGCAATCCTCCCGGTGGTGGGGCGCTGTGCTCCTCTCTCCTTCCGGGAGTCTCGCAGCCGGGGGCCTAAGTTGTGGTAAAACTTAAACTCACGACTCTCGGTAGCCGCCTTTTCTTTTTGAGACGGGATTTGTTACGAAGACTTCTAGAAGTGGTCGCTGTGCCCGGTTTATGGTAGCCTTTTAGTTTTGCCTGAGACAGGGTCTACCAAACTGGCCTTAATTTTATTTTTATTTATACATATATAATATTATATAATATTATATATATTCCAGATTGGCCTCAAAAACAGCTTATATTAGTTTTTTATAGATGTATTTATTGCTGGGTATGATAGCACATGCCTTTAATCCCAGCTCTTCGGGAGGCAGAAGCAGACCGATCTGTCTCTGAGATCTACAGAGCGAGTTCCAGGCCTGCCAGTCCCAACAGTGAGACCTCATTGTTTTTATTGACGTGTATGTGTATCTACGTAAGTTTATGTGCACCCGGTGCCTGCAGGTGCCTGAAGATGCCAGAGGGTGTCTGAGCTTCCAGAACTGGAGTTAAACCTTGTTGGGAGTGGGAGGAACTGGCCCTATGTTCAGTGAAAGAGCTGTAAGGGCTCCTAATCGCTGAGCCTTCTCTGCAGCCCAACTTTAGCTTTTGGTTTTTTGCTAGTTTGAGAACGGCCTCATACTCGGTGTAGCTCAGTTTTGCCTAGAACTCCCGGCAGTCCCGCTGTGAAGAGCTTTGGCCACAAATCTTCAAGGGCCTCTTGAGGTCTGAGGCCATTTCAGTATAGATGTGGGAGGGATCCTTGTAAAAGTGGCCTCGCCTGTGCTAAGAGTTTGTACAGTATATATGTTCACAAAATGCACCTACTCCAAAGATTTTGTTGCCAATACATATTTTGTTTGAAATGCTAGTCGTCCCCTCCCTCCTTTACAGCATACAACCATTACAGTTTTATCTCCATTGGAGTGTAGCTAAGCAGCACACCTCACACTCAGCATTTGGAAACAAAACAGGGAAGTCTGGATGGCCTAAGGTTAAATGTGACAGCTTCTAAATAGTTTAGTTCTGCCTGATGGTTTGCTCCAATAGGATTGCAGTGGTACACACCACCAGTAGATGAGTAGGAAAGTCAAAAAACCCAAATATTCTGGCAAAGTATCACTGAGTTTCAGTTGTCTATTGCTGTGAGTTGCCCTGTGCCCTCTTAGATGCCCTCCCCGTGTCTACAGCTGGGGTGGAGAGTCTCTGAAGATATCCACTTAGCCATTAACTCTTCAGTTTTAGTTAGACACAGCTAAGTAAGCATGTGGTTTTTTGTTCAGTGTTAAATGGGAAGGGATGTGCTGATTAGCTTCCGAGGACTTACATTCTGATGGAGAGACAGAAAAGCAAGACATTACAGTAGGTACGTTAGAAGAGGAAAATGTACTAGGGTGCACAGTCAGCTTCTCACAGTCTAGGGAGGCCATCAGGTAGGTTTGCCTGGAAGTAAGCCTCACAAGGAGGAAGAGTGGCATGTATGAAAGCTTCATGTGAGAAGAAGCCAGGCACATTTGAGGATCTGAGAGACACTGCCTTGTGACTACTAGTTGTGGAAGTGATGGGGTTTAGGGGCCTGTCCCCAGGCTTACCACCGCTCAACATCTTTTTCCTTCTTTTTTCTTTTTATTTATTTTATTTATGTGAGTACACTGTAGCAGACACGCCAGAAGAGGGCATCAGATTCCATTACAGATGGTTGTGAGCCACCATCTGGGAGTTGAACTCAGGACCTCTGTAGGAGCAGTCAGTGTTCTTAACCACTGAGCCACCCCCCCCTTTATTTTTGACATCTTTTTCAAGGACAGAAACTATGACCCCTTTTCCTCACTCCCCAACTGAGGAGTCTGTACTTGATATTTACTGCCCACTCGTGGCAGTCTCTGCTGGCACTTAGCACATGTTAGTCCAGACAGGCCCCTCTTTGCCTCTAGAGAGCTTAAAGCTGGAGAGACAGGCAGGCTGGGATAGTGAACACAGCTGTTAAATAATCTAGAGATAATGTAATGTTCCAGGCAAGGTAAATGTATTAAAATAGGACCTGGGCCAGGCACATGCCTTTAATCCCAGCTCAGGAGGCAGAGACTCTCATGATCAAACCAACCCCCTACCCCTCACCCACAAGAAAGAAAACCACAGAACTTGGAGCAGTCAGGAATGGCCATGAGAGGCATTGCTGGGACAGGTGGTGTAAAAGAAGAGAACTAGGCTCTGGTGCACACAGCCAGGCTTTAGGGTTTTGCATCTTATCCGAAGTAAATACAGTTTCTTTGGGTCTCCATTATCACCACCAAAACAAACCTGGCATTTCACTTGGAAAGTTGCTTTCTTTGTGGGATTTATTAAAAGCACCTTGCCTTGGGCTAGGGATATAGTTTAGGTAGTTGCCCGCTCTGTAGAGGACCTGGGTGTGATGGCAGGTTCTGCTTAATGAAGGCGGAGTGGGATCGGGAAGTTCAAGAAAGGTCGTGTTCTGCTAGATAGCAAGTTTTGAGGCCAACCTGGGCCGTAGGAGACCCTGTCCTGGGAGGGCAGTGCCTGGCCTTTGTATGGCAGCCATCTACAGCCTGCTGACTTCTGTTTCCAGTGTCTTGTTGGTGATGCATTTGGACTGCATTTCGTTGCCTTCCTGATTCTGCCCAACTCCGAATCGTCTCGTGACAGCTGCTACTTGGAACTTAATTGTTTTTATAGAAAATGACACATAAAGCCTATTTGGTTTAAAAGGTGTCATTTTGAAAAGCAGACTTTAGTCAAGCATGGTGGAACACACCTATCGCCTTTGCCTTAGCACTCAGGAGGTAGAGGCAGAAGGATTATTTCTTAGCCAGTCTGGGCTTTAAGATCTTGTCTAAAAAACAAACAACAACAAAAAACTCAGCCAGATTTAAAATTTTAGGAATAGTCAAGAAAAGGTCTAGAAACAATATATTTACTGGGCATGGAGATGCTGGCTGCTCTAAAGAGGACCCAGGCTCAATTCACAGCACTCATGGAGACTCACAGGTGCCTGTAACTCTAGTTCCTGGGGAATCCTACACCCCACACATACACATGCAGACAGAGTACCCATGCTTATAAAATAAATCTTTTTTTTTTTTAAAGTGTATTTGCAGTTGATAATGTCAGTAAAACAGAATAGGTATTGTTTGTTGCTTACAGTGAGGAAAAGGTTTGGTTGACTGATTTTTGTTTTTGGTTTGTTTGTTTGAGGTTTTTGAGACAGGGTTTCTCTGTATAGCCCTGGAACTCTTTCTGTAGACAGGCTGGCCTTGACCTCAGAAATCCAGTGCCTCTGAGATGTGTGCCACCACCACCTGGCTTTGATTGATTCTTTTAAAAAATTATAACATTTTATTTTAGGTATGAGTGTATTGCCTGCATGTATGTTTTATGTTATTTGTTTGTTTATTGAGACAGGAGCTTACTATCAACCCTGGCTGGCCTGAAACTCACTGTTTAAACCTGAGTAGCCGCAAACTAAAAGAGATCTGATTGCCTCTGTCTCCATAATGCTGGGACTAAAGGTATACACCATTGTGCTTGGTCTTTTCTCTTTAAAATTTTTTTTAAAATTTTATCTTATGTATATGAATGTTTTGCCTTTGGGTGTGCCTGTGTACTATGTGTTCCTCTGGGAGCCAGAGAGGCATCAGATCCCCTGGGACTAGAGTTGTATATGGTTGTGAGCCAAGTTCTCTCAAAGAGCAGCCAGTGCTCTCAACCCATGAAGCCATCTCTCTAGTTTGTGATTAAGAATTCTTAACTTGTCCAGCAGGGTGGCACACACCTTTAATCCCAGCACTCAGGAGACAGAGGCAGATGGATTTCTGAGTTCGAGGTCAACCTGGTCTACAGAGTGAGTTCCAGAACAGCAAGAAACCCTGTTTCCAAAAACAAAACAAAACAAAACAAATCTCAACTTTTTGCTTCCTGGCATATTTTCAGTGTTGGAGGAAAAGGGGTAATGTCATTAGTCAGTGGGGACAAAGCCAGAGCCACTGCGTTCTTATTAGAGGGCTTACTACGAGAACAGAAAAACCAGCAAGTGCTGACATGGATGGGGAGGGACTGCAGCTAGAACTCTGATGTGTGGCTAGGAACACAAACCCGTCAGATGCCATTAAAGTCAGTACCTCAGGTGCGCAGCAAAGTAACTGGGTGATCTAGCAGCTGGCTCGGCTACACATACAAAAAGAATGGAAAACAAGCTCTTTTCTTTGTTCTTTCAAGACAGGGTCTCATATGTAGCCCTAGCTGTCCTGGAACTTATGTAAACCAGGCTACCTACAAACTCTTAAGACAGCAGTTCTCAACCTGGGAGTTAAGTGGCTCTTTCACAGGGGTCCAATATCAGATATCCTGAATGGTCAGATATTTACATTACGATTTTTTCCCCCTTCCCTTCTCCCTCTTGCTCCTGCCCTGCTCACTCTAGCCCAAAGGTTTTTTTATTTATTTTTTTATATGTAAGTACACTGTAGCTGTCTTCAGACACCCATTTGAGGGCATCAGATCCCATTACAGATGGTTGTGAGCCACCGTGTGGTTGCTGGGATATGAACTCAATGACCTCAGTGCTCTTAACTGCTGAGCCGTCTCTCCAGCCCCTACACTGTTATGATTTATAACAGCAAAATTATAGCTATGAAATAGCAACAAAAATAATTTTATGGTTGGGGTCACCACAACATGAGGAATGTATTAAAGGACACAGCATTAGGAAGGTGAGAACCACACTTATCTGAGAGATACACCTTGGACACCATGCCTGGCAAAAGCGGGTCTTTAAGAGATAATTGTTATCCATGTTTATAGCTCAACTATTCACAGCAGTCAGGAGACTGAAGCAACCCAAATATTTGTCAGTAGATGGGGGTAAACAATGTGGAAGTACATTCCAGGGAGTGTTATTCAGACTTAAAACCATGAAAACCCTGACAGGAGCTATGGTTGAATTGGCTCCTTGTGCCAAGTGAAGTTCGGTAGCCATAGAAAGACTCACTCTGATTCACCTTGTGGGATGTCTTTAGAGTAATCACTAGAAGAAACAGTAGTTGCTGGGGCTCCTGGAGGAAAAGGACAGTTACTATTGGACGAAGAAAAGTCTGGAAGTTGGTTCAGCTGTGAATGTAGTCAACACAACTGAACTGTACTTTGAAAAATGGTAAGATAAGCCAGGCATGGTGACACATTCCTTTAATCCAGCACTGGGGAGGAAGAAGCTGGTAGATCTCTGCTCATGGACAGCCTGGTCTACAGAGTGAGTTCTGGACACCCAAGGATAGCTAGATCCTGTCTTAAACAATTTCAAAACATGGGGGTTCTGTAGTAGCAGTCATGTCCTGTAGCAACTGGTCATGTCCTATAGCAACTGGCGTGTTTTATTTTACTTGTTGGTTGGTTTTTGTTTTCTTTAGTTTGGTCTTTGAGACAGGGTTTCTCTGTGTAGCCCTGGCTATCCTGGAACTCACTGTGTAGACCAGGCTGGCTTCAGACTCACCAAGATCTGAGTGCTGAGATTAAAGTCGTGCACCAACACTGCCCGGCTACACCTGGCTTTTTCTAACTGTTTTTTTTTCCTTTCAGTTGATTATGGAAGAGTCCCACAAGAGTAACACTTCAGAGACTGCACCTCAGCCTGGTTCAACAGTTCCAGGAACTCACATTGCTCAGATAGTACATCAGGTAAAGCAAAAAAAACTAGTGAGTACTGAGCTAGCCATTGGTGGTCACAAATTAGGTTTTAGTCTCTTAGCACTAATGTTCAGAGAGCTAGCACAGGGATCTTGAAATGATGCTGTCTAAGCAGGGGAGAGACCAAAGTGCCTTTGAAAGACCTTTGTTCCCTTCTTTTTATATTGGGGGGGGGGGGGGGCGACAGAGGGAGGATGCAGGTTGACCTGAAACTCACTATATAAACCAGGCTGCCCTTGAACTCCCAGAGATCTGCCGCCTTCTGTGCTAGGAGGATTACAAGTGTGTGTCACTGTGCCCAACCTGGCCCCAAATTCTTGATCATCCTCTTTTTGCCTAGCACAAGAGTGCTAACATTACAGTCCTGAAATAACAGGCAGATACCCAGCTTGAACCAGCCTCATTTCAGCAAGGTCATGGGAACATATTAAAATGTTCTTCCTGCCAAGTATAGTCATTAGTGAATTCAGCTTAATTGACAGGTATGCATGTTCAGACTGAAAATGTCAACTTTGGAGTTACAAATATAAATTTTAATATAACTAAAATTATGGGGCAACTTCTGGCTCCTACCTAGTGCATAGAAAGCTGAAGAGTCTTGCTTCTACCTCAAACAATAGCAAGTTCAATACTCTACAGGTCACTGACCTCTGAGACCCACAGAAATTCAGTGTGGGTATGACTCACCTGTGGATTTCACACCAGGAAGAAAGAAGTCAGCTGCTTTGAAGAAGTAGCCCAGGCTAGCCTCAAACTCACTGTGTAGTGAAGGGGACCTTAATTAAATTCCTGATCTTTCTATCTTTGAGGCATCTGCTGGAATTGCAGGCATATGTTACACTACATAGCTATCAAGTTTAAAGTTGCTTATTCATCGATCTTTTGGGGTGTGGGTATGCAAATGCCATGACACATACAACTAGGGATAGATAGCACAAATGAACAGTAGATGGTGTTAGAGCTTTTCAGACTTGATATAACTGAAGAAAGACTCAGTGAATGTGAAGGTAGGCTAGTGGAAATGGAAACTGGGGGGAGGGGGCGGGGAGGGATAGCAGAGCAGAACACCCAGGGACTCAAGGCAGGCAGCATCTGTGTGAGTAGTCGCGGTGTAGACGAGATTCTTGCAGTGGGGTTTAGTCAGGAAGAGATAACAGATCTAACTTTTGATTTGACCATTCATATGTCCTTTCTGCTTTCCAGTCAGTGCATTTGGTGCTGCTGATAATGTTGGCTGACTTGTCTTCTAAGTTCGGGAAGGCTGTGATGTGCCATATGGAGAAAATACATGTGTCAGATAACAGAAATGAACTGTAATGCCCTTTACTGCCAGTCAGTGACAATGGATTAACTATATATCAGATGAGGTATCTTGAATGTTAAAACCAGGTAGTATACTTACCAATGGATATACTTGGAAGACAGTGTATTTCTCTAGGAGCAGTAGTTTATTTTATGTGATAATATTATAACCACTGCAGACAAGAATAGTCTGTTATTTATGTGTATGTGTGCATACCTTTGTGAATTCATGTACACGGTGTGTGGAGGTGCCTGTGAGGTCCAGAGGTCTTCGGTAGCTACCATGTAGGTGCTAGACACAGAACCTAAACCCCTCAAGACCAGTGAGCACTTTGAATTTCTGACCCATCTATTTAGCTTTGAGACATTTGTATTTTGATATTTAAGTTATTTATTTTGTGGTGGGGCAGGGTACACTGCTCCAGCACAGTTGTGGAGATCAGAGGACAGCTTCTGGGAGTTTATTCTCTGTTTTGTCATGTGGGTCCTAAGGATTGAACTTGGGTCATCAGGCTTGGTGGCATGTGCTTTTACCTGGGGCCACCTCACTGCCTTTCCTCAAGGAGTTCTGCTCACAAAAGGAGGTAAGAATGACTTGTCTGAGGTGGTTGTAGCTTATAGAGTTGCTCATTTCCCCCTCCTCTCCCCTCTGCTTCCCTTTTCCTCATGACTGATCCCAGGGCCCAGGTTGTTAGGCAGGCACGGGGCCACTGAGCTGCACCTTTAGCCCTGGAAGGGTTTGTTTTCACTGTCGAGTGTTTTTATTTTGACATGAAAGCTTTGCACTGCTGGGCAGTGGTGGCACACGCCTTTAATCCCAGCACTTGGGAGGCAGAGGCAGGTGGATTTCTGAGTTCGAGGCCAGCCTGGTCTACAGAGTGAGTTCCAGGACAGCCAGGGCTATACAGAAAAACTCTTGTCTTGAAAAACAAAACAAACAAACAAACAAAAAGTAAACAAACAGTACTAGACATAATAAATACAGGAAGACCTGGAGTGGGGAGAATAGACCAGGCCTTAGAGCAGCCCTTCTGGGCACTCTGGTTCTACAGTGTGCTGGTAAAGGACACAGACTGAGGTTAGCATCCTCTTGTCTTTTGTACCATGTAGCTGGGTGCTTAGCTATGTTCACTCTATCAGGAGTCTCCCCTGGTTACACTTAGTTTTGCAGCCTGTGTGCAGGGGAGGTTTTTCTATGCCTAAGACACTCCAGTTCCCACCCCCTCTCAGGTGGCTCATGTCTAAGCCAGTGCTGTTTCCCGGGCACCACGTTAGGGAGTGGAGGAAGCAACAGCGTTGAAATCCAGATTCTCAGTCTTAAAAGTTCAATACCAGTGAGCATTAAACATGCAGCTAGAAGGAAGGGTCTGCTCACATCAAGGGCTCCGCCTAACTCAGCTTCAGAGTTCTTAGAGCTCCTGGCGAGAATCCCAGGTAGACTAGTGGCTCCAGAGTTGGGCTGCCTCCTGGTCTTTAGCTTGTGGCTGGCTGTAAGCCTCGGGGTCTCTGACTAGTGAGTTTTCCATTTTCAGGCCTCCAGAGTAGTAGTTTGTAAAACAATAAGTTCTGTAAGATGGCTCTTAGCCACTGTCCTCTTGAGTCACATGAGTAACAGACCAGATCTTCCTTGGCGGTGCTGACTGGTCACATGGGAAGAGTCACCGTCGAACCACGTGTCCCAGCTGACTCAAGACTTGTCCTATGGTAGAACTGCCATTTTCTTTCCGCCCATCTCCCAGCTTTTACATGAGCCTCCCCGCCCCAGCAGGGAGCCCGTGCCCTCCTTTCTGCTGAGTTGCTCTAGTTCCTCTAGTTTGCTGCTGCCCTGATGTCTACCACCCAGTCTTTCTTAGAGCCTGTCAGTTGTTCTGACTGTGACATGGAGCAGTGTGATCCAGCCGCTCCTTACGTACAAGTCCTGTGGTTGTAGTTGTGTCACAAGGCACATGAGCTATTAGATTGTCAGGTGGCAAGCTTCTAGCCCTGCCCTCGGCTTTCTTCTATAGTTGCTGTTGGGAATAGGTGGCCTGTTCCTGAATCTGGCGCTGTTTCTCCTTTGGCTGTCCTTCCTGTATATCACTAGCTGGAAGTCACTTTGTACACCAGACTGACCTTGAAAGTTGTTCAGGCTGGCCTTCAGTTTGTGCTCCCCTCACTTGAGCCTCCTGAGAGCTGAGATTTTTGGGGTGTGGCACTGATGCCCTGCTCTGTCTGCTTTTCTTTCTTTCTCTTTTTAAATATACAAGGACTAATACCCTTTAATTTTATTTTATTTAAATACTATTTATCTAATATGTAGCTGTGTACACTGTCGCTGTTTTCAGACACACCAGAAGAGGGCATCAGACTCCATTACAGATGGTTGTGAGCCACCATGTGGTTGCTGGGAATTGAACTTAGGACCTCTGGAAGAGTAGACAGTGTTCTTAACCTCTGAGCCATCTCTCCAGCCTTCCATCTGCTTTTATAATCTTCTTTCTTTTTAGCTGTTTTGCAACTTTTGTCATTTTTTAATTTCGGAGTTGTTCTCATTCCATTATGGGTCATTAGACCTCTTGAGCATGTGGATTGCCGTCCACTCCATGCTGCTGCCCGCCCGCCCGCCACGGCCTGAGTTCTTACTGAGTTTCCACTAAAGAAAGCTTGATTTTTGTCTTCATCGGAGGAAAAAACATTTCACAATTAGTTAATAGAATTCAGTGTAGTTTATTTTTTAAAAAAGAGATTTTTAAGGACCAGAAAGATGGCTTATTAGCTAGTAAAGGCATTTGCTGCCAAGCTTGGCCTGGGTTAGTTTTAAAAATAAACAAAAAATGTTTAATGAATTTTTTACAGCTCAGTGATGATAACATGAGACAAGAAAAAGGACCTGGAGATGTGGGTGCAGGCTGCCGAGAGTCCTGCTCCTTGTCCTTACAGGAGTCAGATGAAGTAGCATGAGTGGGGCCTGTAGTTACCTGTCATTAAAGGGCTGCTAAGAAGTGTGAAGGTGATTATGTAGACCCTGAGGGCCACCTGGCAGGATTACAGGAAGGCAGAAGTCCAGACAGAAAGTGAGATGTCTCCACTATAACAGAGTTCCCCACAGGAGGGTCTGTGCCTTCAGCTTACGGCTGGCTTATTACTGTCTTCATATTCTTATTAAAATATGTATCTGAGAGTGGGCAGTGGTGCTGCACACCTTTAATCCCAGTGCTCAGGTGGCAGAGACAGGTAGATCTCATGAGTTTGAGGACAGCTAGGGCTACACAGAGAAACCGTGTCGGCGCGTGAAAATCTGAGAACTGTCTTTATGTTGGCAGCCTTCACAACAAATGTTAACTAGACTGGAGTCTTGATCTCCGCTGGAGGAGGCTTCAGCAGGCACCAGAGTCACAGCCTCTTCCTCCTCTCGTACCACAGTCCTCACTTTCTCTCCTACTTGTGTGTCTGTAACATTTCCCCTTACAGTCTGCCCGCTTCCTGGGCCCTCCACGCCTCCTAACCTCTTGTGTTTTCTGCTCTAAAAATTCTTCCTTATCTTTTAATTCTCTAGTCCTTTATTGTTTGCCGATGTCTAAATAGTGATTATTTAGATCTAAATTTATCTTTAGTTTAAGCTTCACTTTTCTGACTTCTGAAGACATTCCCTTATCTAACATGGAGTCTCTCCTGTCTCGTTCCCCATCTTTCTGTGAGGCAGATGTTAGGGCCCAAACCTGAGGGGTCCTGGATGCTAAATGTGAGCTCCACCACTGTTCTACACTAGGCCTGTAATCTACTATTTTTTTTTTTTTTGAGATTATAGATTAGTCATATTTGTCTCTTCCCTTCTCCCTTCTAAACCCTCACATATACTTCCCTCTCCCAATCTCCTTCAAATTCTATCCTCTTCACTACTTGCTATTGCACGTGTGTGCATGCACACATCTATATTCCTAAATTTAACCTGTTCCCTCCTAGAATGCTGCTATGTTTGTGTATGTGGGTGTTTTCCTGCGTGTGTCGCTGTGACTTGTGTGTGCCTGCTGCCCACTTGCTCCGATCCCCAGCTTTCCTGTTACCTGTAGTTCTGTGTAGGGCTGAGGCCTCGTGTGCTTTTCCCTGTCCACTGTGGCATGTCCTCGGTGTCCTTGTCCAGCTCACATTGGGGCAGCCGTGTTGGTGAGACTGTGTGTATGGCTTCTATTACTAGGAGAGAATCTCAGCAAACACCTGACCGCCTGGCTCTTACACTGTCTCGTCTCCATCCCCTCTTCTGCAGTGTCCCTGAGCCTCAGGTGTGGGAGTGTGTGTAGATGTAGTTTTTCATTGGGACTGGGCTCCACAACTCTACATTTTGACAGGTTGTAGTTTTCTGTAGTGGTCTCTTGTTTACCATGAAGTGACGTTTCCTTGATGGGGGTGGAGACTACACTTACCTGTGAGTGTGTAAGGACACTTGTTTATAGATTGTTTTTAGGGATTATACTAGTTTAGTAAATTAGTGGTTGTAGATTTTCCTCCAATAACCATGACTTCCTAGCACTGAGTAGTGAGTTAGGTTTTCAGTATCAGGCGTGGTTTCCCTCTTGTAGAGTAGGTTTTAAGTCAAATGAGAGAGCTGTTGGTTACGATGTGTGTGTTACTACAGTGTTACACTGGTCAATGATGTGACTCACAGCCATCTTAGCTGGACAGGACTATTGGTTGTTTTCTTCCTTTAGATGCTTGCAGCATGGTGCCTTCTGGTATCATAAAAGCTAAACTTCAGGGATGGGCTTTCATGTCAGATGCAGTTTAGGGCCTCATTTTTAAAGTGCATAGTGTCTTCAGCCATAGAGACTGGCCAGGGGTGGGTAGAGGTAACCAAAGACAGTAGGCTGTATGTTTTGGGAGACTTGGATCGCTCTGGTCAATAAGTCAAAAAGAGGACTTGTTTGTTTGTTTGTTTTGGTGTTTTGTTTTGTTTAGTTTTTCAGGACAGGGTTCTCTGTGTATCCCTGGCTGTCCTGCAATTAGCTTTGTAGACCAGGCTGCCCTTGAACTCACAGACATCCACCTGCTTCTGCCTCTCAAGTGCTGAGATTAAAGGTTTTGGGGTCTTGTTTTGTTTGTTACATGGTCTTTAGGTCTTGGAGGGACCATTGTCAGCCAAGATGAGAAAAACACATTAAAATTAAATGCATATATTTATACACAGAATCATACATATGGTCATTTTTGGTTTTGGTGTTTGGGTTGTTTTTCTTTTTCTTGGCAAATAGTATGCTTCCTTGGAGCCTTTTCAGGCATCCTCGCTGTTATTTTACCCACCTCCCTCTTTCCTCCTTTAAAAGAAAAGAAAACCCACAGCAATTATGTTATTGAAACTAAATGCCATCCCTCTATCTGTCAAAGAGAATAGAAGGTTTTACTCACTGATTCACCCTTAGTGAAAGGAGTGCACCTCAGGACCAAGTTGTCAGCACAAAGGAGATTTATTTGCCCAAAGGACAGAAGACAGGGAACAAGAAACGAAGGCAGGGGACTGGGAAGGGGAAGGAAAAGGCCTTGGTTCACAGGCAGACGGTGGTTTATAGAGGTAAAGGGGTGACCCTGTGTCAGGATGAGGTGGTTAATTTTATTTGAACATGTTAGGGCAGCCAAAGGGAGCTTTTGATTTCTGGATTTCCAATACTTTGATATCTGGATCTTGATGACTATCTTTCAGAATGTAATCTTAACAAGGCAGAGGAAATGGGGGAAGGGCAAGGCATGCCAGAGCCATGTTTGTCATGCTCAGACCTTCGAGAGCCTTTCACTTAAGCTTATACATTCTCATATGATGTCATCCCTAAAGGCCCAGGTTACACTTTGAGCAATTGAACAAAGATAGGAGTTAACAAATTTGTCACTTAGGTAGACGGGAGAGTTACACAATAAAACCACTGCCAGAATTCATTCTTTCTTTCCTTTGTTGCTGTTTTTTGAGACAGGGTTTCTCTGTGTAGCCTTGGCTGTCCTACCTTATGTAGAATTATTATTTAAGAACACCCATTTTGTTCTTTTCAAATAGTTGTTACCTGGGATCAGCTTGCCCATTTGGCAGAACTGTGCTTTTCTCAAGAAGAGAACTAGGAAATTTATGGTAGCCAGGACTTAAGATTGGTTGTGATCTAAGTTGCTTTCAAGCTGCCCATTAGAGGCAGGTTCTTTGGGACGGGCCTAGTGGTTGGTCAGTCTTGATGAATGAACATGTACACCCTAGATCACAGATCTGCATCTCTCTGGGCGTGGTTGGCATACTGACCACTCATCTTTGCAGTATTTTAGAGACAGTGCTCCACTTGGCTCAGTTCTACTCCGTGTTGTTTAGCATCTCTTAGGAAGTCCTTTATGGCATCAGCTCTCCTCTACATCAGGTGTAAGCGTTTGATCATCCGTGTCTGATGGTGGCAGTTTCTCCTCTGGGTCTGATTTTGCTGCCTTTTCTTCTGCTTCTCATTCTGGTGCTTTATTGTTTAATGGCCATTAAGCTTTAAAAACAACTGTTGGGAATTTTTAGTTCCAGGGAGATAACTGTATTTCTTGAAGCTGCTCACTATACAGGCAGGCTTAGAAAGAGTCTAGAACAAGAGTTGTCATTGACTGCTCAAAACTGGGAGTCGAGTCCATCTCCTTTGCTCTGCCTTGGCTGTTGTAGTCCTCACATGCTCTCTCCATGACTGAAAACAATATGCTTTATTCTGTACCTCTCCTTCCCACCAACTCCCAGTACCTCCCAGTACGTCCTTTGAAACTTTTTTTTTTTTTCCGAGACAGGGTTTCTCTGTGTAGCCCTGGCTGTCCTGGAACTCACCCTGTAGACCAGGCTGGCCTCAAACTCAGAAATCCGCCTGCCTCTGCCTCCCAAGTGCTGGGATTAAAGGCGTGCGCCACCATCGCCCGGCTGAAACTTTTTTCTTAAGGTTTCCTTTTCAGACAGTTTTTAATCAGGTGTCAGTGCCATACAGTAAACCGTGTGCTTGTGATTAGCTATGGAGGTCTTAACTGTCTAACCTGTCTAACCTGAGCCAAGCTCAGTCTTCTATAAGTCACCCCCTATGTGCAGCAACTCAGAGAGGTCACCCTGAGAATGGGGAGTTTGTACCCTACTTCTTATACACCCTCAGGTTGCTGTAGTGTGGCACCATGGAACTAGAAATCAGGCTACAGGGCAGGAGCAAGTGAGCAAGTGGAAAAGTTGCATTGTACAATTTCTGAAAACACAGGAGGGGCTGGGGAGATGGCTCAGGGTTAAGAGCACTGACTGCTCTTCCAGAGGTCCTCAGTTCAACTCCCAGCAACCACCTGGTGGCTCACAACCATCTGTAATGGGACCTGATGCCCTCTTCTGGTGTGTCTGAAGACAGCTCCAGTGTACTCACAATAAAATAAATCTTTTTAAAAAATAGAATTCTGATACACTACAGTGAAATTAGAAGACATTGTGTGGGGGCGGACATTTTATGTTTTAGAGGGTGAGAAAAAAAGGTTTTGTAGACAGGATGTCACTGCAGCTCAGACTGACAAGTTTGCTAGGTTTGGGGATTACAGACCCATGTCATCATGCCTGGTGGTACTTGCATGAAAGACCTCTGAGCCTTAGCAGCATAGTAAGGCAGGTACCTTCCCATGGTCAGATGCAGGGCTGTCTCTGAAGTTCAAATCGTGCCCACCAGTAGAGAGCTCCTCTTCTCTGCTCTCCCAGTTTTACCTTCTGGATGCAAGGATGGTAGGGTGAGCCGCTGTTAGTCAAGGTGCTGCAGCCCTCTCTTCCTCCTGAGCACCGTGACTGGCAGTGCTGTCAGAAGAGTGTTCTGTTCTGTGTGTTTTGAACCAGAGGCTGGCCGTGTAGCTGAGGTGACTTCAAGCCTTTTCTGCTGAATGACACAAGGCTGAGGGCAGCTGTGTTCTGTGCATATATTGAGAGTATTGAAGATTTCTCCTCCTGTTTGCTGTTGGTGTCATAAAGGAGAAATACTTAGTGTCTTAACTTTAGAAATTATTTTTTGGTAAAAAAAATTTTCCAATAAAAAATTTCCAATAAAAAAAAAAGAAGAAATTATTTTTTTGAGTTTAGTGAGAGAACCTGAAGCAAACCTAGGAGGGACAGACTGACTGACAGTGGCTGAAGGTCAGGATTAGAAACAGAGCATAAGGCCTGGCTGTGTAGACTCTAACCCCAGCCCTCGGGAAGCAGCGACAGGCAGAGCTCTGGGAGTTTGACACCAGCCTAGTTGATGTAGTGAGTTCTAGGACAGCCAGGCTACATAGTGAGACTCTGTGGTGGGACTAGAACGTCCTTCAGTACCTGAGTGAGCATGACAGTCATCTGCGTGTCACCAGTTACTGAGGAACAGGAAGCGTGACTCTGAGGGTCTCTGTGTGAACTCATGAGACACTAGGGTGGTTCTCTTTGAGACAGGGTCGAGTTAGCCCAGACTGGCTGCAAAATGATGGTCTCCCAGCTTCCTGAGTTCTGGGGTCACAGGAATAGGCTGCCATCAGCTGGAATCGCTCATTGAAGGGGATGATTAAAGGTGAGACAAGCCCTGCGTGATAATCTGACAGAGGCTTTAGACAGACAGCAAACAAGGCACAAAGCGAAGTCAGGTGTCATAATCCAGTTTTAGGGAAATGTTAGGTATTTTAGTTCATTTTAAGAGTTAAAAATAGGGGCTGGAGAGATGGCTCAGCAGTTAGAGTCCTGACTGCTCTTCTAGAGAACTTGAGTTTAATTCCCAGCACCCAATGGCAGCTTAACTGTCTGTAACTCTATTCCAGGGGACCTAACACCCTCACACATGCAGTCAAAGCATTGATGCACATAAAATTTAAAAAAAAAAAAAGGAGTTAAAAATAGGCTAGGTGGTGGTGGTTCACACTTTAATCTAGCACTCTGGAAGCAGAGGCAGGCAGATCTCCGAGTTCCAGGAAAGTGTGGTCTACATAGCCAGAGCTCCACAGAGAAATCCTGTTTCCACTTAAAGCTTGGTTCTAAAAGTTTAAGAATAGTTAATATTAGCCGGGCGGTGGTGGCGTACGCCTTTAATCCCAGCACTTAATCACACTTTAATCTAGCACTCTGGAAGCAGAGGCAGGCGGATTTCTGAGTTCGAGGCCAGCCTGGTCTACAGAGTGAGTTCCAGGACAGCCAGGACTACACAGAGAAACCCTGTTGTGAAACCCCCCCCCCCCCCCAAAAAAAATAGTTAATATTTACTTGTATCTACCATATAAAGTGCCTTCCATACATTGGTTCATTGTGAGGTGAGACAATGCTGACTCCTACCTGGCACCCCCACCACCTAATTTCTGTCCTTGTAGCAGCCTCTGACACAGCTGTTTGCTCTTCCCATTACTGCTACCTTCACTGCTTTCCTGAGGCAGCAGCTAGCTTGTTTGCTTGGCTCTTGTCTTCTGATCTCTTCTTACCGTATATTAACATGAAAGTATTCATGGCTTTAAGGGTTCCAAAGAGCTTGGCCTTCACCTGTGTACTTTACTGAAGGAAGCTACATAGTGTAGCTGCAGGGACAGAGCTCTGGTCCTCTGGAAGAACAGTTCAAGCTCATCATTTCTGAATCCCCCTCATCCCTTGCCTTCCACGTCCATCACATCTAGCACAGAGCAGACCTGTAGGCTTACGTATTCAGCTGTAGGTCTCTTAATAGGCTTTTTAGACTCAGCATGTGTAAATATGGTGCAGAGATCAAAACTGTCTTTTTGTCTTTTAACTAGTAGAATAATATCATTGAAAGGTTTACTTATGTATTTTATGTATATGACTGCTCTGTCTACATGTTCATCTACACTCCAGAAGAGGAATCCCATTATAAATGGTTGTGAGCCACCATGTGGTTGAGAATTGACCTCTGAACCTCTAGAAGAGCAGCCAGTGCTCTAAACTGCTAAGCTATCTCTCCAGCCTCTAAATAATAGCATTTTATTTGAGATGTGAGCTTTATTGTTTGCTCTGCTCTACTGTATTGTATATGCTTTCTGGCTTCTTGAGATTGGGTTTCTCTGCCCTGGAATTCACTTTGTAGACCAAGATGGCTTCAAACTCAGATCTGCCTGCCTCTGTGTCCACAGTGCTGGGATTAAAGTGCCAGCACACCCAGTCTGTTTGTTTGCTTTAAATGTCTTTAGATGCTCCCCTTTGCTCTTCGTTTTGAACCTCAGAAGTAACATTCAAGAAAGCAGCTGACAGAAGGCAGAGCGCGCATTCCTGTAGATGTGAACCCGCAGTTCTTCGGTGTATTAAAATGAGCTCTGATTTGTAGGTATCATCGTTATCAGAAAGTGACGAGTCTCAGGACTCATCTGACAGCATAGGCTCCTCACAGAAAGCTCACGGGATCCTGGCCCGGCGCCCGTCTTACAGGTCAGTACTTTGTTATCAGTGCGTTCACAGAGTTCTGAGAAAATGTAAAGTGGCCATGGGTGGTTAGGTGAGGGAGCAGATCTTAGAGAGGTTGCAACCAGATTAAGCTGAAGAGTTTAGACAGGTCCTTTCTGTGAAACCCCTGCTGTCCTAGAACTCACAGAGCTCTGCCTGCCTCTCAAGCCTGAGCCTCCATGCCCTGCTGTTATAGCAGTATAAAAGCAGAAGTGCAGGGGGTGGGAATTGGCCTAACTGTATGCTCTCTCTTCTCTCTTAAGTCTGAGCCTTTGTCTAGGTCCTGTGTCCTTCTGTATGTTCTAACCAGAAGCCTCTTGATCATTATGTACGTGTGTGTTTGCCTGCATGAATTTGTGTGTGTCATGTGTATTCCAGGGGCTAGAAGGTCTTAGGTCCCCTACGGCTTGAGTTACAGGTGGTTGTGAGCTGCCATGTGGGTGCTGAGAACCTGAGTTGTCTGCTGCAACAGTAACCATTGAGCTATGTTTGAGCCCCCGTAGCATTCCATTTTATTCAAAGGCATGGCCGTGTGTTATGTTCTGGTAGGATAACTGTCCCTCAGTAAATGCCAAGTAATTGCACAGTGAATGGAGATCTGTAAGTAGCACAGTTGATTGATCAAAAGCCTTTGGAATTGTCTGAACTTTCACATGGACAGAGGTAAGAGTATTGGGAGTGAGTGAACTTGTGACAGTTCCATGGTAGAATTGACCAATCCTGGAGCCATGTGTGGTAAGAAGACTCAGAATGATGATGTGTGTGAACAGTGTGCTAAGGTTTTGGATGGTGTCAGAGGGGTCTGTAGAATAACTTGGAAAGATCTGCTAGATGTGAATCACGGTGGCACTGACTTGATCTTGTGAAACTGGGCACGGCAGAGTACTGATTCACCTGAGAACCACACACTCCAAAGTGATCGAGGGAAGGATGACAGCTCTGCTGTCCGGGAGCTCAGCTTCATCAGATGGAGGGAAAGGAAGTAACAGAAATAAGAATGTGCTTTTGTTTTAATCCCAGGTGTGGGATATGGAGCTCCTTCAGATTGCCCACAGCAGCTGCCTGCTGTGATTTGATTGGCTGGCTGCAGATAGCAGATAGTTTCTTCAGTTGTGTGACATTTGGAATTCTGCGAACTTTTCAGAGGGTATATAAATGTTAGGGCCCCAGAGGTGGAGGCTTGTTGGTTGTTGGTCGTCATCATTCCTGGTTGCAGTTTGTTAAGTAGTCCATGTGTGAAGATGAAACAAGAAGAAGAAATGAGCTATCCTGACAAAGATCTAACTTGCCCCAGGAATGAATGGATGCCTCTAATCAGGAAATAGTCTAACAATAATGATACCTTTCCCAACTCTTTTCTGGGATCTCTTTTCTCTCTATCCTACCTAGTGTTAGGGGGCTGAAAGGGTGGAAGAGAGAAGAACCCACAAAATAGCAAAACACCAGCTACAAAAGTCTATCAATAAAAGGTGATTAGGAGCTAGGTACTTGGAACTTGTACTTGATTGATTCAGTAGTGAACAGGTGTGTTAACTTTGTGTAATTTTAAAAGGATTTCTTTTTATATTTTCAATTATGTGTATCTGTTAGGGTATGTGCATGAGTGCAGTGCCAACAGAGGCTGGACAGGGCATCACATGCTCTGAGCTGGTGGTTAGGAGTTGCCCAACAAAGGTACTAGAAAACCAACACAGATCCTCTGGAAAAGTGGTCTTAACCACTGGGCCACCTCTCCACTGCAATAACCGGTGTCTTTAATGTCATTTTACTTGTTTGGTTTTTGTTGTTGCTGTTGTTTTTGTTTGTTTTGAGACAGGATGTATAGCCCAGGCTAGGATTAGCCTCATTGCAGTTGCCCTGCCTGTAGCTGTCACCAATGCAGAGATTGTAGATCTGAGCCACCGTGACTACCTGAGATAACTAGCTTTTAAATAGAAAAGATTGAGTTGGTTCTGTTTTACTGGTTTTGATCCATGTTTGGCTTCATTGGTTTTGTGCCTGTGTAAAAAGTCTATGGTCCTCAGGAATGTGTGGTCCGTTGAGAACCTCAGTACGCAGGCAGCAAAGGGGCTGCATCCCAGCTCCCTACCTACGGGCCTTTCCCAGTTACTTCATTCCCTGCTTCTGGGCTCCACTGTCTCACCAAAGCACAAGTTTACAATGGAACTTGATGGAGTTAACACATGATGCATCAGAGGACACCTCCCCAAAACAAATCAACAGTTGTATATGTGGTGGGGGACCCTAAAGAATTCAGCTGAGAACTATAAAAGCTAAAAGAAATAATGCAGTATTAGCAGACAGCAACAGATGTAATATAAGCATCAGTAAGTCCCTAAAGAATCCAGATTATGAAATTAGCAGGGAGTCTATGTCTGATTTAAATCAGGAAAGATACAAAGAGACCCTACCACTAGAACAGAGGACTGGGAGGACTTTGAAAATGAACAAACCTAGAAAGATGAGTCCTTTACAAGTTTAGATGTGACTGAAGAATGGGTAGTCAGTTGGAGATTCCAAGCAGACTACCTAGGATGAGCACAGAGGTAAACAGAAGGAAGGAGACAGGATGGGAGGTGTGCCTCAGCATGAGCTGCATCTGCCCACTGGCAAGTGCACTAGGCAGGCTGTTGCTGAGCTAGCTGGGTTCCCAGCCCAGGTAAGTATTAGATCTTAAAAAGCTTCCAAAAAGCCGGGCAGTGGTGGCGCACTCCTTTAATCCCAGCACTTGGGAGGCAGAGGCAGGCGGATTTCTGAGTTCAAGGCCAGCCTGGTCTACAGAGTGAGTTCCACGACAGCCAGGGTTACACAGAGAAACCCTGTCTCGAAAAACCAAAAAAAAAAAAAAAAAAAAGCTTCCAAAAGAGGAAAATTATTTAGAAAGGAATGACTGTTAAGCTAATAACAGATGTTTTGAACAGTACCGTTAGACAATGGACTGAAATCTACCTTTCAACCTAGAATTCTGTATCTAGGGATGTACCCCAGTTGTGGTTTGAATATGCTTGGCCCAGGGAGCTTCACTATTAGCAGGTATGGCTTTGTTTGTGTAGGTGTGGCCTTGATGGAGGAAGTGTGTCACTGTGGGTGTGGGCTTTGAGACCTTCCTCCTAGCTTCCTGGAAGTCAGTCTTTTTAGCTGTGTTCAGAACTCTCGGGTCCTCCGGAGCCGTGCTTCCTGCTATAATGATAATGGACTGAGTTCTGAACCTGTAAGCCAACCCCAATTTAATGTTGTTCTTTTAAGACTTGTCTTGGTCATGGTGTATCTTCACAGCAATGAAACCCTAACTGAGACACCAGTGGTTAATTTAATTACTAAGACTTGCCTAGCATGTGCAAGACCCTGGATTTGGTGTCCTTGTACTTCCCCAGAAGAGTGTTTACTTGTTACTGTTGGCTTCTTACAACAATAGCAATGACTCATTTAGTGGCTTGATAACAAAATAGGGAACTGGGAAAATATATCAATGTAGAACATTTATCTATATGTGCAAGGCCCTGGGTTTGATCCCCAGTACCACAAGAGAGACAAAAATAAGAGAACATAGCGTGGGAAAGGCACACAATAGCTTAGGTGACAGCACTCTGTAGGAAAAGAGTTACTCTGAAGTCTTAAGTTGTAACATTACCATCTATTGATTCCTGATATGTAGTGCATAGATATTTTATATTCTAGTGTTTATGCTCTAAATGTTTAATAGTTTGACACTGAGAATGGAATGAGCAGTGCATTCTGGAGTATGGTATGCATGTGACTGTCAGAGGACACCTACAGGCTGATGGTTCTCTCTCTCTCCCTTGACCATGTGAATCCCTGGGTCAAACTCCCAATTGTCAGGCTTGGCAGCATGTGCTTTAACCACAGGGCCATCCAGCCACCCTGAACTTGGTCTTCCTGCCTCCGTTTTCCAAGTGCTGCTGTAGAGGCATGTGCTACCAGACACCGCCTCTCTGCAGTTTTGTGGTAGCAGATCTGCTCTTGTCTCTGAGAACCGTGGGTTCTCTTCCACTGTGACTATACTATTGGAAGTTGAAAAGGCCCTTTGTTCTTTCTGAGTGAAAGACACTTGAACAGCCATCTTTCCTGCAGAGGAAGGATACTTAACAGCTGTACAAGGGCCTTGCACCTCAATGATGCTCGCAATTTTTCTTCGTTGTATGACTGACATAAAATGTATATTATAATGATAAATGCTAAGCAAAAAGACTCCTTACCCCCAAGGCTTCTTAACATTATGGTTTGGGGCCCTGTAGATGCTTGTGCTACTTATTTTTGAAACAGGGTATCACTATGTATCTCTAATTGGCCTGGAACTTAACAGATCCGCCTGTCTCTGTCTCTGGGATTAAAGGTGTGCACAGCTAAACTCAGCTTGATTATTGTACTTTAAAAACATTCAGCAGATACTTACTGAACTCTATGTCCCAACTTTATGGTTTCTCTTTCTCTACAAAAACAAATTGAAAAAGTAAGTTAGTTAGGTGGCGGTTGCTCGAATGCCTTTAATCCCAATATTTAGGAGACAGAGGCAGGTGGATCTCTGAGTTTGAGGACAGCCAGGGTTACACAGAGAAACCCTGTATCAAAAAATTTTTTTAAAGAAGGAGAAAACAAAATGAAAAACAATAAAACAACAAAAAGAAACAAAAAAATCCACAGAAAACTATGGAGTCAGCTATGTGTTGTCCAGCTCCATGAGCAAACTGTCCGGACGGATGCAGCTGGTGCACAGCGGCCCCTGGAGAACAGCACTGTGCACATAGTGTCGTCCACTTCCCCGGCTGTTGAGATTTTTTACTGGTTTAGATTGTGCTGGTCTTGTACACACTGTCAACAGTCAGTTCATGTGCACATCAGTCCTGTTGTGTCTGAAGACGCTGTTTCTGTAGTTATGCTTCCATGGGTCTGAGCTTTGAGGACAGGAGTTTGATGAAGACATCCCATTTAGGGCTGAGTGCTTAAGGCTTAGAAATCTCTGCACACTGTCTCTCTGATAATCCCCATCTCATGGGATAAGAAGCTTCTACAGTGAAGGTCGAGGGCACTGACCTGAGTCTAGCCTACTGTGCCCACTGGAGGGTCCTGGAGAGACTGGCTCTGTGGTTCTGCAGACATCACAAAGGAATGCAGATGGGCTGGAAGGAAAAGCTGATGGGGCAGCTGGAATCCAGTCTGACGTTTTGTAGTCCATTGAGACAGTGGGTGAAGACTATGTGGAGTGAAGAACAAATGCCCTTAGCCCTGCACCGTGGAAACTGAGGCAGAGGGTTGCTGGAAACTCAGTGGTAATTTGGGCCACAGCACCTGGTAGTGTCCAGCCTTGCTCTGTGGAATCCTGTGAACTCTCAGGAGAAGCCCAGCTCTCTTAGGGCCAGTCCTTTCTGGATGAGTAGGAAAGCTCCTGGATGTCCTTCCTGTAACTTGTTCACTTGAGCAGTTCTCCTGGAGTCCTGCAGCTGTGCTGTTGTTATCTCAGGCTCTTGTCTCCAAGGCAGTACCTGGAGGCGTGGGAAGGTTTCCTTACCTTCTCTCCTGTTGCCGTTTGTACAGGCAGCTGGGTTTTGACCAACACTGGCTTCTCTAAGGGACTTATTCTTAGACAAGAGGGTTCCGTGTCCTTGTAAGTAGATGTGGGCTAAGACTGGCATGAGTTAGACCCTCTCTTCTCTCTCCAGGAGCCTGCCTGACTCCCACTTCTCTCAGTGGGCTCGTCCTTGCAGACTGCTCCAGCAATAGTTGAGGCACAATGGCTTCCATGTTATGGTTGCTTTTTTGGCTGCGGCCATGAGTGTAAACATGTATCTTGTTTGTTACCCTGTGTCCATGAGTTATCTGCAGGCTGAACTAAGCTGAGTTGAGATCTGTCTTCATCCAACAGCCATAGATTAGTTAATTCCTGACTTAGAAATCACTGGAGGGTGACTCACCCTGGAAGGAGTTTCTGAGATTTAAAGCGTTCTTAGCAACAGCTCTTAGGAAAACTGCGTTGTGATGACTCAGCTTTCTTGTGACTCTGGGCCTGGTTCAGCAGCACGTTGACTTTAAAGACCACACTCTCGGGAGAATTCAAATGCAGCGATTCAATAAAGCTTGCTCAGCTGATGTAGGACTGGCCTCTGCTCTTGGTTAGTCTCTCTTCTGCCTTTGGCCATGGCCCTTTACTCTTTGGTCCAGGCCCATCTCCTGTTCCTGCCTGGCCTGTCACACTGAGACTGAAGACGTGCACCCCCATATCCAGTTAGATCACCTCACTTCCAGCCTGAACGGGTGTGGTGCTTCATTCCTGTAATGCTAGCACTGGGAGGCTGGCAGGGTAGGAGGATCACAGTTTGAGGCTACACAGTCGGAAAGAGGGCGTGTGAGAGAGATGCCTAGTGGCTTCCTTTTATGAAGGCATTGTCATTAACAGCGTTAACACCGTTGTATTTATTACAGGAAAATTTTGAAAGACCTCTCATCTGAAGATACGCGGGGCAGAAAAAGCGACGGAGAAAATCCCAGCATTTCTGCCGTCACTTCTATGTCTGTTCCAACTCCCATCTATCAGACAAGCAGCGGACAGTACAGTATGTATAGGGTTTGTTCCACATGACACACACAGGACTTAACTTTATGGAAAGAAATGTGTTTAGAAAGGCTGCCATATTTTAAGGGTGTTGATTATTAGCATGTTTGGAAAGTGCTTTTTTTGCATTATCTCATTTCTTAAAACAACTTTGTGAGATGGACATCGGGTGAGATGGTAAGTGTTTCCTCGGGGTGTGGTGACACATGCCTGTTATCCTAGCACTTGGGGTATAGTAGCATCAGGCTCATAAGTTGAAGGCCAGCTGTGCTACGTATTGAGTCCAGCCAAGCCACTATGTAACGAGACTCTGCCTCAAAACACAGTGGGCTCCTCCCAACCCCTCAAAGTTAGATACTGTCCCTATTGTCACATTGCTTGTGAGTAATAGAGCCAAGAGCATGCACCTTGTACAAGTCTCTTGTATACACGTGTTGTCTGTGACCTTAATACTGGTGCAAATTAGTATTTTGGTTACTTCTGTGATAAGAATTAAACACAGGCTAGAGCGATGACTCAGCGGTTAAGAGCGCTGACTGCTCTTCCAGAGGACCTGAGTTCACTTCCCAGCAATTGCATCATGGCTCACAACCATCTGTAATGGGGTTTGATGTCTTCTTCTGTCACACAGGCATGCATGCAAATAGTGCACTCATATGCATAAATCTTTTTTAAAAAAGAATTAAACATGATATTTGAATCTTCAGTTTGAGATTAAGGAAGAAAAAGAATGGAGACTTTGGATGTGACAGTAACGTGCACCATGGGTAGTTCTGGTCTGTCAGTACAGAGAGCCATGTTACTGGCTACTGGTGTGAATCCCTTCTGGGGACTAGTGGTAGTGGAACAGGTCCAGTGTGGCCTTGAGAAAGTTACAGAAAGCACAAGTCTCCAGCCAACAAACATGCACACATACCCAGCCAGCTAGTAATAGTCTAGACTTGTACTTGTGCTCACACCTGTATTTTTTGCCTAAGCATTTAGGAAATGGATTCCCTTCTCTTATTAAAATGATATTTAATGAAATTAACAGGTATAATACAGTTGTTTCTGAGATAGGTGTCTCACTGTTGCTCTGGCTGGCCTGGAACTCGGAGACCTGCCTGCCCTATCCCTCTTGAGGTTAAAGACATGTGCAGCCACGCCCAGGTGCTTTCTAACATTTTTAAATCTTTCATGTTAGTTTGTTTTCTAGACAGGGTTTCTCTGCATAACCTGGCTGACATGCTCTGTAGACCAGGCCGGCGGTTAATGCTTAAATGCTTTTCCAGAGGTTTCCCTCGATTTTAACTGTTGCTGCCCTTAAGTTTATGTTGGTGAAAGTGAGGAAGGAACTTGAGCTTGTAGTTACCTGCTCAGTTTAGGGGGTGCTGCCCTGTGAACTTTGCCCTAGTTTTCCTGGCTGTTCTAAAATACTTACAGTAAGGTTCACTTTGGGAGTTTGGATAGATATGGTTTATAACACACTCACCACAGTCTGTTTGGTGGTTGATGTGTAGCTCAGTGGTAAAGCACTGAGTTCTATACACAAGGCTGAGGTTCAGTTCCTAGCACCTCGGTGAGAAAACTCCAGGAAGTCTGATTTGATTGGCACCTTCCATGAAATGGCTGCACCACCTGACCACCTTTCAGCCCTCTAACTACTGAGCCACACCGCCTCCTGAGTCACTAACTTGGGTCCATCCTGACAGCTAGCTTCTGTTAGTACCTTCATTTCTTTTCTCTGCTATAGCTAAAGTTATTGATTAAAGGGTCGACTACATGGGCATGGTGACCCACAGCTGTAACCCCAGGGGTGGCAGGGCAGAAGCAGGAGGTTCAGCAGTTTAAGATGAGCATTGGTTATGGAGCCGTTCTAGGGTCAGCCTGGAATGAGGTCCTGTCTCAAACCAAACCAAACAAACCAGAACCTAAAAGAACTAAAGTGTCAAGTCGACTCTCGTGCCAGTCCCTGCTGTGTGTGGCTTCCTGTTTCACCAAGGATACCATCCAAGGCCTAAGGTTTTTGTTCCGGCTTTCCAGTCTGGCCACATGGGCTTTCTTGCTCTACTTCCAGCCCTGTTCATTCAGGGTCTTTGAGGTTGTTACCCTCGGTCTGCCTTCTCCTCGTGCAGACAGTCACATGGCTAACATCCTTAGTCCTCTCTTTACTGTGTGCTGTACATGTGTGTGTGGATGCATGCACACATATGCCAGAAGAGGGAGTCAGCTGTGCTCCTCTTTCCATCCCACCTCTTCCTCTGCTCTAGGCTCGCCCTCTAGACCTGACCCAGGCCGAAATCCTGTCTCCAGCACCCCGGAATTAGAGCTACAGGTGTGCATAGGATGCCTGACTTCTCACCTGAGCACCAGGCTCTTGAGCACTGCTGCCCTCTACTGTGCAGCCGGCAGCCGGGGAGCCAGTTCTCCAGCCAATTACCCTCCCGTGCTTTAGATTTCATTACCCGTCTAGAGTTCCCTGGACGTGTAAAAAACGGGGAGCAGTGGTTGCAGAGGTGACTGGGGGTTGATGCTGGCTTACCTAAAGCTGAATGGGCTTCACTGGCACCTCCTAACACATAGACGGTAGAAGGCAGCAGGAGAGGAAAACCCTACGGAGACATGTAGGCAGATATTTCAAGCAGTAAGTGGAGATAAGTACAACACAGACTAGTATTTAGGACAGCAGAGTCTGGAGGACCCGTGGGACATCAGTGTTTGCAGTGTTCAGGACCATAGCCATCAAGCCAGGGAGGCTGCTTAGGCTTTACATTGTTCTGATGAGGCTGTGGCTGCTGTATTGAACAGTGCAGCTTTTAGAACAAGTAGGACTAGATCAATACATATGACCAACTAGAAGAAGGCAGGTTACAAAAAGAAAAGTACATTGCTGCTTATATCTAATATCCAAACACACTCATTTGCAGCTATGAGTATCCCATACACATATTGGGTATATAGTACTATCAGTTCAATACACACAGTGGCTATATGTTACTATCAGTCCTGTGTGAAGCCTAGGAAAGGAGCCAGAGACAGTGGGGACTTGACGGTACAGAGAGTAGTCACCTCCATCCTGCAGTTAGTAAATTAGGAATGAGACTTTCTGCTTATATATTTTTGAGAGAAAATGATATCTGTATCACACATATAATTTCAAAAGAAACCTGCTAAAATATCGGGTGTTCTAAAGTCAGGCACTGTAGAATTTGGTCCTGGGTCTTCCTCCTACACCCATGCTCCCAGAAATAAGACTCAGACTCAGATACATTTACATATAGCCATGTAGCTAGGCTCTTCTGACTAGATCATAACTTTAATAACACATTTTTTTTTTTTTTTTTTTTTTGGTTTTTTGAGACAGGGTTTCTCTGTGTAGCTCGGGCTGTCTTGGAACTCACTCTGTAGACCAGGCTGGCCTCGAACTCAGAAATCCGCCTGCCTCTGCCTCCCAAGTGCTGGGATTAAAGGCGTGCGCCACCACCGCCCGGCTAACACATTTATTTTAACCTGCATTCTACTACATGACTCATTACCTGTGCTCAGGCACCAAATATCTGCCTTCTCACATCTTCCTGGGTGGATCTCCTACCTGGCTCTATCCCAGAATTCTTCTGCCTCATGGATGTCCTTACCTTTTATTCTACCCTTAGGCCATAGGTGGTTTTGTTTGTTTGTTTGTTTGTTTGTTTTTTTAAATTGAAAGGTGATGCATCCATACAACACATAAGATATTCTTTCTACGGGATATTAAGGTATGTGTGGGTAGAGTTGAGTAGCTGAGCTCCTGGGAAACCCTGGAGCTGATAACCCCTGTAGCACATAGACCGCCTTGTTTTGGCTTCCTGGTAGCCAGAGTATGAAAGGGGAAACGCAGTGTTGATTTAAAAAGGCACAGACATGGGGTGGGTGGGGGGCACATCCTCATAGAAGCAGGAGGGGGGGTGGGATGAGGGGTTCCTGGCGGGGATGGGGAGTGGGGTAAGGGGATGACATCTGAAATGTAAATAAAATATCCAATAAAAAAAATACACCTTTTTAAAAAAAAAAAAAAAAAAAATGCACGCCTTTAATCCCAGCACTTGGAGGCAGAGGCAGGCGGATTTCTGAGTTCGAAGCCAGCCTGGTCTACAGAGTGAGTTCCAGGACAGCCAGGGCTACACAGAGAAACCCTGTCTCGAAAAACCAAAAAAAAAAAAAAAAAAAAAAAAAAACCAAAACAACAAAAAGAGGTGATTTGCAAAGATTTCCAAATACTTCGGAAATACTGAAGGAGAGAGTATGGCGGGTATGCTGCTGTATATAAGAGAGACATAAATCTGGAAAGAGACAGAAAGGCCTGGGAAAGGGGGACAGTATCAAGAGATAAGCATTTTTATGAATAAAACTCGTAAAACACTGCAAAAAAAAAAAAAAAAAAAAGGCTCAGACATGAGGCTTTGACTTCTGATTGAGATTTGCCTCTCGGCCGTCATTTAAGAGAGCTGGAAATGTCTGACATCTGGTACTGTGGTCCACAAGTGGCTTTCTGATGGCTTTATTTTTACCAGGTGTTAAGTGAATACTTTACATTGTGTATATTTTTGTTTGGTTTTGATTTTTTTCCCCCCCTCTGTGTAGCCCTGGCTGTCCTGGAACTTTGTAGCCCAGGCTGGCCTTGAACTCAGAGCTCACCTGCCTGTGCCTCCCAAGTGCTGGGATTGAGGGCATGTAAAAGACAATATTGAATTCTTCCATTTTTTTCTATTCCTGTGCCAGCTTATGGTGGTCTTGAACTCTGATGCTACTCTCTGTACTTCCTAAATGCTAGAATTACAGGTGTGTCAGTCACCATGCCCAGGTTCAGATAAAAAGTAAAATGTTTATTTGCTATAGAGAGTCTTGGGCTACATGAGATACTATATACTCAAAAAAATAATTAAAAAAAAAATCCTTGGCTGTTAGATATTTCATTATTGCCCAATATTTCTGTGGTAACATCAGCAATTAACATAAACCGCCCATAGATTCCAAAATGTGTTCTTTTTATGATTTATTGTGTAGTATGCAGCTTGAGACAAAATCTTGGGTAGTATATCTAAACTAGAAAATTTTGTAAAGACATTGCTGTTTTATTCCAGTTTTTTTTTTTTTTTTTTTTTTTTTTCTGTTGTTGTTTTCTAGTTTACCCAGAGTGGTCAGTGATTTAACCTGCATGCAGACCTACTTTTTTAAATGTTTTTTTGTTTTATGTCCTTCTTTGAATTAGTGTATTCTATAGCCTTATATTTCTGTTTGGTTAAGTTGCCATTGCCCCAAACGGAGCCTTACAGTTGGCCAGTCCAGGCACAGATGGAGTACAGGCACTGCAGACATTAACCATGACAAATTCCAGCAGTACTCAGCAAGGGACAATCCTCCAGTATGCACAGACCTCTGATGGACAGCAGATACTCGTCCCGAGCAACCAAGTGGTTGTACAAAGTAAGTGTGCTTCCTTACCTGCAAGCAGGCCCAGGGCCTTTCTAAAGCACTTCATGAGTGACGAATGTCACTTCACTCTTGGCTCTACAGCTGCATCGGGAGATATGCAGACCTATCAGATCCGTACCACACCGTCTGCCACGTCACTCCCACAGACTGTGGTGATGACCTCTCCTGTGACTCTTACATCTCAGACAGCAAAGACAGATGACCCCCAACTGAAAAGAGAAATACGGCTGATGAAAAACAGGTAAGTATAGAACATACTCCAGCGTGGGTGAGGTCTCTGCACATCTCAGAACAGTCACACATCACCTCATTAGATGATAGGAGGAGGTTTGCATCAGCTTCGGTGTACTGTGTTGTGTCCAGTGGGCGTATGAGTATTGTTGATCCCAGTGGGGCAGTGACATCGTTGTTCAGTCTCTGCATTAAAGGGCTTGTGGTGTAGAGTTCTTCAGTTTTACTACATCCTCTGACATAATGGCACTGCGGAGTGAGTGGAGAGATAAGATGGCTCAGTGATTAGGAACACTGGCTGGTTTTGCAGAGGACCCAGATTCCCAGGACCCACATGGCAATTGACAGCCGCTTATAACTGTATTTGTAGGGGATCTTACATCTAACATAGCCTCTCTGGACAATGCATCCATCTGGTATACATTCACAGAGGCATATATACATATAAAAAATGGAAATAACATTGCTAGCAAAGCTTTTCAAACAGCATTGTCTTGTTGTTGGGTTCACAGTGAAATGACAGCATGCTGTAGAGATTGTGTAGTGTGTGCTTCCAGAAGCATAGCACAGCAAGTCATGCAAAGTCTGGGCCCAGCATACACAAGCTGTGCTTAGTCACTGGGCACAGGAAAGACAAGACACATGCTGTGAGGTGTTAATGGCTGCCCTCTATCACACTGCTGTTTGCTGACCTTTGCCACATGGAGTGACATTCCGTTCCACTGTAGTTGCTCTGCACACGCTGTGCTGGTTGGTAGCGGTTTCCCTAGGACAGTAAGTCCATGTGTCAGTTCACACCGTCTTCACCAGTGGATCTGATCTCAAGAAACTGTTTTGTTTACTTAAGCATAGGAAATGACTTGTCTGCGGGGTTTTTTAATTTACCCAAAGATGGCATTAGGGGCTAGAGAGATAGCTTAGCAGTTAGGAGCACATGCTTGTAGGTTTTTGGGTTTGTTTGTTTTTGGTATTTTGAATCATGGTCTCACTATGTAGCCCTAGCTGTCCTAGAACTCTTAAAGATGTGCCTGCCTCTACCCCTGAGTGCCGGGAGTTAGGTATGTGCCACCAACCCAGCTGCACACTATTGGTTTAGAGGACACAGCATTCATATTAGATGGATATAACTCCCGTTCCAGGGGACTCAACACCCTCTGGGCCTCTGAGAGTACCTGCACATGAGAGCACTCACAGCACAGGATCACAGTTACAGGAGCAGTTGAGTCACATCTTTGGGCTCTTTGGTCTATTTTCAGTTTTGGACTTTGGAATCAAAAACTCAGGACTTCATACTTGCTAGGCAAGTGCTGTGTCACTGACATGTACCTACAATTATTCCTTAAAGGAATCATCCACTAAGTTCGTCAGGCCCTCTAAGGCACCACAAGGGGTGTGGGACATACTCCAGCTCCTGTGCTTGTTTATCTGTACTTCCCCCTAAAATGATATTGTTACAGCATTAGGGGGTGAGTTCTGTCCACAAGTTTACAGTTTACTTTTTCCAGATCCTCTGGTTTGTATTTTTTTTGTTTGTTTGAGTAAAGATCTCTGTTGATAGCCCAGGTTAGCTTGTAATTTCCTTGTATAGGCCAGGCTGTCCTCAAACTTACAGTAGTCTTCCTGTTTCAGCCTTCCAGTCTTAGGGTTACAGGAATGCCAGCTATAATCATACAAAATGTATTTGCTAAATAAATAAGACTTGAAAATGGAAATTATTCAGGTCATTGGCTCCAGAATGGCTGCTGTCAGCATGCTGAGCAGGGCATCAATCTCCATGTGTCTCCAGCAGAGCTTGTGCAGGGCCAGGTGCATTGTCAGCCAGGGAGAATGTGAGAGACATCCTTTCTGTGCAGGTCTTAGAAGTAGACGCGACCTGGCCTGTGTATCTACTGTAAATGTGCTGGGACCCGGTTTTGTCCCACCTGGAAGGCAGAGGTGTCACTGTGGCCCTAGGAGTTTGGGAATAGCAAATGGATACTGCTTTAATTTCAGGTGCCCAACCTCATCCTCATTTTCCCTAACAAGAGACTCAGCACCCCCTCCCCCCGGCCTGGGAGCTTGATGGTGACTTCCCTTTAGCTGGGGAAGTCTGGGGCCATGTCTTAACCGAATGCTGTTTACCCTGCAGTCTGGAGCCTCCTCCTCAGTCTCCTCATCAGCATCTGTAGGTGACCTGCTGCAACATTTAAAACAGGTTTCTGTGTGGAGGTGTCACATGGTCTCCTGACATCAGGCAGTGGAGGTAGAGGTGGCCATGAGTGCCTTTCATAGGCTGGGAGCTGAATTCTGGTCATGATTTTTAAAAAAATTATGTGTATGTGTGCTTTCTGTGAATGCATGCCTGTGCATCATGTGTGCCTAGTACCCAAAGAGACCAGGAAGAGGGGGTCAGATCCTCTGGAACCGAAAATATAGATGGTTGTGGGCCATCGTGTAGGTGCTGGGAATTGAACTTGGCCTCTGCAAGAGTAGCCAGTATTTTGTTTTTTTGCGGGTTTTTCATTTATTTTATGTGTGTGTTAGTATTTTGCCTGCTCGTGTGTTTGTGCGCTCCATACATGTCTGGAGCCCATGGAGGTCAGAAGAGGGCATTGGATCCCTTTGGACTGGAGTTACAAACATCTGTGCTGCCATGGTGGGTACTGGAAATCAAACTGGGGTCCCCAGGAAGAGTAACAAGTGTGCTTAACTGCTGAGCCCGCTCTGGCCCCACTTGCCACTCCATCTTCATCTTGGGTTTGTCAGTAGATGGGTGTGCGTGCACTCTCGGGCCAGAGGGTGGCGCTAGACACCCAGCTGGAGTAAATGACGACAGGTGATTGTGAGATGTGGGTGTTGGTAGCCAAACTCAGGTCCCCTGCAAGAGCAGAATGTGCTCTTACCTAGCCATCTCTCCTGCCCTGCTGTTACACTTTATACGTAGGAATGGTTTCCTTCATGAACCTATCTCTGCAAACTTCTCATCTCTCACCCTTCTGATTGAAGAGAGTCAGAGCCTTACTCTAGAGTAGACCTTGGATTAAAGGAACCTTGTGGCTGTTTTGATCTGGTCAGATCACAAAAACTCCATGTCAGCAAAAAGACTGCTTCATCTTCTGACTTGTGTGGTGAGTGTAGCCGCCCTCTCATTCAGTTCAGATCTCTGGCTGGCTGGGAGGTCGTGCTCTGACCTGACATGGCTGTCAGCAAGCCTTCCTCACTAAGTAGAATCATTTCTAACTGCGCTGAAGTGAAGGGCACCTCTTTTCCCTCTTCCTGTAAGCACATAAAGGCCACTCTGGGGTGGTAAGAGAGAGGCCTGATTTCCTATCCATCTTGAAGACCAGAGAGCTTAAAGGAGAGTCAGACAGGAAGAGCCACTTGAAAAATGGGAACACACACTACATTTCTCAGATAAACTACCATCTTAAGTGGACAGCTTGTGACACCAGAGAACAGTTAAAGTAACAACCTCAAGGTCACAGGTCAAGGTGACTCATCAGGTACAGGCCCTTACCTGGAAGCCTGGCAACCTGAATTCAATTCTTGGAATCCATGTAAGGGTGGAAGGAGAGAACCCAGACCCCCACAGTTTTCCTTTGACCTCCATTGTGTGTGCTGTAGCAAATGTGTGTCTTTCCACACAAAGTTAAATTTTTAAATGTTCTACTGCAATAATCATCATAGAATATTTACTTTCTTCTTAAACATATTTTGTTGTTTGTCTATGTAGCCCAGGAACTGTATAACTGGCCTGAAACTGGCTGTGTCACCAAGGATTTCTCTGATTCTGATCTTGGTTCCACTTCCTGAGTACTAGGTACCACCTCAAGCCCAGGGCTTCGTACATGCTAGACAGGCACTTCATCGCTTGAGCCTCAGCCTCTTCCCCTTGATCACATTTAGGTGTTGCTACAGTCTCTGTAATAAAAACTTCTGAGAAAATGCATATATTATGGGTAACTTGACATACTGTGCTCAAGAAAAAAGAGACGGTACCAAGAAAACCAGGAATGGCAACAAAATTTCAAGTCTGAAGATTACAATGAGACTGGGTTTTATAGCTACACACAAAGAAAACTAGACCAAAGGTAATGTTTTTAAAGCAGTAAAAATGTAACAGTCATGTGGGTACATATCAAAAAGTGACAAGCATTTACTTCCATCTCTATGAATGAGTTTGGTAAAAAGGCAGGGAGTAAATGAACGAACATTGTGTGAATAGAAGAAAACTGATATAATCTTGCATCTAGAAACCCCCAGAAACTTACAAAATTACAAGAGTGCTCCTCCCATGTGTACAAAGCCCTTGGTTTGATCCCCAGTGCCACATAAAAGCAGGGTGCTGGCCCAGGGAGGAGGTGGAGGTGAGAAGTTGAAGGGGGTTTGAAGCCAGCCTGGGTTACAGAGACCCTGTCTCCAAAAAGATAGAACAGAGAAGGAGTTACAAGAATGAGAATTTGTCGCCGGGCAGTGGTGGCACACGCCTTTGATCCCAGCACTTGGGAGGCAGAGGCAGGCGGATTTCTGAGTTCGAGGCCAGCCTGGTCTACAGAGTAAGTTCCAGGACAGCCAGGGCTATACAGAGAAACCCTGTCTCAAAAAACCAAAAAAAAAAAAAAAAAAAATTCTTGATATACTGTAGAAAAAAGAACCAGTCTTAGAGCAGCCTATACTGGGAAGTGCATCAGGTTGATTTCATGAGGCCACTACACTCGAAGCTTTAAAAAAAGTTCCTTAAAATTAGTCCTCTTACTGGACGATGTCATCTTGAACAGCACTTGACATAGCTCTGACAATTTCCGTAAGTTATGCTCTAACAAATAGCAAGGTCAAAGCCTACAGAGGACCTGGAGGGTCGGCCCTCTCAAGGTTCTTGTGGAAACTGAGTTGTAGAGAGGTCACATGATTTGCCCTGAGTAACCCGGCTTTATTTAAACAGGAAGAGCAAGGCTTCACAATCCAAAGCATAGATACAGAAATCTATTCTTACAAGGACATAGTTACCTGCTTTGTATCCTGAAGGCCAGTCATGGTGTCGCATGCCTGTGATCCCAAGCTTCAGAGGTGGAAGCATAAATTGCTACTCTGTGGCTAGCCTGAGTTACACAGTGAGACTGTAACTAATCCCACCCAGAAGAAGAAGAAGAAAAGTTTTAACCAGTGTGCTGGTGCGTGCCTAGGATGGTTGGCATAGTGAGTTGCAGTCCAGCTGGACTCTGTCTAAAACATGGTTTATCTAGAAGATGAAATTTAAAACTTTAATGTAAAAATACATAATTTATAACCTTGAGTATAGGGAAAGATTTCCTAAACAAGATAACATTAAGTGAACAATGTTTGGGGGTTTTTGTGTGTGTGTGGTTTTTTTTAGATTTTTTTTATTATTATTATGTATACAGTATTCTGCTTGCATTAGATCTCATTGCAGATGGTTGTGAGCCACCATGTGAACTCCATGCTTTCCTGCAGTCCTGAGATACTCTGGGCTAGTTGGTTTTAAATGAGTATGTCCAGTGGCCCTGCAGAAAATACATATGAAAAAAGGCATGTATACATATGTGCTGGAAGCCACTTTTAAGTTGGAGGTGGTGGAGGCTGGAGAGGTGGCTCAGTGGTTAAGACCACTGACTGCTCTTTGAAAGGACCCAGTACACAATGGTGGCTGACAAACATCGATACCTCCAGTTCCAGGGAAGAGACACAATCTCCAGGCCTCCATAGGCACTGCATGTGCTGGTCCACAGCAGCAACAACAGAAAAGGTGTGGGGAGCCAGCAGCCAACCAGCTGCTCATATTGGAAGGCTATGGCAGGAAGAGGGCATCTTCGTGACCAGCCTGGGCTGACTACATAATGAGGGTCTGGCTCTAAAACAGGAAAAAGACTGGTGAACTAGCTGTGGCACGTGTCTGTAATTGCCATATTCAAAATGCTGAGGCAGGAGATCTTCAGAATTTAGGGCTAGCCTAGGCTATAGAGCAAGAACTTGTGTAGAAAAAGTACTAATTGGAAGCTGACTGGGCCACAGCAGTGGCTGCCTGGCCGAGATCTGGACAGCAGAGCAGTGAGGCCTCCCTACCTCTCTCCTACTCGGGTGCTAGATGTGGGTCTCAGGAGACCTTGTACACTTAGATCATGCGTTGACACACAGAATCCTGGCAAGGCAGAGTAAGGGGATGTCTAGGCCAGCCCTGTCTAAAGAAAATTGTCTTTCTAAATTATGTGTGGGTTTGCAGGTACCCATGAAAGCCAGAAATGTCTGATACCCCCTAAATTATAGTTACACCTAACATGGGTGCTTTACAAGAGCAGCAGATACTCTTAACCACTGAGCCATTACTTTGCTCCAACCCCTTGGGTGATACCTTAATTCTTTAAATGGGGGTTGGAGGTAGAAGCATGTGTTTATAATCCCAGCATTGAGAAAGAAAGGATGAGGCAGGAGGATTGCAGATTTGAGGCCAATTTGGGCTCTACAGTAAGATGGTGTCCACTAAAGAGAGTCAGGAATAGTGGGGGAGAGACAAGGGGACAATGCCTTCCTCTTTTTCCTGATGTGTCGTGTCTGCGTGTAGAGAAGCTGCCCGAGAGTGCCGCCGCAAGAAGAAGGAGTACGTGAAGTGCCTGGAGAACCGCGTGGCCGTTCTGGAAAATCAAAATAAGACTCTAATAGAAGAGCTAAAGACTTTGAAGGACCTTTATTCTCATAAAAGTGTTTGATTCTTTAAAGAGAAAGTATTTTTGTGGACTTTTAAGCTTAAAAATTAGGTGAATTTCTTTTTAGTGGAGTTCTGTAAATTCAAAGGTCAAAGAAGCTACTTTGTATTAGGTTTTCACAAGCAGACATGACAGGGTGAATGGAGATGACCTTCAGGAAGCTGCTGGCTCAACTGGAAGCTCCGAAAAGAGAGTGCTCAAGGGAATGGACTTTCAGCAGTTCAAATTGAAGTAACAGCAACAAAAATGGCAGGTGACATTAGTGTAGCAGTCAATTCCTGCTAAGTCTGTATTTCTCTGTTCCCTAAAACTTGCCTTTCCGTGTGCGTGCGTGCGTGTGTGAGATTTCTGCCAATAAATTTAAATTACAAATGTAAAAGAAAGCATAAAGCGTTATGAAGTATGTAAATTATGTGGTCTGATTGTGTCGTACTGTCAGGTGTGTTAACTGAGTTTTTAACAGTTTTGTTGGACTCGATTGTTTTTGGAGATCTCCTAAACGACGTGGAGGTACATCATCCTATGGTGGTGGTGATTGTGACATTTTATCAGAATGGAAAGAAAACTGCAAGTTGACAGTTTAATAGTTTGGTTTTGCTTTCTCTGATAAGGGCAATTTTTCAAAGTACATAATAAATTGGTTTTTGATTCTCTAATCCTGTATGCAGTTGAAGATCATTATTCTTTTGTGCTTTAACAGAATGAAGTGTTTACAAAGCCTTAAAATACTTTAAATGACCTGAAGAAGATGCACACCAAAGCTTTCCTGAGGGATTTTATAATCATCTTACCGTAAGGTTTGTCAGGTTTTAAATAGTTACTGAGGCAATCTTACATTGACACTATTGTGTAATGTAGCCTATGGTACCTTTATAAAAGAAGTGACTGCCGATATATTTTTATAGTGAATCTTTATAAATTCTAATGTTGAGTTTTTAATGATTATTTTAAATGTTTATATAGTTTGTTTAGTAAAAAAAATTTGTATCTCAAAGTATCATTTTTATTATGAGAAAAGTTTTCAATTGGCTGATAATTGAATTGTATGTTTTATATAAAGTTTTATCTAAAGTTCCAACTGTGGTCAGTACACCAGCATTTAACCTCTGTACTCTAATCTGTGTACACTTGGAAACTGCAAAACTGTTGTGTGCCTACATAGTATGTTTCATATCGTCTATGAAATTAAAGAACATTTGATAAGATTAAGTTTTCCAAATGCAAAATATAATGTTTGACATACGAATGCCAACCAGCAGCCACTGCGTAAGATTCTCACTGTGAGAATTTTTAGCCTTAAAGTGCAGCCAGATTCTAAGCCCGGGGGTCTGGGTGTGCTTTACAGTAGAGCACACTTGTGCTCTGATTCAGGAAGAACCAGGTACCGTGTGCTCTGCAAAGCTGCTGTTGTGTGGGGACCTGGGACATCATATCAGTGGTCAGTCACCTAGTCCGTTTGCCATTGATCTTCCAAGGAGGGTTCATTAGTGGGACCACAAAGGCTATTCCTTAATTTCTTTTAACTGGTTGTCCATCAGCCCAAGGAATTGGGGTGTTCTACACCCCACGGTGCTTTGTAAGCCAGTGTGGTCACATGTAAGGCTTCTCAGGTCTGTTCCATTTTGTTCCTTTGGTGCTGAAGGTTGAACCTCAGACTTTGCACATACCAGACCAGCACTCTACAGTGAGATAGCACATGCCAGACCAGCACTCTACAGTGAGATAGCACATGCCAGACCAGCACTCTACAGTGAGATAGCACATGCCAGACCAGCACTCTACAGTGAGATAGCACATGCCAGACCAGCACTCTACTGTGAGGTAGCACGTGCCAGACCAGCACTCTACAGTGAAACAGCTTCCCAAGCCAGTAAATGCTTTTGTGATAAACTTTTGAAGCAAAGAGTGAAGAACAGGTATTCCCTAGCTCACGGACTGGTAGAGAGATGATCCTGACTCAGAATCAGCAGTGAGCTGTGGTGATGGCGGTACACATTCCCGGGACAAAGATGCTGCGAGCACCACACAGCTGGCGCCAGTGAGAAAGGCCTGAGGGCTAAGGAGCCGCAAGTCAGTCGGGAAGGCAGAGCAGGTCTAAACCAGTGATATGTTATAAAGTAAGACTGTTTCACTCTAAAGTGCATGCAAGGCACCCCATCAGGCTCAAGAGTCCAGGAGCTTTTGTAGGCTGGCGCTGCCCGAGTCTTCGGGCCTGTACCATAGGAGAGATCCGGGACACTTAACTCCCCCGTCTACCCGTGCCCTCTTTTTTTCTTTTTCTTTTTTTTTTTTTTTGGTTTTTCGAGACAGGGTTTCTCTGTGTAGCTCGGGCTGTCCTGGAACTCACTCTGTAGACCAGGCTGGCCTCGAACTCAGAAATCCGCCTGCCTCTGCCTCCCAAGTGCTGGGATTAAAAGGCGTGCGCCACCACCGCCCGGCCCCTCTTTTTTTTTCTTTTTCATTCTCAGTGGTACCTGCCCTTTAGTACAGTTGTAATGTCTGTGGACATTACAAATGAAACCGTTTCTGCCATTTCATGATTGAGGTGCTTTTTCTCCAAAAACTGGTAGCATATATAGTCATTTGCTGTCTTCAGCTTTTACATTATCTAACATGTCAACTGAAACAAGTTACTATACATTAAGGTGACTTTACATGTGAACTGGTTGTAGATGTGCACCAAGAACAGGTGGGGGCAGCAGTTTTATACTTCAGTAAACCACGAGGAAGGCACAGGAACGCAGCGGCCTCCCTGCCCCTGTGGAATACCTCGTGTCCCTGAGGTCATTGCTAAGATTCTAGGAGCACAGACGACTAGGATTGGAACTTTAAACTGAGGGTGGTGTGTGGTGCACACCTGGGGTCTCATTTGATCCCAGGCATGAAACAGGAAGACCAAGAGTTTAAGACCTGGCTGGGTGTGGTGGCACGCACTTTATTTATTTTTATTTTATTTTATTTGCATTGGTGTTTTGCCTGTGTATCTGTCTGTCTAAGGATGTCAGAATCCTCTGGGACAGTTGTGAGTGGCCATGTGGGTGCTGGAAGTTGAACGTGGGTCCTCTGGAAGAGTAGCCAAGTGCACTTAACAGCTGAGCCATCTTTCCAGCCAGATGGCTCACACCTTTAATCCTAGCACCCAAGAGGCAGAAGAAGGTAGATTTCTGAGTTCAAGGCCAGCCTGGTCTCCAGAGCAAGGACTACACAGAGAAACCCTATCTGAAAAAAAAGTTTGATTCTGTTACTTGAGGCCATGCATCTGAAACAAACAGAAATGAGTTTAACCACTCTGTAAAACATTAACCCCATGAATTCCATCTCTAGAGCTGAAGGAGAAAGCTGACTCCCAAAAGTTGTCTGACCACCTGGGCATTCACACACCTTATCCACAGACACTAATTTATTCTCGAGATACAGCCCTCCTACCTCCACCCTGGCACACACTTTGACTGAATTCCAGTGAGACGCTTCTTTTGTGGCTACAGCATGAGGGTCCCTCATATTTGATAAAGGTCTAAGTACAAATTCATGTAGGTACAGAAAACATTTGATATTCTGCCTGAAGCTACACAGTAGATAACAAAATCGATGTTAAATTCTAGGTTGAGTCAACTCCAAAATTTGTGTTCTTGATCATTCCGAATGTGTCTTCCTTGTCACCAATGGTATGGAGCTAGAAGGCTTTGAGAAAGAAAGCTGAAAATAGTTTAAAAACCTAGTCTGAAGATTTTAAAAGGTTCTATTTAGGTGTGTCCATTAGGTGGTAACCCTCCTTTAAAAATCACACTCTACAAACTCAAAACGCTAGTATGTGGAAGATAACACAGTTCCGCAGGTACAGGCACTTGTGCCAGGCCTGACGGCTTGAGTATGGTCTCCAGGGTAAAATGGACTCCCAGAAGCTCTCTGACTCTTACATGTGCATTGTGTCATTCATGTATGCACAAGAACACATGAAAATGTCATAAGCAGGAGAATGGTGCACCGTCCAGGACAGGCGGAACTTTACCTTGAGGTCTGAAGGAGAATGCGCACAGGAGGCCCCACAGCCCCTTTCTTAAGATTTCTTCCCCACAGGGAGTCCAGTGTGCCCATGCAGTGTGTGTATGTTCACTACATATATTCATAGATATGGCAGTAATTCCAGTCCTGGGGCTGAGACATGAGTTCCAGGCCAGCCTGGGCTCAACAGCAAGGTCCTGTTTGAAAAACACAAAGGCTAAGAAGGTAGCTCAGCTGGCCAGTGCTTGCCATGCAGGTATAATGCTCAGCATTCAGTTCCCAGCACCACATAAACATAGCCTAGTGGCTCTAGTGTGTAATCCCAACACTGTCAAGGTAGGAGATGAGGAGTGTGAGGCCAGCCTGCACTATAGGAAGTCATGTGCCCAAAACAAACTTGGGGTGAGATGGCTCAGCAGTTAACACAGCTGTTCTTGAAGGGGACACAAGTTTGATACTTGCACCCATATTCTGTCCACAACTGCGTATAACTCCAGGAGACCCCACATCTCTGGCCCTCAGTGGGTACCTGTACATATGTGCACAATGAAAACTCATCCCAGTGCTCAGGAGACAGTGGTGGGTAGGTGGCTGTCTATGAGTCCAGGCCAGCCTGGTCTACAAAGTGAGTTACAGGACAGTCAAGGGGTGTAACAGAAACTCTGTCATCAAAACCAAACAAAACACTCTGCCTTCTTTCCCCTCTAACTCCCCCCCCCCCCCAATATCAAGAATTAAGGCAAGCCAGGCCTGATGATTCATGCCCTTCATCTCAGCACTTGGAAAGCAGAGGCAGGAGCATCACTAAGTTTGAGGCCAGCCTGGTCTACATAGTGAGTTCAAGGACAGCCATGAAGGAAGACCTTTTCTCAAACAAAACAAGAATTGGGACAAGCACTGTACCTGCAAGCCACACTGCCAGCCCACCCCGCTTTTTTCTCTCCTGCCAGTGCTGAGAATCCTGATTTAACCGGAAGCGCATGCAGTCCCCTGACGTCATCTCCGTCTGCCTAGCCCAATTCCAGCACTGCTTTCCCACGTGGTTTCTATGATGTCATCTCTGCCTAGCCAAGCTCTAGCAGTCCCCACATGGTTTCTGTGGCTGTGGCTGGCACACGTAGCTGGTGATGCATCTGTTGTGGTTTGTGAGTTCTTTGAAATCCTTTTGGCACAATTGAGGAGTTGGCAGCTTCCTCTTCCAGCAAGACGGATTAGTCGATGCTGCTAGGGAGGAGATTTTAATAGGCAAGGACCATTCCCATTGCTGTTGACAGCCTGAGGCCTAGGATGCTGGTGGTACCAAAGGCTTTGTCCTGGTGAGCTTCAACTGGCATCTGGGTACCACCTAGAGTCACATGACAGGAAAGTTTCGATTGAAGAATTACCTAGATCAGAATGGCCTGTGGGATTGTCTTGATTGAAGACTGAGGACCCAGCCCACTATAAGCAGAACCATTTCAAGAGTCCTGAACTGTATAAAAAAATCTAGCAGAGCACGAGCTGGCCTGTGAGCCATGGCTTCTGCTGAACTTCTCTGACTGCAAATGGAGTTCCTCAGACAGAGGTAACACTGGATGGCATACCAAGCAGGCATGCCTTCGAGGCCCAGCCTTGAGTTCTCCCAATGTTCGACTTGTGATCTGGAATTGCAATCGGAAATAAACCCTTTCTCCCCCATGTTGCTTTTTGTTAGGGCATCTGCCAGAAGAACAGAAATAAAACGAGGATTGACTTAGAGCACTGGACCCTGATAACTAAGGGCCTGTGGCTTTGAAAGCCAAGACTCACATCTCAAGTCTTGGGATCATCACTGGGCTTTGAGTGCCAGTGGCCAGCACCCAGAGGGAGGCACAGCCCTGAATTTAGAGAGGGCCTTGGTTCCCCACAGCACCTGAGAGAGAGAGAGAGAGAGAGAGAGAGAGAGAGAGAGAGAGAGAGAGAGAGAGTGTGTGTGTGTGTGTGTGTGTGTGTGTGTAAAATGTAGTAGAGGCCCCTGCATGAGTTTGGAAATCAGAGAACAATTTCCAAGAGTTGCGTTAGCCAGGGCTATACCATTTTGTCCAGCTCCTCCATTTTTGTTAAATGAAGATGATTCCAATCATTTGGTTTTATGAAGTGAAGTAACTCCTTTGTCTAGATTCTTGGTTGCCAGGCCCCAGGGACCTCAATCATGGCTGCCAGGAGGGATATCTGTTACTCATCTAACATCAGACAGGGACAGTGTTTTAACCAACTCACTTGTTCCCTGAGCCATAGCCAACGGGAGGTCAAAGGCAGAAACTTTTTGACCTCATTGCTGCCCTGTAACTACCCAGCTGAAAGGTTATGGTCTCTGATTCTGATGAGCCCGCCCCTTGCAGGTCTCCCCCTCATAAAGGCCTGCACTGTCAGCAAGTCACTTTTCCATCAATCTTTCTCATTCTTCCGTCCAAACCTGGTCTCTCCTTCTATCATGTGGGTTCTAGATTGAAACCAGGTCGTCAGGCTTGGTGGTGAGAACATTTAACCACTGTGCAACCCTACTCTCCCAGTTTTGTCACACTGATGCTTGGTTTTGTTCTGTTTTTTGAGACAGGTTTCTCTGTGTAGCCTGGGCTCTGAACTAACAACTCCACAACACTCACTCTATAGACCAGGCTGGCCTCAAACTCAGAGATCTGCCTCTGCATCTCAAGTTTAAAGGCACCACCACACTGGGCTTACAGCGTCTTAATTGTCAGAAGGATCTGCAGGAGGCAAGGCCAGACTCAGGCTGTGGGATCTGATCTTAAGGTACAGGCCTGTGAAATAGCAAACTCTAGAGTCAGCTTGTAAATCCCACTCCCCCCAAAAAGAGTGTGCTGAGATTTCACCTGAGATCACTTCTATCCATCCATCCATCCATCCATCCATCCACTCACCCATCTATCTAAGTATCTATCTATCTATCTACCTACCTACCTCCTACCTACCTACCTATTTATGTCAGATGAACACCTTGGGACTAGTGAATCCTACAGTGCTTGCCATCTAGTCTGGGCATATAGATGCCATTAACCGAGCTGTTCACTACAGTTAGATAAGGAGCAGGCGTTATCTAACCCCTTCCTTCTCTTCTTTCCTTAGGCACTTTACATGGTAGCACAATAGATTCCCTTATGTTAAGATTTTAACAAAGCCTTTGATGATGTTCCTTTCTCACTCAGTCCCAGCTTCCTACAGGTAATCAACCACACACCAGGAGCAGAGGCTGCCACTCTCAGCGCAGTGCCAAAAAAACTCTCACAAATCCAGGACATCAGCACTTTGTCCATTCCTGGCTTTTGCTCTGACAGGCTCCTGTGGGTTTTGAGTAGTGAGGTTTCTGTCTTCCTGGGTTAGTCAAACGGAATCATCTCACTTCTTAATTTTATTTCATTTCCCTCCTACTCCTAATATGAGTAGCCAAACAAACCCGATGGGCCCCAGCCGCAGCAAGCGTGGCCAGTTAAATAGATAAGCAATAGTGAAATGCAAAGGACGCTTACCGTTCATTAAATGTGGTCACATTGGGAAGAAGAACAAATAAGGAAACCCAGTGGCCCCCTGCTCAGCCCATCGTTGGGATCCTGACATGAAGGTAAGAGCTACACTTGGCTAAGGAGCCTTGGTCACCACTATCCTTGTGGGGTGAGGACAAAGGGAGTGTTGAGGGTACCTCCTGGTGTGAGTCTGATGTGTCAGTCATGTGAAATCCCTTCTTAGGAGACAAGCTCCTCCCCTCACGGACCAGCTTTAACCTCTTCCTTCCCCAGCTGGAGAGTCCTGAGAAGATTCAGGTTCCTCGGACCATTTTTGAAGGTCTAATAGCCAAACAAAAGAACACAAGTGTCTCTTTAACAAGTTCCATCCTGCCAGGATGGCTCGGACAGGAATGTCTGCTTAAACTTCAGCCGTGGGGTTTCCCACCCAGCCTCTTGGTTCCCAGAAATAACAACTCTGAGACGTCTTAGATATGAAGAAATGCTTAGGCCAAAGGCTTTGTTTGTTCCCAAACTAGCTCATAACTCAGTTATCTGTTTATTCTGTGAGTGCCACATGGATGGTCACCTTCTGTTTCATGCATCTGTCTCCTCCAGTGGTCCAGCATTTAGGGAGAATCTCCCACACCTATTTCCCAGAATCCCTCTCTGTCTCTGTCTCTCTGTTTCTCTCTCCTCTCTCTTTCTCTCTCTCTCTCCCCCAGAATGCCTACCTCCTATTTCCCACCTCAAACTCACTGGCCATAGGGTTTTTATTGACAGGTGCTGCTTCCACACAGTATGTAAAGATTCTCTCTACACTTACTGGTGAGTGTGCAGTGCGAGGCTGGTGTCCTGACTGCACTGAGTCACTTGGTAGCCCTGGGAACCCCTGGTGGAGACTGTAACTGTCAACAGAAGCACCCCCACTCTCTGCCTGGCTTTACAGTCCTAGTGAGGACTTGGCTATGGTATTAACATGGAGAAAAGAATTTGATAAACTTATTTCCACTCCTAGGGACCCTCAGTTTTATCAGCGGAATACATTGTTCACTGTAGACTTTCTTTAGTTTACACTAAGTCGGTTGGCTTAGAGGAGCTGCCTTCTATTCCTCACTCAGGAGGCGTTTAACTATTTTTATGTGTATGGGTGTTTTACTCACGTGTATGTACATTACATGTGTGCCTGGTGCCCACAGAGCTCAGAATGGGCATCAGATCCCTGGAACTGCAGTTACAGACAGGTGGCTGTGAGCTGCCATGTGGGTGCTGGAAACAGAACTCAGGTCCTCTGACACGAGTTCAAACTATAGCCCAAGAGACAGATAGCATGGTGGGGTACTGAAGAAAGGAAGTAAGCCTGTGTGGTAGCAGAACTGGGGGTCTGCTCTTCCAGGTCCCTGACGTGTGGGCAGACGGGAGGGTGTTACAGGTCCAGGGCTCTTTCTGTGTCTAACTCAACATCCTATGACAAACAGGGATCACCTTTTGGAATGTACTAACATAAATTCGCTTCCACTGACCAAAGGGAACACGAGAAGCCTAGAGCAGAAGTTTCTTCCCCTTGATTTAAACACTGTTTCTACCAGTATGCTTTTACAGTGCCTTCATTTGGAATTTCCTTTATGTTATACCATAAAAACTTTCTAAAACCGCTACCACAGTGGAATATGAAATTTGAGGAACCTCAGCCCATGTCCCCAGGCCATAGTCACTCATATTTGTTCCAGAATCTATCTCCTTTGAGAGAAGAGTTGTGTTTTCAACCTGACAGGGCCAAATACTTACTAGATGAAAGGCAGGCTCTCTCCTCCTGAGATGTAGACATCTCCTTACACCCTCAGGCATCTGCACTCCTGGGTCTTAGACCTTTTGGCTCAGACTAGGCCTTTAGACGCAGACTCAGTGACTCCCTTCACTTTCCTGGCTCTCCAGTCTGCAACGGCAGATCATGGAACATCTTGACCTCCCCAATTCCCATCCTGACCTCTTGCCCTCTCCTCTCCCCTGCTTCTCTTTGGCCTGAGATCCCTGACTAATGTTGGTCTTCAGGCCTTGCTCTGTGGAAAACAATAGCTCTCGAGCTGAGTCTTGCTCTGAGTGACTCCTTTTTATGTAACAATAGTTGGCAAACACCGGGGCAGAATGACCCCACATCTTGTTTGTGCATACAAACCAACCATGGCACTGGCTGACAACGGTGTTACTCACACGAGCAAGGCGCCGCCACCGGCAAACTCAGCAAATTGAATCAGGAACTAACAGATACATGAGCAGATCAAAACCACATCAGAAAAATGAGGGCTGGGAACTCATCAGACACACGGGACCACAAAGGAGGCAGAGGCAGGCCCTCAAATGGATCCTATAAGAGAAGAACATTTCCACTGGACCGGACCAGAGCCACTGATATTACTCAAACTTGCCAATATGTGCATCCTGAAATCTGCAAGCTTAACCATTAGGGCCAACTCCTAACTGTCCCTGGGGCTTCAACTTATCACGCACACGACACAGCCCATTCAGGTTACTTAGGTCCTGACTCAGCTCTGTGCTTCCTCCAATAGACCAGACACAAATATGTCTCCTGTTCTTACTTGGTACACTCAGAAATGAATACAGTTCAAAACACAGAGAAGTCAGTGATATGTTGAGCTGTTCAATAGAAGTCTATGGAGAGGTGACTATATTTGCATTCAGCTGATATAAATCAATAATCGATTTTATTACTTGGTTTTTGAGACAGCGCTTCCTTTCCCTCTTAGCCCAGACTGGCCTGCAGTATGTCGCAAGGTCAACTGCCTCAGGGTTTGTATTGTTGAGATAAAACACTGTCACCAAAAGCAACTGTGGAAAGGCTTCATTTCAGCTTATAACTCTCAGGTCACAGTGTATCACTGAGGGACGTCAGGATCTGAACCTGGGGGCAGGAATGAATGCAGACACCATGGAGGGGTGCTGCTTCCTGTCTTGTTCTCCATGGCTTACTCTGCTTGTCTTATAGAATTCAGGACCATCTGCCCAGGATGGGGCCACCTACCACACTGGGCTGGGCCCTCTCCTACCAACCATTAGTCAAGAAAATGTTCCACCACTGGGCAGTGGTGGCCCACATCTTTAATCCCAGCACTTGGGAGGCAGAGGCAGGCGGATTTCTGAGTTCGAGGTCAGCCTGGTCTACAGAGTGAGTTCCAGGACAGCCAGGGCTACACAGAGAAACCCTGTCTTGAAAAAAAAAAAAGAACCACCAAAATATGGCAAGTGGTAAGACACTTCACTATGACTCTTTGGTGATGTCCATGTCCTTGTTCCCTACGGTGAGTGTCTCCCCCCTCACCCCCCCCACCAGAATCACTGTGCAGCTCCAGCTGTCCTGAACTCACTTTATAGTCCTGAGACTCACTGAGATCCCCCTGCCTCCATCTCCAGAGTGCTAGGATTAAAGGTGTACACTGTTGGCATTCCTTCTAGACTCCGCCCAGTTATCTGGCCACAGCCAGGTGTGCCTGACTTGCTATAAGAGGGGCTGCTTGCCCCCTTCTCTCTCTTGCCCTCTTGCTCTCTCCTCTTGTCCCTACCCCCCCCCACACACACACACAATGTGCTCATGGTCGGGCTCCTTCTTCCTCTGTCTCTCACTCTCCCCCCCCCTGCTTTTCTCTCAAGTCCCCGCCCCCATGCTCTGAATAAACTATTCTATACTATACCATCTTGTGGCTGGTCCCTCAGGAGCAAGGGATGCCTCGGCATGGGCTCACAAAGGTACCCTTTCCACCTCACCATACCTCGCCTCCACCAGACATATTCCTTATCTTTTTATAAACACAATATGCACTACTATTCCTGGCCCTCTCTTTCTGTTGAACCTTGTGCTAATAATCTGTGTTTAAAATACCTGTAGGAAGCCCACTCTGCTTTACACTGTCCTTAAAGCCTCTGTACCACAGACAAGGATCTGGGTTCCCCTGAGTTGTGAGGTTCCTAAAAGATCTAAGAGCCAACCTGGTGTACCTGGCAGTGGCAGATGATGACATAAGCAGCTGCTAGGTCCCTGAGAACAAGCCGGTGGGACTGCCTGCATATGAACAGGATCAGGGTTAAAGCCCCGGGTTTGGAGCCTAGCAGTGGAAACATGCGGCTGGCTGTGCCCCTGTCAGTTCAGGTTTGGACTTAGTTACACAAGGCTCCCCTTAACCCTGAAGAGAAGAGACAAATGCTTCTCCTGGCTACCTGCAGCTTAATAGAGGTGTCACAGTAGCCTGGCCTTGTGTTGAGCTGCAGTCTCGGAACCTCATCCGGGAGGTGCATGTGTAAATGTGTGCGCGTGTACATGGGTGTGTGTGTACGTGGGTGCGTGGCAGTCACCCTGCACAATGATCTGCCCCACTCTGAGTTGGGGCCTCCTAAAATGTTAAAAGGGGACACCAGGCCCACTGATGCTACCCTGGGAATGAGTCCTGTCAGGCCTCAGCACACACAACTGAAACCCAGGCCTGGTGCTTATTAACTCTTGTGTTTTCACCAAGATGAGCCTCTAACCGTAAAATTTAATCTGTTCCTGGAAAGCCTAAAAAAATAACTCTGCTTTTCAAATCTACTCTATGCTAAAATTATTATCTTTGGTATGTCTAATAAAGTGTGTGGTTTTGTAGAAGTTACTTCTCCATATTTTTTTCTTTTGTTGCCCCTTGAAAAACTGGCTTTCTAAGGTCCTAATCTCAGTCAGGTTGTGTGGACAGGGACTGTTAGCCTCTCCGAGCTTCCTGGTGGACAGGTTAGGTCCACTCACTGTTAACCCTGGTCTGAGCACGGAGGCTGGAAACAAGGCCCTGCTGGCTGCGCTGCAGCAGAGACGGCACAAGTGGTTCACAACAAGAGTTTAAAATAAACCCCAGACAGAAATACAGTTTAGATTTTAACTGTCTGTTCAGAGACCCAATAAACCTACATTTCCTTACTAACAGTGTGGGTCTTTGAGTTGAAGGACAGCCTGGTCTACAGAGTGAGTTCCAGCCAGGATTACACAGAGAAATCCTGTCTCAAGAAAAAAAAAAAAAAAAAAAAAAGTGACACACATAAAGTCACTGAGTGATAAGAATCTCCATGTTGTCAAATGGCACCAGATAAAGAAGGTGAGAAAAAAAACACAAACTCTTAGATTTACCATAGTTCAAATAAGTTGTCTTGGAATACTGGGAGCTGAAGTCCCTTGAGAAAATTACATCTCTGTGTAAGATTCTTCAGGCTGCACAACTGTTTAGTACTCTTGGGTATAGAGGGTTGGAATATTGCAGATAGTGACCTAAAACTATCCTGGGCTATCTTTAGTCCCCTACCTGCCTGCCTCTGTGCAATCCATGGGGAAGTAACATCCCTTCTGTCATGTAAAACCTTTGGCAGGCCAGGGCTGGTAGCTCACATCTTTAATGCCAACATTCCAGAGACAGAAGCAGATCTCTATTGAGTACAAGGCCAGCCTGGTCTACAAAGTAACTTCCAGGTCAGCCAGGGCTATACATTGAAATCATGTCTCAAAACCAAAACAACGAAACACTAACAAACAAAGAAAAAAGATCCCTGACCCCTGGAACGTATTTTCAGGAGACCTACTAGATGTCCTCGGCAATGTCACTACATGTGGGACTGTGGCGGGCTGTCTCTTTGCTGCAAGGCACTAGCCTGCTGGTCCTACCAAGTTATTCAGTAAGTGATCCGTTTATAACTTATTCTGTTCTATGATTGCAACAATCCATGTGACCACGTCCACAGGGGGACATGTCATTCGGGTCAACCTGAACTCAATTTTCCCGGCCAGAGTCACTCATGCTTGGCTCAGAATAAAGGTTCTCTTATTAACTCCAGATTGACAGCTGTGTTTTGCTATCAAAATACAATGTTGCAAGAGGCATAGAAAAAAAAAACCTTATGAGAAAAGATTGATATATAATTAGGTTGATACAAGAAGATATCCTTATATTGATTTCTAATGATTTATGTGTAAAGGAATTGGATTTTTAAAAATAAAATATGCCAGGCAGTGGTGGCACACACCTTTAATCCCAGCACTTGGGAGGCATAGGCAGGCAGATTTCTAGGCTAGCCTGGTCTACAGAGTGAGTTCCAGGACAGCCAGGGCTATACAGAGAAACCCTGTCTCGAAAAACCAAGACAATAAAATAAAATAAATAAAATAAAATAAAATAAAATAAAATAAAATAAAATAAAATAAAAAAATAAAATAAATAAAATATTGGTCTACTTCAAGTTTTTTAAAAGGCTAACTTTAAAGGTTTTAGATTATGTGAATGAAGAAACCCTATGTGCTCATGGGTGCAGTGCCCACAGAAGCCACAAGAGGGCAGCAGATTCCCAGCCACTGGAGTTAAGACTGTTGTGAGGGGAACCAAATAAGGTCTACTCCAAGAGCAGTGTACACTCAACTGGTGAGACAGCCTTCTCTCCCAGACAAGACAAGAATTTAGTATTTTATGTTGCCTGTTAATTTTGCCATCATTTTAACCAAACCAGATCTTATTTATTTTGTTGTATGTTTAATTTTGTACTTACCTACTTACTTACTTAATTGATTAAAAATGCAGCAGGTCACACAGTTACAAGAACACTGCCTGCTAGGTTCATTTACAATTCCCTTTAGGTTCACATCTGTGCTGGATAGTTTTATGTCAACTTGACACAAGCTAGAGTCATCAGAGAGGAGAGCCTCAATTGAGAAAATGTCTCCATAAGGTTGGGCTGTCAGCAGGCCTGTAGGGCATCTTCTTAATCAGTGATTGATGGGGAAGAGCCCAGCTCACTGTGCACAGTAGGTGACACTCGTGGTCTTGGGTTTTCTATAAGAAAGCAGGCTGAGCAAGCTACAAGGAACAAGTCGGTGAGCAGCCCCTGCGATGGCCTCTGCATCAGCTCCTGCTTCCAGGTTCTTGCCCTGTGTGAGTTTCTGTCCTGACTGCCTTCCATGACAGACTGATCAACTTTAAGTAAAATAAGTCGTTTTTCCCAAAGCTGCCTTTGGTCATGTCTCACCACAGCAAGAGATCCTAATGTCTCATCACAACAAGACAGCAGACACTAAGACACATCTTTTTAACTAGAATTCTATGTCTAGTTAAAGATGGACATCTTGTACATGGGGTCCACTTCTGTACCACATAGCAAGCTCACTTAAGTCACTAATGCTATTTCTAAACAGTATTTTCTTTTCCGTTTTTGACTCCGGATCTTCCTATGTACCCTTGGATGGCCCAGACCTGTCAGATAGGGCAGGCAGGTCTTGGCCTCTTTGTGGTAATTCTCTGCGTTAGGAGTGCTGTGATTTCAGACAAGCACTGCTATGCCAAGGTTCAAAACTGTGTGCATGGTGATTTTCAAACTGTAAATTTATTCAAAGAATTTTCTAAAGTCCATATTTAATTCATCAATGTAAAACTAGAACCCATTTCCCTCTGTCTAAAGCAATGAGCTTTCTTTAAAACATTTGTGTAGCCGGGCGGTGGTGGCGCACGCCTTTAATCCCAGCACTTGGGGGCAGAGGCAGGCGGATTTCTGAGTTCTAGGCCAGCCTGGTCTACAGAGTGAGTTCCAGGACAGCCAGGGCTACACAGAGAAACCCTGTCTCGAAAATCCAAAACAACAACAACAAAAAAAAAATTTAAAAAGCTGAGGGCAGATCTCTTTACCACTGACATTTTGTTACAGATATCTTTCAGTTACGAAGTTTGGTTTTTAATAGGCAGCACAAGGACTAAACTTCACGCTGACCTTCAGAGAGAGAAAGAAGAGAAAACCCTTCCAGCCGGCAACTTGTCCAAAAAAAGAAGCAACTGGACTGAGGGACTAAGGATGCCTGCCATCTTCAAAGGGAAAAGGAGCTCTCTCCCCCAGAGACCCTTTGTACTTTAGGATCTAAGAACAGGCTCCAGACCAGGTACTTCTGAACCTCAAGCTGCTTATAGTTGGCAGATGAAAAGCACCTTTGGCATCTGTTTTCCTTGCTGCCACACCTCTCTCCAGCATGGGGTACAATCAGTGGGTTCAGAATAACTAGGAAAAGCCACGCCACAGCAATGAAGGCCAGTTAATTGCCACAAGAGCCACGGATGGTGGTACATGCCTTTAATCCCAACACGTGAGGTAGAAGCAGGGATATATCTGTGTGCTTGAGGCTAGCCTGGGCTACACAGTGAGTTCCAACCTCAGAACAAACCAAAACTATTATAAGATGGTTATCAGAGTTGATGGATATGTATATGGTAGCAAATACCTATAATCCTAGCACTCAGGAGGCTGAAGCAGGAGGATTATTTGAAGCCAGCCAGACTCTGTCTTGAAGCTCACAAAACAGAGTCACTTATGCCAACATTTCCAAAGTCACTAACACAAAGAGGTTAAACACAAAGAATTCTTGTGCATGGCTACCAGACACTAACTGAATGGCATAGGTCAGAGGTCAAAGACAAAGCAGAAATTCCCACACTTTAACCACTAGACCCCGACTCCACAGACCTGGGCCCAGGGGCCTGTGATGATATCTTTTCTGTAGAGGTCAGAGGACAGCTCTGTGGGTAGAGTTGGTTCCCTCCCCACCTTTTCCAGGGTTCACACTCATATGTTTCCAGATTTGGTCTGCAAGCACCTTCCCCTACTGGCCCCAACTTGCAAAGTCTTACGCAGCAACTGAAGCCTGACTCCAGCGGGCTGGCTGAACTTCATCCCTGACGGCCAACATCAACTAAGCACAAGGACTTCAGGCAGCGAGCCACCCACTGCTCCACACGAGCCCGAAGGAGACCAAACAACTCCCCTTTGTTCCCAAGGAACTCCATTCAGCGATTCTCTCTCCTGTTGAGATCTGCTTGATGACCCTGTCTCTGCAGCATATCTTTTCTCTTATATTGATCACAAACTATGAACCCCGAGATTGTGTGATTTACTAAAAACAAAAACAAAAACCCTGTTTCCAGTTGTGGTGTAGCTCAGCCCTTACCACACACCTTTAATCCCAAACAATGAAAGTAAAATTAGTTTGTTGAAGGAAGCAGCCATGATTGAAAGTGATGTCTAATTGAATGGCAGAGAAAATGATGAATCACAGAAAGATTTGACAGAACCGGATATGCCCAACTCTCATGTGAACAGACAGGAAAGGGAGGCTACTTAAGAGACAAGCACAGAGGAAAAAGAAGGAGTTTGAGCCACAACAGCTGAGTTGACCAGTCAGCCAGAGTTCAGAAAGAACTAGGAAGGGGAAGCAGCAAGTTTCAGAGGCTGAAAATATTGGAGGTCTAAATTAGATTGTTCATGGGCTAGAAACTTCCAGGACTAGGCCTAGGTTATCAGACTGAGGCAGTAAGCAATTATATCAAGCAAGTTAAAGATACACTTATATAGACATGCATGGGGGGGACCAGGAATCCATGTCTAGTAATTACCTTGTTTTCTGAGCTGGGGTGCCTCTCTGGCCTGGAGCACTAGGCTCGGCTTGACTCTCTGGTGCTGGGACTACAGGCATGTGCAGTCCAAGAGTCTGGGCACTGACCTCAGATCCTCAAGCCTGTGCAGTACGATGCTGACCGGGGTTTCCCCCTGTTCTTTCGCTGCTCCCCCTCTTAGTTTGTCCTTGGCAGGAGTCTCCCAACTAACTTTGACTGTAGTGGTGGCACATGCCTTTAATCCCAGCACTTGGAGGCAGAGGCAGGTGGATTTCTGAGTTCTAGGCCAGCCTGGTCTACAGAGTGAGTTCCAGGGCAGCCAGGGCTACACAGAGAAACCCTGTCTCAAAAACCAAAAAAAAAAAAAAAAAAAAAAAAAGACAGGTAAAATCAGAGCTCCAAGGTGGGGCTGAGAAGAAGGTGGCTTCTGGGGAGGAAGAGTGCAGAGTCGCAGTTCACAGGTGGAAACCATCACGGCAGGAAGTCATGAACTGAAGTAGCTGACCAAGTGCAACCACAGTCAGGGATCAGAGAGGTGGACGAATGCTGATGCTCAGCTCTTCTTCATTACACAGTCTAGGACCCCAAACAGGGAATAGTGACGCCCACAGTGGGTGCACCTTCCCGCCACAATAAACAACCTAGATGACCCACTTCAGACATGCCCAGAAACCCATCTCCCAGGTGATTCCAGATTCACCTCAGTTGACAGCACTAGCCACCACAGAAATAGTCTCTAAATAATTTGTGTTACCCCTGTGATGTCATGCTGAAGGAAGGAAAAGGCTAAAACCCTTGTCCTAGCAAGAGGAAGAAATTTCACATTTCTTTTGTTTCTTTTTTGTTGGGGCTGGAGAGATGACTCAGAGGTTAAGAGCACTGGCTGCTTTTCCAGAGGTCCTGAGTTCAATTCCCAGCACCCACACGGTGGCTCACAACCATCTGAAACAAGATCTGGTCCCCTCTTCTGGTGTGCAGGCACACATGCAGGAAGAATGCTGTATACATACATACATCATACATACATACATTAAATATTTTGGTACAAGTCTATATTGTAAGCTGAGCACACGGGGGCGCACACAGACACACCTTTGCTATGAAAGTGTAACCCTGTAATAGGAAAAGCAGAGAACCTAGGATTGAAACTCCCAAGCTATAACCGACCCATTTTCCAACAGTGATACTGTTCGTTCGTTTCTTTTACAATATAGGAACTGTAGCTCCGGGATCAGTGTACCTTAGTACCATGAACCCTTGGAAGGCTGAGGCAGGAGGATCAGGAGTTCATGGCCAGCCTGAGTTAAATGAGGCTCTGTCTCACAGTTGGGGGCACGGGGAGGATAAGGAAACCCAGACACAGCTCTAGCACTGACTCACAATCCCCGAGTGAAGCAGGGACAGTAAGGAGGAAAATCCCTGCTCTGGAGCAGACCCTCTCATCTTGACCCTCTGTGCTCCCAGCTGACAGGTGTACAGCCTGGCATGATGCCTGTTACCACGGCTCCTTCTCTTAGGACGGAGGAAGAACACATCTTGTTGGAATGCTTGTCTAATTTTGTTTGGGAAATTTTAACAGACAGGCAAGAATATGAGACAGTTTAATCTGGGACCCCATTTGGTTTGGGCCAGGCACTACCCTACTTCCCAACCCCTGCATAGTAATGTACATGGCAGCTGAGTTCCTTCATCTGCATAGTAGTATTCACACACACATCCTCCCCAAATAAAGCATCTAGCAACCTCAGGACCCCCTTCACCTACAAACAGCGGTATGTTCCCTGCTCCTGGCAACAATCAGACTTCAGACAATTTCTACTCAAGTGCATACTAATGTATCCAGACATGAAGACTAGAAGGGGCCCATCCTGCATGAACTTGCTCTGGGTACACATGCAGTAAGACAAAACTATGCCCTCTGGTCATCTTGTAGGGACCCTCATATGCCTGTGTGAGATCCTACACGCTTGCTTAAGATCAGATGTTACAGGAAGGGACGTGAGTGGCAGGAAAATGGAATGTATGATCTCATCTGTCCATCAGAATAGTAATCAGCACCTCTTTCTCTTGAACCCTATGAAAGGAAGCCCCCAGCAAGCGCACTTACTGTGTGGCACTCTGTCTTCTGGACGGCGGGTCCTCTCTAACCTGCACTACAGCTGCCACTGAACAAAGCTATCCTGCGAGTCTGTGTGAGCTAAATTTTCAGTTCTTCTGATCCCCAAACACCCAACAGACCACAGGTAACAGCAGGTTAACTCTGGACAAATGAGAGGAAGTAGAAAATGTTGGTTTCTTTGGAGACTTAGTTGTGTTGTGTGATGCTTTTCTGGAAGTAGCCTGGGAAAAGGGCCCATGCTGTTTTGTTAGAGAGAACACATGATGTTTGAAAGGATAAAATACAGCTCGACACACAGTGGATGACGCGAGATGGCATTGGTACGCCTTGCCGTCTTTTGTTGGTCATTGTTGGGCTTTGCTGATGCTGGTCTTTGCTGAGGACACTGGGTGGCATTGGTACGCCTTGCCCTTCTTTGTTGGTCATTGTTTGTTGTGACTTCATAGAGAGAAATGCACCAATAAAAACCCTTCTGGTGTGTTCCAGCAGCTTCTTGCCACTTCTGTGGACCTGGGCCAACTGTCAGAGCCATACAGTTTCTTCTAGATCGACGAGCCTGCCACTGCTGATCATGAATAATAGTGTTGGTGAGTGGACTGAGCTGCCGCTACTGATTCATGTGAACTGAACTGCTGATAGCCTGACAATGCAGATTAGATTTGCTCCAAAGAGATATTTCTAAACAGGTCCACATCCTACTAACCTTTCCTTTCCACTACCTCTGGATGATGGACTACAAGGGAGGTTAAAGCATTTAAGAACCCTTATTAAAAGTAGGTTTTGAAAAAGCTAAGCCTACAAGGAGAGGGGCCTCTGGTTTCTAAACACAAATGTAATAGACCAAATTAAAAAAAAAAAAAAAAACTTAAAAAATAAGCAGGACAGAAATAAAACGCAGCTGAAAATGTAGCTCTTGGTGCAGAGCTGCCGGCCCGGAGCCCGCCGGCCCAGGTGTCAGCTGCTGCTGCTTCTAGCCCTGCTCACCCAGTGTTTCCTGATTTTTAGAGGCTTCTCAAAAAGGCCACAGGGCAGCTCACATCATAGATGCGAGCCCTAGAGACTTTTACAACTTTAATCTTGACAGTGCTAGCCTACTGCATTAATCCACTCTGTGTTGCTACTACAGAATACAAGATAGTAGGCACTTTGTTTAAAAAAAAAAAGCAGTTTATTGACAAGCTTTGACTTGGCTGGGATGTAGTGGCACACGCCTGCCCTCAGCTACATAGGGAGTTCCAGTACCGACTGCTCAGCCTGAGAACTTGTCTCCAGACAATAAAACAAAAAATTAAAGCCTCAATATGGTCTCTAAAAGTCTTTCTTTAATGTCCCAACACATCAGAGTCATCCCACTGGAGACCAAGCTTCTGGCCTACGAACCTTTGGAGGGTAATCAAACCATTTCATCTGTCACCTCTGAAAGTTGGTTTTTCCGAGGCAGAAGGTGACCACAACACAACCCCTCACATCGCCAACCCCTACAGTAATTACATTGCTCCTGCAGGTATGGGGCTAACGTGGCAAAGCTGAGCATAGCTCAGGGCAGGAATGGCAAAATCATTTACAACTGAACATTAGACATCAGTCTTTAAAACTTGGGAAATATGAAGGGGCGATTTCAGCAGTGTGTACTAAAGCAGACAACGTGGAGGGCTGGAGAGATGACTCAGCAGTTAAGAACACTAGCTACTCTTCCAGAAGACCTGGGTTCAATTCCCAGCACCCACATGGCAGCTCACAGTTGTCTAACTCCAGTACCAGGGGATCCAATGCCCTCTTCTGGCCTCCATGAACCCAAGCATGAACGCACGCACGCACGCACTCACACAAGCAAAACACCCATATGCATGAAGTACAATAAAAATGAAAAAACAAGACACAGGTAAGGAAGCCTGGGTCCACACCTCAGCTTCGTCAGAGCTTCCCTGGATGCACAGCACCGTGGGCTCCATCACCAGCTCTCCATAAACCAGGCATCACAACACACACCGGCACTGGCTGAGGAAGTCAAGCCAGCCTGGTGGAAACATGGGGCTCTGGGTTTGTTTGTTTGATTGTTTGTTTGTTTTTAAGGAAAGAAAGAGGGAGGGAAGGAGGGATCAGAAAGAAAAGAAAGCCAGCACATATAGCATGGAGGCAGTACTAACTTGTCAACAGATTAACCAGAGCTACTTAAAGACTCTCCTTGAAATGGCTGGAATGTCAAGGAATATGTCCAGAGTCTCTCAGACAGGTAAGGAATCTGGCTGGCTGAGGGAGAGGGCATGGAGGACAGAGGGAAGGACGGAGGGGAGGGTAGAGGGGAGGACAGAGAGGAGGAAGAAATCCTAACCCTGATTGTATCAGCTCAGTCAGCCACGTCAGCTGCAATACAGCAGGAGACACAGCCCAGCACTGAGCAAGCTGACGAAGAGGTCCTTTATCCTTCAGGGCTTCTCAGCAGCACTGAGCTATCCAACTGAGAGGCCCCTGTCCTTCAGGGCTCTCCACTAGGGTAAAGCTGTGCCCTTGAATTTACCCTAGGGAAGAACTTTGGGATCAGCCAGTATAAAGCAGGGCTGGAATTTATGAAAAAGAGGTTTCTGCTGGGTATAGTGGTATATGCCTTTAATCCAAGCACTTGGGAAACGAAGACGGGTGAACCTACATCTGTGGCCTGCTAAGTTCCTGGACAGCCTGGGCTACATAATGAGACCCTGACTCAATAAAATAAAATAAAAATAGATTTCTTTTTTTTTTTTTTTTTTTTTTAAGGTTTTTCGAGACAAGGTTTCTCTGTTTTGCCCTGGCCATCCTGGAACTCACTCTGTAGATCAGGCTGGCCTCGAACTCAGAAATCCGCCTGCCTCTGCCTCCCAAGTGCTGGGATTAAAGGTGTGCGCCACCACCGCCCGGCTTAAAAATAGATTTCTAACATAAATTTAAGCATGAGAGGGCTGGAGAGATGGTTGGGTATTAAGAGCACTTGCTGCTCTCAATCCAGGGAGTCTGGCGCCCTCTTATGGTCTCTATGGGCACTACACGAACCAGGTGCACATACAGACAAACAAGCACACCACCATGTACACACACACAAAAATAATTTCAAAAAATTTAAGCACAGGAGTTGGTAGAAAGATAGAGGAAAAGAGTAAGACACAGAAGAGTGTGGTGTGGGCTTCTCAAAGGAGGAATCACATGTAAATGTTAGGAAGTGGTTAATTATCTAAACAGTTTTGGTGACTGTTCTATCTCAAAGGGTTGCCAAGAAGCTCCTCCCCCTTCAATAAGTGAAACTATAGGGTGGCTCCGAAGGTATTTCAGTTAGGACTGCAATCTGATAAAACAGATCTATGGCCCAGTGCTCACCGTGGCTCTGTGGGAGAGGTGCTTGTCGCCAAGCTTGCCTAAATCTAATTTTACATCATCTATAAGTCCAGGTCTATGTACATACACAAAGGCAAAACATTCAAATCAAATGAAAATAAACAAATCTTTAAAAGAAAAATAAGGTGGCTATGGGTCACAAGAGCTGCACAACGCGGTTAAGACATGATTTTCACTGTTAAGTGAGGTTTGTGTCGTGATTTCTAAAAACTTCAAAGTTTACAATGAAAGGAGAATATAAACCCCATTTGTCCCCATTTAAAGACCCTGTTTGTCTCCATTCTGAGGACCAGGCCTTATTTTCAAAAAAGACCATAAGGCACCAGCTCCGGGAACAGACCGTGACATCCAATGGGGAACTATCTCAGGATGGGCCATCTGTGCTGGACAGCCCTATTTCACCACATGATTGAACGCTCATGATATGGGAATGTAGATCACTGATCACCTGTGACCCCCTAGCACCCACCAATGAAAATGTTGGCTACCTAATCCAAAAATTAGATTACCTAATCCTTCTAGAGAGTTCCCCTATAAGAAGGAGAGTTCTCTCCTATAAGAAGGCCTGCATGCCTTTATCTGGTGACGCCATGTCAAAGGATGGTTGACCCCACCCCCACCCATGTTGGTTGTTTCCGTAGAACAAACACTCTTTGTTTTTGTATACTGAGTCTGGGCCTGGCCCACTATAAAAGGGACTGCTTGCCCCCTCCTCTCTCTTCCTCTCCTGCCTTCTTGCTCCTCCTCTCTGCAGGTTGTTCATGGCCAGCCTCTACTTCTCTACTCTCTCCCTCTCTCTAACTCCCCTCCCCATGTCCTGAATAAACTCTATAATATACCGTTGTGTAGCTGGTCTCTCAGGAAGAAGGGATGTCTCAGCGGGCCCATGCACGAGGCATCCCTTCCCCTTTATTGTTAGTATAGACCCGAGCTCAGTGACGTCACTCCCACAAGTCTCCTGGAGCTACGTCGTCCCTATAAATAAGCAGAGCTTCCCCAATCTCCCTCCTCTTCCCTTCTTTCCTTCCCACGGCCATTTTCTGTCTCCCTCTCTCTCACCCTCCACCCTAAATAAACCCTGAACCGGTCTCCTGCTGCCTGAACAGCCGCCATCCACACATACCTCACCACACACACCCATAGAACATATTATATCTCTTTATCTTTTTATAAACACATCACTATATCTGTCTGTTTGTTCTTCAAGGCAGGGTTCTGTGTAGACCAGGCTGGCTTCAAACTCAGAGATCCCCCTGCCTCAGCCTACGATTAAAGGCCTGCAGGTCACCACGCCTGGCAGTTTTTTCCGTATTAGATTTTTACTTATTATTGGGGACATCCATGGGTGTATGACGTATGTGAGTATGAGTGGGCGAGCCATCCTCTCTTCCTACCCTGAAGTGCTGCAGGCAAACCTCTTCCACTCCGTGCCCATAGCCCCGCGGTGTGCGGAGGCCTTCTTCCCCACCAGAGCCTGCGGCATTCCTGAAGTCCTCTGTTGAGCCACAGGCCCGGAGCGGCCTCGCCAGCCGAGCGAAGGCGGGACGGCCGAGGACCAGCAGGCACCGCGCGGGCCTCGCCCCGCCGCCATCTTGGGGCCTGCGTCCGCCATGGCGTCATGGCGCTGCTGTGCCTGGGCGGCGCCCTCGTGTACTCCCAGCTGCACTCGCTGTCCCTCACGGAGGGCTCCAGCCTGGCGCAGGGACAGGCCACCACGCCAGGGCCGCCGGAAGAGGAGCAGCCGGTCACGAAGGGCAGTATCTGGTCATGCGCAGCCCCAGCACCCGGGGAGCTTGCCCGCTGTCCCACCTCAGCCACGCAGGACTCAGCTGCTCCCAGACCGTTGGTAGCCATGTCAGTGATACCTCAAAAATGCTCCGCGCTTGCTTTTCTAGACAGACTTACTGATGTTCGTGCCTCCAAGGGCTGTTAGGTGACCTTTTCAGAATGCACTTGAGAATAACTATCCAACAGGTTAAATGGCAAGAATAATGGATATAGCTTGTAGTTCTTGACTTAGCAATTGCAACTTTTGTTTCTTTCATGCCAGAGATTGATGATTTATATACACTCATCCTACACACCCTTACTACTGAGCTATATCCCAAACACTGCAGGCGCAGGCACATGCACGCACACACACTTCTGAGATCGGGTCTCACTATACAGTCCAGGCTGGCTTGGAATTTGTGATTTTGCTGTCTGATCCTCTGAATGCTGGGATTACAAGTGTTTGCTACCACTGGGTGGTGGTGGCGGTGAACACCTTTAATCCCAGCACTATGCAGCCAGAAGCAGGCAATCTCTCGAGTTCAAGGCCAGCCTTGTCTATAGAGTTCTGAGACAGCCAGGGCTACACAGAAAAACTCGTCTCAAACACAAAATCTAAAAAAATCTAGTGTATACTAGCATGCCGACTGGATCTTAGACTCTTAATCACTATTCCACAGTTATATTTTTGGGCGATAGAGTTATTAATAAATTATGTTGATTTTGTGTCTTACTAAGTAGTCAAATATGGCATGTTTGTTTAAATTCCTTTGCCATTCTGAATTTCAGCTTGCCCATCAACGTCTAGAAATTTAAAGGACTATGCTAATGTATTCAGGCCAGGAAGTAACACAAAGCATAGATGATGATTCCAAATAATGTATTGCTCTTTGTTTTTAGGTTGTGGAATTGCGCCACTTAGAGGTGCACTGGAAGGGTCTCGGATTATAGGAGGGACACAAGCTGATGTCGGCGCGTGGCCATGGCAGGTTAGCCTGCAGGTCCAAGATGGCGAATTTCTTATGCATGTATGTGGTGGTGCCCTGGTGAGAGACAGGTGGGTCCTCACAGCTGCTCACTGCACCAAAGAGGCTAGGTAGGTCATAACATGACTCCCATTTTCTTCTCTTGGGAATAGTTTGAAATGATACTGACTTTAGTTAAGCATTATGTCTATATATAATTTCCTAGATATATTACACTGCATTTGTTAAAATGAATCCTTTAAATCACAGGCTGGTGACTGTTTCTGTGGATATTTTATAGGGTTTACAAGCCATATAGTCTGTTATATTTTATTACTTAGTATAAAAGTAACTGTACATAAGTGGAAAATACCCAATTAAATGACTGTTGCTGTGATCCTGTAAGACCGTACATATAATTACCTATTTGTATATGTGAAAACATACTTTGTTCGTGGGTTGCGTAAAAACAAGGCAGTTGAGAGTTAATCTTTATTATTTGAGCTCCGACAGAGACTCTTTGGCTTCATTTGCTTAGAGTCATAAAATCCCATCTTCATGTGATTTCTGGGACCAAAACATAATTCTCAGAGCTGCCTCCATGCTGGATGGAGGCAGAATTCTGTTTCCATCCTAGTGGTTATACTGTGTGGGGCAATTATGACAGACTTTCCTTAAAGAGTCTCTTTGCTTTTTCTAAAACAGTTTATTTTTATGCATGTGAGTGGTATGTATGTATGTATGTATGTATGTATGTATGTATGTGTGTCCACCGTGTGCATCTCTGGTGCCCAAGGAAGCCAGAGAGGGCATCTGGAATTTTAGATGGCTGTCAGCCATCATGAGGGTGCTGGAAAAGAACCTGGGTCCTCCTCAAGAGCAGTGACGGCCTTGCCCCTGAGCTGTCTCTCTAGCTCAGAAGCATCCCTTCTGAAATGTTGGTGATGGGGAGGAGATGGCAATATGGGGATGTATTCCATATATTATCTTTGCCTTTTAGCTTCTATTGCTAATTAACTTTCTCATCAACTTTTATGATGAATCAGCTGATCGGCCCAGCCTTGATTTTCACTTTAGATGAAAGCAGCATGGCCCTGTTTATTAATGAGCCATCCTTGGGTCAAGGGTCCACCCTGTGCTACAGAACTCCAGAGGGTGTGGATCATGTATACTCATGAAATCTGGGCACCTTGTACAAACATGTAGGTGTGTCACCTCTGAGTACCAGTGTAGCCCCGGGGGCTGAATCTAAGGCGTCACACATGCAGGTACATGTTCCAGTACAGAGCCGTGTATGTAGCACTGAAGAAGAGTGTGTGTGGCAGGATGGAGCTGGTGTCTGTCACAGGGCAGACCCACAGGGCTCCTGTGAGCCAGCCTCCACCGAGCAGACCGCAGACCGCAGACTGAGGGGGTTGAGCTTTCTTTGCTCTCACTTTCATATATCTGCTTATTTTCTTTTATAACTATGGTATAAATTCACGCTTCTGGCCACGCCTGTGTGGGATTATCTAGATTAGGTGAATTGAGGTGGGGTCCACCCTGACTGAGGGAGGTGACTGAGTGAAAAGGAGAATGGAGCTAAGCACTGGCTGCACCTGTCTCCCTCTGCTCCCTCCTGAAGCTCCCGCCTCCTTGCTTTCCCTGCCATGATGGACTAAGACTGTGAACTAGAATAAATCCTTCTCCCCTACGTTGGTTTTATTAGTTTATCCCAGCATCGAGACAACTAGTAAAACTTTGTCTGAAAAAACAAAAACAACAACAAACTCCCCCCACCAAAAACCAACCAACCCAAACAAACAAAGAAAAAAACCAAATAAATCTTGTCTCATGTCAGAGCTGTATATTCACCTGTCTTCTTTTTAGTTTAATTTTGTAAAATTCTAGTGCTAAGATCCAGATGTTTTATTCTAGCATATTTCTAAAGGTGAGAGGCCTGAGAGATGGCTCTGTGGCTAAAAGCACTGGCTGCTCTCAAAAGAGGAGCAGGTCTGGATCCCCTGCACCCATAACGGCAGCTCAGAACCCCCGAGACACCAGTTTCAGCTTCAGGGAGTCTGATCCCCTCTTCTGGCATTCTTGGGCATCAGGCACACACATGGCGCACAGATATATATGCAGGCAGAACACAGACGATTTTTAAATCTTAAATTACAAAAGGAGAGGAAATATTTTCCCATGTACTTGTCACACAGCTTCAAGTTTTAAACTTAATCTTTTAATGATCTTTATTAGTGTGTATTAATTAAACATGACTTGTGACATTTTTATACATGTATGTAGTGCATTCACTCCTGCACTCCTCTCGCCCCTCCCACCCACGCCTTATTCCTGCTAAGCCTGCAGTCTGCAGAGTTAACCTTCTCTTCCCATTATTTCGAAGTACATTCCAGATCTATCATCTTGCCTGTGGTAAAGACAGCACCTCTTATTGAAAAGAACTCTTAAGTTTTTAATCCATTTGGAGTTTACTTTGGTGGTTTGTGTTATTTCAGGGATTTAACCTTTTCTTTCCAAACAGGTAGTTGTTTTACCACCATGTATGGAGTAACTTAGTCCACTGCTCACTAGTAGGACATGCTATCCTAGTCAGCCACGGAGTTCTCATGTACTGGAGTCTGCTCTGAGTTTCCTGTCGCACTCCTCTCCTCCCCCTGCTGTGTCATGAAGTTTGAGCTTTTATTTTATACTTTATGTCACATGGAAGTAGGCTTAAAACTTTGTTGTCAGTCTGATATCTAGGGGAAATGAGAGAAATTATTTAAGTGGACCTCTTGGTAATCAGAGTATTTGCTTTCTTTCAGAGATCCTCTGAAGTGGAGAGCAGTGATCGGGACCAACAACCTCATCCGGAGCCACCACCACACCAAGAGTGTACGGGTAACAGCCATCATCATCGCGCCAGATTTCATTATGGAAACGTTCGTAAACGATATCGCACTGTTCCGTTTGAAGAGAGCCGTGAGGTACAATGACTATGTTCAGCCCATTTGTCTACCTTTTGGTGTTTTCCAAAACCTGGACCAAAACACAGAGTGTTTTATCAGTGGCTGGGGACGAACCAAAGAAGAAGGTAACTATAGTCTGAACCCAACGGACACACCTTCCCGGACGCTGGCAGAGGGCGGGAGTCCATTCACATATAAATGTCCTTGTGTGCATCTCTTTTGAGCTACTGATTGATTAGTTGACTGTGCCCGGAATCAGATCTAGTGCTGTGCACACACTAGGCAAACAGTGGACCACTAGGTTTCATTCCTGCCCTGTTTTATATTTTTTCTTTAGTTTTACCTCTTTATTGACCCCAGAGCTAAGTAACTGATTTTTATAAACCATAAAAAAGAACATTTTTACTTTGTATTTTCTTCCTTTTGGAGAGAGAAATTTCCTTGCATAAGCAGAAGTAGGACCCCTAGTGTATTATACACACCAACTGCTTGAACTGATTTCACACCTGAGAGAATTTGCACTTAAGTCAGAAAGTTGGTGATCCGAGGGTTCTGTTTACTTTCTTTTCTTCTAATACCCATGCAGGACTAGATGCAGGACGACTGCCTGTGACTTGTCTCTCACACAGAGTTGCTCACTGTTGATCCACACACCTGACAGGGGTAATGGGAAATCCCTGTCTTGGGAATAGCAGCAGGTTTCTGCTCCCTCAGCATCCCTGTTGCAAATGCCGCTGCCCCCGCCGCCACCGCCACTGCAGCCCTGCCGCTGTCTCCCCAGGTGGTCTAGGTCTGTGCCACAACACAGAGCCTATGGATGCCAAAAGCTGAGAGTCTATGGAAACAGAGCCATACATGTGTAATCCCAGAATGGGCCAAGAGGATCAGGAGTTCCAGGCCATCCTCAGCTATATGTGGAATGAACTCAGGCCAGCTACATGAAATCCTGTCTCAACTACCACCTCCCTACCTCCACACCCCCAACACTCCATCCATGGCCCTCAAAAAAGAAGCAGTTAGGATTCACACTGAGGTCTTTGTGATTCTTTTTTTTTTTTTTTTTTTGGGTTTCGAGACAGGGTTTCTCTGTGTAGCCGGGCTGTCTGGAACTCACTCTGAGACCAGGCTGGCCTCAAACTCAGAATCGCCTGCCTCGCTCCAAGTGCTGGGATTAAAGCGTGCCCACCACCGCCGGTAGTCTTTGTGATTCTGAGGTGTGATTATTTACTAGCACAAGGACTGGTCTTGAGGGGAATCAGTTTGGAAATATTTAGAGCAAGTACTGAGACAGTTTTCCATCAGTGGGTCCAGAAGTAGGTTAGGATTTTCTTTTTTTTTTTTAAATGTTTTTTTCTTGTTTGTTTTGTTTTTTTTCGAGACAGGGTTTCTCTGTGTAGCCCTGGCCATTCTGGAATGGATTTTCTTTTTAAGACAGGGTCTCCTATAGCCCAGACTGTGTTGAGGCTGGGTATGTTGATACATACCTTAAGTCTCAGTACCTGGGAGGCAGAGGCAGGTGGATCTCAGGAGTTCAAAGCAACCACCCAAATAGATGGTTGTGAATCTGGGCAGGTGTGCACCACACATCCAATTTTAATTTGTGGTTATTTAGGCAGTAATGGAAGAATTTTAGGAAACACTTTGTAAATTACTGTTTTTCTTGAGCACTTTTTAAAAATGTTTCCATTGATTGGTTGATTGTATGAGTGGTTTGCTGCATGTGTACCCACACACCAGAAGAGATAGGGCATCTGTGCCCTTATAGCAACCATGTGGTTGCTGGGAATTGAACTCAGGACCTCTGGAAGAGCAGTCAGTGCTCTTAACCACTGAGCCGTCTCTCCAGCCTTTTCTTGAGCACTTTTGAAGGAAGATAAGGAAAACATCATCATATAGGAAAGACATCACAATAGGACTATAGTCCTGAATCCCAGCCTCGTCATGCTCTAACTCCAAGAGCATGGATACTTGACCAGTGGGCATATGTCTTTAATCCCAGCACTTGAGAGGCAGAAGCATGTCGATCTGTGAGAGTTTAAGGCCAGACTTGTCTACATAGCAAGTGCCAAGCCAGCAAGGCTACACAGAGAGACTCTGTCTCAAAGTCAAACTAACTCACTCACTAACTAACTAACTAACCAACTAATTAACTAAAGGGAGCTTGGTCATCTTAATGAGTTGTTGACAGTTATTATCAAGTAACAATATAAGAACAGTTGCCATTTATTGCTCATGACTAGGTGTAACCCCAGTGCGGTGTGAGTCTCAAAGGACTAAAATACAGAGCAGTAGAACAGGATACCCACTGTCCTACCCTGACCACTGTGCACTGTCCACACTGTGTGTGTGTGTGTGTAAATGTGATAGATAAACTTGTCAAAATTTAAAATGTGTGCTCTTAGATGACTCAGGGGCTCAGAGCACTTGTTGTTCTTGCAGGGGACCTGATTCAATTTCTAGAACTCACATTGTAGCTCACAACCATCTATAACTTGAGTTCTAGGGGACACATTGCTCTCTTCTGAACTCCACAGATACCAGGCACACATGTGTGCATGTATACATACATACATGCAGGCAAGACATCCATACATATAGGATACATCTTTGAAATGCATTCTCTTAAAAGACACATGTCAGAGAATGGTGAGATAAGCTCCTAAGAGAAAAGCGTTTGTTCAGAGATCCTGGGAGAGCTGTGAAGAACTTGTACAGCTGACAGGATTGTAAGTTTGCTGATGATTTGAAAAGCTCCCTCACTGAAGCAGACCACAAATGCCAACAAGTAAGTGAAGAGATGCTGACATGACTGACAGCACAATGAGAAGTCACCACGTCTAATAAAACAGTGGTCACAACCAAAAGACACACAGTGTCAAGTCTGGGCAAGAATGTGGAGAAACCAGAATGAACAGTTAGTAAAATGGCCAGGAATAAGACTGACATATATAGATCTATTTTGTTTCTATGTACTAGCAAAAATTAGGGAATTTAATTTAAAAGCCAGGGGCTGGAATAGGATACTAACACATAACATTACCCTACATGAAATAAACCGGTCAGAAATTGCAGTGTAGTCTACAGTTCCACTTATATAATGAAAGGCCTCAAATGGGCAAACCATAGACAGAACGTAGATAAGAAGCTCTGAACATCCAAAGGGCATTGGGAAAACAAACCCTGGTTCAATGATACAGAGACAGCAGTCAATAGAACCGTTCAGTCCCTGTCTTCAGGAAAAACTGGTTGACCTTCATTAAATGCATATACTCTAGTTTTTCAGAGGTCTTAATTTTTAAAGGGAAGGTCTCATGTAGCCCAGGCTGTCCTCAAGCTCACTGTGTAGCTGAGGATGACCTTGAATTTATGATCCACGTCTCCTTCCTGTGTGCTGGGGTCATAGACATGCATCACCACCCCTACCATACAACATAGGGGCGGGACCCAGGGCTTTGTGCGTGGTAGGCCAGCACTTCACACAGCACTGGCCCTGCTTTTATTTTTTTGAGTCTGAGTCTCACTCTGTGGGCCAGGCTAGCCTTTGAACTAATAGCAATCCTCCTGCTTCAGCATCCAGTGTGCTAAAATTACATGTGTATTGGGCAGCACATGTGGACTACACACCGACGTTATAAAGCACTGTAAAGTTGCCTGCAGTTATTAAGACGTAACGTAAAGGGCTTTGTCATTCTGCTGCTGACAGGCAATGGCACGAATGTTTTGCAAGAAGCGAAAGTACACTTCATCTCTCGGGAGATTTGTAACTCTGACAGGAGCTACGGAGGAGTGGTCCCTAACACTTCATTCTGTGCAGGTCACGAAAATGGGACCTTTGACACGTGCAGGGTAAGACCAAAGACTTAGATGGTTTCTAAAGCCAGGAGGGACCCAAACAAAGGCCTTTGCTCTGGTATCTTAATTATCAGGCCTAATCCAAAATTCTGGGTTTTTCCTACTTCAATAATCCATGCTTTGGATTAAATTTCCTGGTTCTTATCCCTATTATTATTTGATCCTGATATTATTATTTGATCAAATCCAGGCAAAAATCTTTCTTGAATCTGGCATCCCCCACCCTTCCCTTCTCCTCTTTGGTTTAATGTGGGGGTCGGCGCTGGGGGAGTTGAGGCAATATTTCTCTGTGTAGCCCTGGTTGCTCTGTAGACCAGGCTGGCTTCCAATTAAGAGATCTGCCTGCCTCTGCCTCCCAAGTGCTGAGATTAAAGGTGTGAGCCACTGCTGCCTAGCTTATTTTATTTCATTTACTGGCTGACTTCCCTGGATTCCTCTGTCTCTGTCTCTGTCTCCCCCTCCCCTCCCCCTCCCCCTTTCTCTCTCTCTCTTTGTGTATATGTGTGTGTGTGTGTGTGTGTGTGTGTGTGTGTGTGTGTGTGTGTGTGTGTTTGTGTCTGGTGCCTGAAGAGGACAGAAGAGGTTGTCAGATCCCCTGAAACTGGAGTTATAGATGGTTGTGAGCGAGCTGCCTTGTGGGTGCTGGAATTGAACCCTGGTCCTCTAGAAGAACATCCAGTGCTTTTAACCCCTGAGCCACCTCACCTCTCCAGTCTCCTTTGTCTCCCGTTTTTTGTCACCCAGAGCCATAATGCAGTGTGTAACATAGTGCAGTGCGAAACACGATGCAGTGCGTAACACGGTGCAGTGTGTAACAGTGCAGTGGAGGTTTTAGAGTTGGACCATCACCTCAAGTCTACTTTCAGGACATTTTTTGTCACCACTAAAAGAAATCTAAGAGTCACGTGTCAGGGCTGGAGACATGGCTTGGTTAGTGCTTGCCGTGCAAGCATGAGATGTGAGTAGTGCAGATCCCCAGAACCCACAGAAATAGCAGAACATGGCACACACCTCTAATGCCAAGGCCAGTCCAGGAGGTGGGAAGAAGCAGGGACGGGAATCCCCAGCAGCTGCAGGCCTTGTAGGCAGCAGTGAAACCAGAGACCCTGCCTCAGGCCAGAAGGGACAGAAGCCTGACAGCTGAGGCTGTCTCCTGACTGCTACTCATTTGCCATGATATCTATGACGTGAAGATACCGGCATCATCCTCTGACCTCCACACACATACATGCTTATACATTCATGTGCACACATTCAAAAGGAAACCATGCCCATTCTCTCACCCTCCTCTACATGTAGGCAGATACTAATCTGTAGGACTCCATGTCCTCCGCACTTCTGGAAATACCAGCATGTGGTCTTTCATGACCGGCTCCTTCATTCTCCTGTTTGGGGGTTGCCCAGACTGGAGAGTGCAGTCATCCAGTTACTTGTCTCGTTTCATCATACCTAACACCATGGAAGGAGGAGGGGTTATTTTCTCTCACAGCTGAGGGGACAGAATCCACCTGTCCTGTGCCCACCCTCAGGAAGCAGAGGCTGCTGCTGCTGCTGCTGCATCTGGTCCTTGTTGCTTTGCACTGGGGGCCAGTGCCAGGCCTTGTGCATGGTAGTGATGCTCTGCCACTGACCGCATTTGTTATCTGCTGATTGTTTGAGACAAGGTCTCGCTGTGTAATCCAGACTGGCCTGGAACGCACAGAGCTCTGCTTGCATCTGCCTCCGAGTGCTGGGGTTCAAGGCACGGACCCTACACCCAGCTGCTTGTTTGGTTGTAAGTACAGAATGTTATCTGGACCTTAAATTTCCAATTTTTATGAAATGCAATTTCCTCCTGGCCTTATCTTGTATGACTCTCTTTCCACTTGGGAACCTGAACCTCTCAATTCTAAGTGCACACTGTGCCACTGAGCTTTGTGCCATGTCAACCCTCTTGTGCTTGACTCTTATGCCTGTTGCTGCTTCCAAAGCCACCGCTATGCACTGCACACAGGTGCCCTGCACGGCGCACGGGTGCCCTGCACTATATACAAGTGCCCTGCACGGCGCACGGGTGCCCTACGCTGCACACGGGTGCCCTGACTCTTCTCTTTCTGTACATTCCTATTCCTGCAATCTAGGGTGTACGTCTCCTATATGTTCTCTTCCTTAAAAATCTTTATGCGTGAAACAGTGAAACATTTGGCTTAAATGAATTGCATTCCGTGAAAAAACACCATCAAAACTGTTATTTTGATAACCATTCAGTGCCTGTGCAGTTGACACTCAGAGCCGGTCCTTAACCTCCAGACAGGGAGAGGATGCCTTCAGCCTCCTTATGGCTGCGAGGACATGACCAGCACTTTTGGGTCTTGTAGAATCTGGAGAAGCTGGTTACTTGGGCACTGTTGACAGCCCTCCCTTGCTCACACCTGCCTGCGTTAGCCAGTCTCAGCACTTGAGGCCATGCCGTTCCTGTGGACAAGGCACGGTAGCAAAGGGCACAGGAACTGAAGCACTGTCTCACATCTGCACAGAGCCTTTCCCACACGATGCTATAGCAAAAGAAATACTCTAGTGAGTTATTTTCAGTCTTTTGTATTCCTCCTAATTATGTTTCTCCTGAGAACTGTAAGATCCAAACATTTCATTTATAGTATTCTGGCTCACAGCCTTGCAGAGGAATTGATCCTCCAGCTGTACCTTAGCAGATGACACACGTCCTGTATGGTTGGAATATTAAGCTAAAAATATTGTCCTGACTGGGCAGTGGTGGCACACGCCTTTAATCTCAGCACTTGGGAGGCAGAGGCAGACAGATTTCTGAGTTTGAGGCCAGCCTGGTCTACAGAATGAGTTCCAGGACAGCTAGGGCTACACAGAGAAACTCTGTCTCCAAAAACCAAGAAACCAAAACCAAACCAAAACCAAAAGCATAGCCAGGCGGTGGTGGCGCACGCCTTTAATCCCAGCACTTGGGAGGCAGAGGCAGGCGGATTTCTGAGTTCGAGGCCAGCCTGGTCTACCGAGCGAGTTCCAGGACAGCCCGGACTACACAGAGAAACCCTGTCTCGAAAAAAAAAAAAAAAAACCAAAACCAAAAACATATTGTTCTGATTTCCCAAAACATTATATTAATATGTTAAGGGGGTATCTTAGTAATGTGTAGTGTGGCCTGGAGCCATGCCAGTGAAACACCAGCTCCCTGCGCCTCCTTCCCCGTGCTTCACCCTGAGAGTGAGTGTAGAGAGAAAACGGGTGTTATCCTTGGAGGTACAGTGAGAAGGGATATTCACAGGGCAGGTGTAGTGTAGTGTAGCCAAGTTGTCTCAGCTCTATGATTACATAAGAAATAATCAGACTCTCTTGGGATCTCTGGCAGGGTGACAGCGGAGGACCGCTAATGTGCTACCTACCAGAACACAAAAGATACTTTGTGATGGGAATTACCAGTTATGGACATGGCTGTGGGCGGAGACATTTTCCTGGTGTCTACAGCAGCCCGTCCTCCTTCCAGCAGTGGCTGACACATTATTTATCACAGGGAAACACCAAGCGCCTGTTTAATATGGACATGGTGCTTGGCCAGGTCCTCACAGTCCTGGGCTCTGTCATCCTTCTAGGAGTGACATAGGAACCTCTGGGGGCTGAGCTGTCATTCTGCCCCTACTGTGCCTGACGAGAAGGTTGTTTTCGTGGCTCACTTTAATGCTTCCATGTATGTCAACACTGGGTTGTTTTTTAACAAAAAGGATTGTGACAGATACACAGACCAAATCCCATGTTTCCTCACTAGAACCTGATTCATAATTCTGTATTTGGAATACTTTCCTAGAATTTGTATAAATATATTCACTTCACTATGTACTTTATGTGTATAAAGGCCAATAAACAGTTTTTATTTAACTGAAAACTTTTTTTTTTTTTTTCGAGACAGGGTTTCTCTGTATAGCCCTGGCTGTCCTGGAACTCACTCTGTAGACCAGGCTGGCCTCAAACTCAGAAATCCGCCTGCCTCTGCCTCCCAAGTGCTGGGATTAAAGGCAGTGCGCCACCACCGCCCGGCCTGAAAACTTTTTTAATAATTTATTTTTATTTTATGTGAATTGATGTTTTTCCTGCATGTGTATCTGTGTGAAGGTGTTGACTCTCCTGGAGCTGGAGTTACAGACAGCTGTGAGCTCCCATATGGGTGCTGGGAATTGAACCCAGGTCTTCTGGAAGATCACCCAATGCTCTTAACAGCTGAGCTGTCTCTCCAGTCTCAACTGGAAAAAAATTTTTTTTCTAAATTAAAAGATGTTTTAAGTTGGATTTTACTTTACCTCCTCATTAGTTTGGACGTGGTAGCAGAAGGGTCACAGTCACTTACTCCACTGTCTCTGAGCCTGGGCTGAGACCAACTGCGATGCTGGAGAGAGGTGGGCAAAGCCATTCCCTCATGTCGGGCCAGGAGCAGAGATGGGACTGAAGCAATGTATTCATGAAATATACACATCTGAAAATCATTTTCTGTATGTATACTGAGATGAGAGCTTACTATGTAGTCCAGGCTAGCCTCAAGTTTAAGATTCTCCTGCCTCAGCTTTCTGAATGCAAGGAATACAGGTATGAGCCACTGTTTGTGGCTAAGTATAAAGTACATAAGAATAGAAATAAGAATTTCTACAGCACTACCTAAGATGGCTTTCATGAAATCTTGTCTTTTCCCTCAGTTATTTTATGCCAGTAATCCAGAAAGCTTTTTTCCCCAACTCTACAATAGTTGGAACAAACTATAATTATCCATCTATACTTTACCTTTATTCATCCAAATGAACATCATGTTCTTATATTCTTGTGTGTGTGTGTGTGTGTTTGCACACACACATGCTTGCAAACAGGCTATTTAAACTAATAACTAATCACTTCCCAAACTTGAGTCAAATGTCTGTCCAGATTTAGGAAGCCCATAGGTTCCTAAAAAGTTAAACCCAAAGGGCACCAAGACATATTATAATTAAATTGTCTAAAATCAAAGGCAAAGAAAAAATTTCAGAAACGACTAGGGGGAAAAGTCTCTTTAGACAGTCAGCATGTTTCTCCGCAGCCATCTTGAAGGGAAGAAAGAAAGAAAGGAACATTTTGAAAATCTTGAGAGAAGAAAACCAAACCAAGCCGGGCAGTGGTGGTGCACGCCTTTAATCCCAGCACTTGGGAGGCAGAGGCAGGTGGATTTTTGAGTTCGAGGCCAGCCTGGTCTACAGAGCGAATTCCAGGACAGCCAGGGCTACACAGAGAAACCCCTGTCTCGAAAAAACAAAACAAAACAAAAAACAACAACAAAAAGAAAACCAAACCATAACAACAACAAAATAACAGAGCACTGGAATGCAGGTCAACGGGAAACTGCCTATTTAGCACAAGTGGCCCTGGGTTCAGCCTCCACCAACCAAGAGGAGGAGAGGGGAAGGTGGGAGGAAGAGAAAGAGGTGGGGGAAAGAAGAAGAAAAAGAAAGAAATGAAAAAAAAGCTAAGACCTTTCCAAATAAACACAAGCTGGATGAGTTCACCACCATCTTGGACTTAGGCCACATGCTATAAGCAATTCAAGCTTAACCAAGAATACTTATTATTACCACAAAGTACATGGATGTATATAAACTGACTGGAAAAGGTAAGCACATAGACAACTTGGAATCCTGTCATTTCACAGAGGTCAGTCACATATGAATGAACTCCAACTGGTATAAAATCACTGCAGCTGGGCGTAGTGGCCCACACCTCTAATCCCAGTTCTTGAAAGGCTGAGGCAGAAGGACTGTGAGTTAGTTCAAGATCTATGTGGTTATATATCAAAACCCTATCTCAAACATAAAATAAATGACTAGAGATAATTACCTACAATAATGTATTATAACATGTTGTCATTGTTGAAACGGCCTCACATGGCTCTGGCTGGCCTTGAACTCCTGATCCTCTTACCTCAGCCTTCCAATTGTTGGGATTATTAGATGTGGGCCAGCACACCAGGCATCATCTCTTAAAGATATGAATTGCATTCTTAATACCCTAACATACGAATAGAGGCAGGGAGTAAATATGTGGTTTTTGAATACAAAATTATGCTTCATGTGCACATCATGGTATTACAAATAAACCTTTCAGAGTAGACAGCCCTGAGATAGCTCAGCAGGTGAACGTGTTTGCTGTCAAGACCATGACAACCTGACTGTGATCCCTGGGACCCACATAGTGAGGAGACAACTAACTGCCACAGTTGTCCTCTGGCCTCTACACATGTACCCTGGCATGGATGCCTGTGTTCTACACACATTTGAGAGCGTGTGCACACACACTATTTTTATGTCCTTGTGCACGCACACTATTTTTAAAATATAGTTAAAATAGTTAAAAAATAGTTAAGTAAATAAAAATAAAAAGTTAAAAAGTAACTTAAAAGGGGGTGGGGGCTGGGAGCTGGCTCTGCAGCTAAAGGCTAGGCTCACAACCAAGAAAGAAAAGAAGAGAGAAAAAGAAGGAACTCTATGTTGAGACAGGCTGGGAAGACAGCTCAGCTGGCAATGTGCTGGCCTTGTAAACTTGAGAACCTGAGTTTAGTCCCCAAAATCACACTAAAATAACACTAATATAAGAATCTGGGCATGAGCCGGGCGGTGGTGGCGCACGCCTTTAATCCCAGCACTTGGGAGGCAGAGGCAGGCAGATTTCTGAGTTCGAGGCCAGCCTGGTCTACAGAGTGAATTCTAGGACAACCGGGCTACACAGAGAAACCCTGTCTCGAAAAACCAAAAAAAAAGAATCTGGGCATGAGTGTGCTTGCCACCACCACGGCTCTGGACAGTGGGCATAGGCAGATCTTTGGTGTGTCCTTGTTGCTCACTAGTAGCAACCCTGCCTCAAAAGGAGAAGTGGGAGCTGGTGAGGTGGCTCAGTGGGTAGATCACTGGCTGAACAGACTGGATAATCCAAGTTCAATCCCTGGGTCCCATGGTGGAATGAGAGAGACACCCCAGTTCTCAAGGATCCAGAACCCTCTTTAAGATTCCTTGGGCACTGACATGCATTATATAACATCTACATAAGCACACACACATAAATAACAATCTAAAGTTCAAAAAATAGTATAAACTATCAATGAACCATGCTTATGACCTGAGAACATCCGGCTTTCCCCCTTCCTGGCTATAAAACTGCAATGTTTAGGAATCTCACAGAAACTTCATTTTCAGTAAAGACAAAACAGAAACAGAAACATGCCTTCACTTAAGCTCCTTGTACAACCCTGGGGCTCATAGTTTTACCTATTCATTGGCTTCTTAAGATTTAGCAACCAGCTGGGCAGTGGTGGCGCACGCCTTTAATCCCAGCACTTGGGAGGCAGAGGCAGGCGGATCTCTGAGAATCTTAAAAAAAAAAAAAAAAAAAAAAAACAGCCGGACGGTGGTGGCGCACGCTTTAATCCCAGCACTGGGAGGGAGAGGCAGGCGGATTTCTGAGTTGAGGCCAGCCTGGTCTACAAGTGAGTTCCAGGACAGCAGGGCTCACAGAGAAACCCTGTCTCAAAAAACCAAACAACAACAACAACAGAAAAAAACCAGCCAGATGTGCTGGCACACCTCTTTAAGTCCAGCACTACACACACACACACACACACACACACCCCACATACAGTCTCTCATAGTTAGCCCCCCCCACACAGACATACACATACACCTACACACAGTCTCACATAGTTAGCCTCTTTCTCAAAAACACAGTCTCTCTCTCTCTCAAAGAAAAAAGACTTGGTCACCAACATCTCCAGCTCTCCTGAGGTTTTTATCTCATCAGGTTAAGTGTGGTTTAAGTGAGAACAGCTCCCATAGACGCATTTACTTTAATCCTTGGTCCCAGTTAGTGGAACTGTTTGAGAAGGATAAGGAGGTGTGTCCTTGCTGGAGGAGGCGTGTCCTTGCTGGAGGAGGCGTGTCCTTGCTGGAGGAGGCGTGTCCTTGCTGGAGGAGGTGTGCCACTGGGGGTGGGCTTTGAGGTTTCAAAATTCTGCCCCTTTACCAGTCAACTCTCTTGCTTTTGTCCTCCCTCCTTCTCCCTCCTTCCCTGCCCCTCCCTCCTTTCTCCTCCCTCCCCTCCCCCCTCAAGCTTGCAGAACAGATGTGGGATCTTAGTTCCTGTTCCAGTACCTTGTCTGTCTCCTGCCTCCATCTATGCTATGAGGATGCACTCACCCTCTAGAACTATAAATACATTCTTTCTTCTATGAGTTGCCCTGGTCATGGTGTCTGAGCACAGCAATTAAACATAACGAAGACAGGTTATCATCCTTTCCAAGACACCTCCAGAGCCATCTTCAAAAAAGTGGGAAAGTGTAGGAGGAGCTAGGGTGGGAGGAGTAAGAAGAGGAGGAGTAAGGACAGGAAGAGGAGGGGTAAGGAGAGGAAGAGAAAAAGGAAGAGGAGGAGCTAGAGAGAGCAGAGATGTAGGAGGATGGAGGGGCACGCAGGTATGGAGAACAGTCAAGGGTAACTACTTTTATTTAGTTACTATGTGCCACCAGGCCAGGCCGTGTTTGTAACATATGTGAAGGGTATATAAAATATGAGTAGACTTTAAACACATACACACCTCTTCCTGGATTAGGGATCAGTGACAGAGTACTTCCCTGGCATGCCTGAGGCCCTGAGCTCAGTCCTCAGTACCACCTACCTCTACCTCCAGATATAAGAAGAAAAACCAGAAGAACCCGGCTCAGCCAGTGATCACCACTCCTGTTTCAGGATTTGAGTTTTTCCCCTCTGAATGCTGCTGCCACCGTGGTTTTTTTTTTTCTTTCTTTCTTTTTCTTTCTTTCTTTCTTTCATCTTACAGTGCATTATGAATGGTAGTCAGGACAGGAAATCAAACATGAACTTGGAGGCAGGCACTGAAGAAGAGGTCACGAAGGAATACAATTATTGTCTTGTGCAGACTGATTTCTTACTCCAGCTGTTCAGGGATGGCACTTGTCAGTCAAAAAAATAATCAACAATCTTTGGCCTGCCGCCATGGGTATTATCAGATGGCTATGCTTGCCCTCAGGTCCATCTCCTCTGGAAACTTTCTTGATCTGACTTACTGAAGTATCTGAATATATTTCCTAAATCTTCTAGTTATGTCTTTTCCCACTATCATTCAACCATGAAAAGCACTAAGTTTTACATAGAATCTCTTAGATACGTCTTAACTTGGTTACGACCTGTCAGACCACACGTGGAAAAAAATGGAAGGAAACAATTTAAAAGTAATTTATCGTATTTGTGAATTTATGAGTCAAAAAACAATGCAGCTGACCTGCCAGCTCAGTGCTGAGAAGATGCAGAGGGATCAAGACAATTCAAGGTCAGCTGGGGCTAAAGAGCAAGACCCAGAAAAAACCTCAACCAAGAAGACTGGAGCTTGAAGCTGCTTTATAAAACCCCTCAGACTCCAAACAGGGACTGTTCTGAGCACTTTTATTCTAAATTGGTGGAGTTACAGAATAAGCAGTGTAACAAGATTGACGGCTGGGGTTTTAAACTGATGAGTAGCTCAAAACAGTGACTTAGCAAAGATCCTTCTGATGAATTATTAACTTAGGAAAGGCTGAGTTTAGAATGGGATCTGAGAAACTGTTGGGCGAGGCTTGGCGAGGTTTCCTTTTACTTCCTTTATAGAAAAACAGGTTTGGGGGTGGGGTGTGGTGTGGTGGGGAGAGAAGGGAAGAATAAATGTGTGATAAAAGATAGCCTCGGCTGCCATCTTCCCTGGTGCGCTGACTCGCTCCGTGTGAGGACTTCTCGTAAAGAAAGCTTGGGTGGGTGGCGTGGAAGTACACACTGTGCACTACCAACCTTGGCAGGAAACTAGCTGCGGCCTCCAGACCCAAACGAAGCCAGGCAAGACCGGGGTCAGGGATCAGGCTGCAACCCTCCTAAGAGATGCGGAGAACAGTCTTGGGCCACTGCAACTGGAGCTACGCCAATTTCTGCTAGCCGGCCGTTGGGGGCAGGGTGGGGGTGGGGCGGGTGGGAGTCGGGGCCCTACCCGGCTCTGCGATTTTGTTTTTTTCCGACTCAGCTGGCCCCTCCTTCCTCCCTGATTGGCACTGGAGCGAGGCCAGGAGCCTGCGCCCTGCTTCCCCAGGAGACACTCAGGGCCGTGGCCCTTTGTCTTCTACTCGCAAAGATGACGCTCGCCGTCCTAGCCCTGCGGCTGGTGGTCTGCATCCTGGCGCTTCCCATGTTTCTGCTGAACCTTCTAGGCGTGTGGAGCTGGGTGTGCAAAAAGTTCTTTCCCTACTTCCTGAAGCGCTTCACGGTGATGTACAACGAGCAGATGGCGAGCCGAAAGCGGGAGCTCTTCAGCAACCTGCAGGAGTTCGCGGGCCCCTCGGGGAAGCTGTCGCTGCTGGAGGTGGGCTGTGGCACCGGGGCCAACTTCAAGTTCTATCCCCCCGGGTGCAGGGTCACTTGTATCGACCCCAACCCCAACTTCGAGAAGTTCCTATTCAATAGCGTCGCAGAGAACCGCCATCTGCAGTTCGAGCGCTTCGTGGTGGCGGCCGGGAGAACATGCACCAAGTGGCCGATGGCTCTGTGGACGCGGTGGTCTGCACCCTGGTGCTGTGCTCGGTGAACAACCAAGAGAAGATTCTGCGCGAGGTGCGCCGAGTGCTGAGGCCGGTGAGTGACAGGTGTGAAGGCTGGCTAGCTGCAGCTATCATGAGCGAGGGTGGTCCTATCAGTTTCGGGTGGATTCTAAAGATTTATTTATTTTATGTATCTGAGTACACTGTAGCTGTTTTCAGACACACCAGAAGAGGGCATCAGATCACATTACATGGTTGTGAGCCACCATGTGGTTGCTAGGAATTGAACTCAGGACCTCTGGAAGAGCAGTCAGTGCTCTTATCATCGGGTGGATTCTAAACTAAGAAACAAAGGATTTCAGAAGAAATTTGCAAAAGAAAAAGAGCCGCAGCGAAGGGCTGACAAATCTGAATACAGAAAGTTCTGAACTGCTGCAGAGGAAAGAGCCTGCGGATAGTTCAGATGTCCAACTTGGTAACAGAGGCTCCCAGGGACAGCTGAGGGGTCATCCCACTCATACAAACAAACAAACGAAACATCTTACAAGTCCTGGCACTGGGAGGCAGAGGCAGGTGGATCTCCAGAAGTTTGAGGCCAGCCTGGTCTACAGAGTGAGGGCCAGCCCAGGCAGCAATGCACAGAGACCATGTCCCCAAAACAGACAAAATTTACAGGTTATATAGGATATTGGTTTTGTGTTTTATTTTATTTTATTTATTTATTTATTTATTTATTTATTGGTTTTTTCAAGACAGGGTTTCTCTGTGTAGCCCAGGTTTTGTGTTTTAAAACATGTCAGAGAAAAAGATGAGCAACTAGACAGGAACAGGAATATAAATTAAAGCAGACTATCATGAGACAGACTATGAGGTGGTGTTTGTTTATGGCAGTGTCAGAGACTCACGGTCTATAGTACTGTAGGGAGAGGGGGGATCTGGGAAGAGCCCCCCCATACAGGAAGGGGTTTAAAAGGTTCATTTAGTAACATCAAAATGTCAACTAAATGTACTTTATCAGAAATTCCCCTGATAGAGAAATTCTACAGCTGCAGGTATGTAAATCCCTGAATATCTCAAGGATGCCCATTAAAGGTGCATTTGCTGACTGCAAACTGGAAAGAGGCTGTGTGTGGATGGGATTTATCACAGTCAGGAACTCTCAAACTATTACAAAGATCAAGAGCTGGGTGTGGTGGACCACACATACCAACCCACAGATGGTCTCAGTGTCTCAGAGGGTGAGAAGGATGGAAAGGCAAACCTCGGCTGTGTACCAGATTAAGGCCAGCCTGAATTGTATGGTAAAATTCTATCAAACAACAAAACAAATGAAAACTTAAAAAAAAAAAATCTAACCAATGAAAACAAACAAAAACTTCTAGAAGACTGATCTCTCCAGGATAGAAAAGAAACAAGTGCTCAAGAAATAATGTTAACGTGTTCAGGCAAAAGGTAGTAACAGGGTTACTGCCAGGGAACTAACTGGACTTGGGTGTAGCCAAGAGCAACAGTCATTTCGTGCCTTTCTAAAAGTCTGAAGAAACTCTTTGTACTTGTGAAAATTAGGTTAAATGAGTTTGTTTTGAACAAAGCTGAATTTGAAGTATGACAATCTTAATGATTCAGATTATTGATTTTAGAACATGTAAGGATGTTCTGTGACACTGACACATATTCACACTTGCACACTCATGCATACGCACATACACACACACACACTTGCACTCTCTCACATACATGTACATATACTCACACACACTCACTCATATATATGCACATATATTTACATACATATACACACACACCCACACACACTCACACTCCTTCACTCACACTCCTTCACAATCTCTCACATACTCACAAACATATACAGTCATGCATGCACACACACACACTCTCTCACACACATGCACATACACACACACACACACACACACACACACCTTTTATAGTCTCTTGGGAAGAAAGCTTCAGAGGCGTCCAAGGCTTAGCATTGTCTCTCTGGTGCAATGACAGACCAGTTATCAAACTAGTAGGTAAAGATCTTTAGACTGGCCTGGGGCAAACACACCCATAGCCACACCTGGAGTGGGGCACACACCAGAGTCTTGGTGCTGGGAAAGGGGAGCAAAAGGACCAGTCTGAGTCTAGCTTGGGCTACACAGCAGGATCCCCCATATTTATTTTTTTTTAAAGGTTTATTTATTTATTTTATGTATGTGAGTACAATGTCACTCAGATCTCATTACAGATGGTTGTGAGCCACCATGTGGTTGCTGGGAATTGAACTCAGGACCTCTGGAAGAGTAGACAGTGCTCTTAACCACTGAGCCATCCCTCCAGCCCAACCCTCATCTGTAAAACACAAACAATAAAGCAAACCAAAATCAAGAAAGGGACAGATTCTTAGAGCCAAACCCCAGGTCCCTCCACTGGGGTTTTACCAGGTGCTACTTTAAGCTGTAGCTGATCACACCTCCTCTGTGCAAGGCAGACAATGCCCAGGCTGTCTCCCTTAGCCTCTATGATTACCAACTCCCCACTCTGCTTGATAGAGCCAGGGCATCATGACCGCCTCAGTTAACCTTCTCCACAGTCCCCTGAAGCAGATATTTACGATCACCATTTTGGAAAGAGGTTGTAGACTCAAAGAAATACTCAGTCAAGAGTCTGACATATTTTGGAGGGGCGGAGGGAGGGACCAGGTCTCATTCTAACTAAATAGTGGTTGGCTAGCCTGACACTTTGTTTGTAGCCAGGCTGGCCTTGAACTCACAGAAAGCCACCACTTCTGCCTCCTAAGTACTGGATTAAAGACATGCACCCCTACGCGCCCTCCCCAGGTCAGACTCTTTGGTGTTCCCACCTCTTTGCTCCCTGGACACCGAGGATCCCTTCCTCGGCTCTCGTTCCATGTATATGTCTCCTCAGCTGTCTCATCCACCCTGTGTTTTCAGCTACATGCCTGCACAGATTTCCAAATCTTAACACCCACTCAGAGCTCACTCTGTGTCTCCTTCCCCACACCCCACCCGTTCCCAAGATCCCAGTAATCCCAAGATTATTCATAGGCATTTCCAAGCCACTCTCTCCACTTCTCAGCTGGCTCCTGCTCTTGCCTAAGGAAAGCTTTTGCTTTTCCTTTTTATTAGGAAATTCAGTCTTACTTTAAGACTTACGCATGTCTTACTTAAATTTATATGTTTAGTTTGTGTTAACTGTATCTCTAAACTCTGAATTCTGACTCAAAACTCTCTGCCTTTGGGTAGCCAGGACTACAGTAGCTTGAAAAGGGGGCTTACAAAAGGGGTATGGGTTTCTTTTTTATTAGAAAATGCCGGAGGCTGTTTAATAATGCAGAGCAGTAGTATCTTCATGACCCATGTGGGCTGCAGATGTAAGTCAGGTTGATTCCTCTTAAGGGCGACAGCACTCACCATTGCTGACCCACCAAATAAAAGTTAGTGACAAAATGCTGCCCTGAATTCAGAAGTGGTTGGAGACTTAAGGCCTCCACGATGTCATTTGCATATTAATGAAATAATGCAATCTTTATAACAACTCAGTTCTGTGTTGGAAGTGGCTCCTGTAGATTCCTCCTCTCCTATACTCAGCTCTGGTATCTACAGAGGCTTGCAGCCAGTGCCTAGGAACAATTTGTTAGTGAATTAAAAGGTTGGTTTTCTTTTCTTTCTTCCTTTTTTTTTTTTTTTTTTTAAAAAGGTTCAGTGCCAGGAGCCATCAAGGAGAAGCTAAAACCTAGCAGGGAATCTTCCTGAGATGATTCCACCATGGACTGTCAAAGTTAATGATGGATTTGCTTCTGCATGCAAGGCCCAGGAGAATTTCATTTTAGGAAAGATTCCTGCTATTAATATGCTTTTCCTGTTATTATTAAATATATATGGCAGTCACTAGGTATTAGCTCACCCTTTTGAGCAGATCTCTGCAGAACAGTGAAGATGTACTGTCTTGTAGTGATGTATATAGACAAACTGATGACTTCTTAATTCTTAATGATGATCCTATAAGAATTCCTAAAATTGCCAGGCAGTGGTGGCGCATGCCTTTAATCCCAGCACTTGGGAGGCAGAGGCAGGCGTTTCAGAGTTCGAGGCCAGCCTGGTCTACAGAGTGAGTTCCAGGACAACCAGGGCTACACAGAGAAAAACCCTGTCTCAACCAAAAAAACAAAAAAAAAAAAAGGAATTCCTAAAATTATATTAGTAATTACTAAGCTCTTTTATAATAGGACTGCTATTAAATCCTTTCTGATGTCAAAACTGCAATGAGAACTCTGCCAGTCTCCAAGAGTCCTGAGCTAATTGCTTCTGAGATAGAAAGAGGCATCTACAACTTAGAGAACACACTGAGGTTGTAAAACACTTAACCAAAGGTCATAAAAAGGGAACTGAGATTCTCTATAGGTGCAAAAACAGAAGATAAAACATTGACTGGGTTTATCTATATAAAACTTCACTAAAAACTTAGTCACAAAAGTTATGGTTTTGAACTATCCATAAACCTGTAGAAATGGTGATAGATGATGAATGTTTAGCCAGATAATTACTCTTAATGGATTTTCATGTAATCATTCTCTGTTGTAAACTTCTTATTCAATTTATGTTTGAGTTCTAGTGAACTTTGTAAAATTGGGATGCTTGGGAAAACCATGTGAGCTATTCTCCTAGAAAAGGTACAAAAGACTAGGAAAGATCACACTGGGAGGCTTAACATTGGAGAGAGAGCATTGGGAGTGAGGCTGTGGGAGCAGAGCATTGTTACATCAGAGCAGCAGAGAGCAAGATCAGAAGGAGAATGCAGGGTGGAGTCTCTTAGAAATTACAAGGCAACATAAAAAACTAAGAGAGCAATGTGCAGAATGCAGAGGAAAGAGGAAAAAGCAGCAGCTGCAGACAGCAGAAGGGCAGGCAGGCTTCTCCTGGCCACGGGACAGAACAGGTCTTTTCCTAATAGCAATGCAGGCTTAGTCTTACTATAGAGAATAAAGCTGTCTTCTTACAGACTTGGGTTTAATTCATTTAGCAATAACAGGGTAGCAGCTGTTTCTTTCTCTATGCAGTAAAGATTGGAGCTCATTTTTCATCCAGAATGAGTGAGTTCTTTCTGCACTGGCACTTGGTCTTTTGCTCCATATGCATTTGTAAGTATAGATGTGTGTGTGTAAGTATGTAATTATGAGATAAGTATGTAAGCTGGGCCCAACTGGTTCGAATGGAGATTTAGGAATGTGTGTACATGAATCTGTATATGAATTTATGTGAGTTTAATCCATATTTGCTTACATAAAAGCTTTTCCTTCTGTGAGTGTGATTCTCTTCTCCTGGTTCAGTAGAAGTTTATTGCTCTACATCTCCCATAGCCTAACAAGCAAGTTACAACTTGCAGTCAGCTACAGTAGCAAAGTGACTTAAGATAGGTAAATATTTTATTATTAAACAGCAACCCTAAATACTTGAAAGACCAAGTCTTAACCCTGCCGATGCTCTTCCCTCTCCACTGCCTCAAGAACAACTAACAGAAGAACAGCAGGGGCTGGCCCTGGCAGTTCAAAGTAGACCCCAGGTGTGGTGGTGCACACCTATAAAGCCAGCACTAGAGACGTGGAAGCAGGAGGATCTAGAGTTCAAAAGCAGCTGACTACATAGTTGAGTTTGCCAAGTGGTGAGTTCCAGAACAACCTGGGTGATGTGAAACTGTTTCAAAAGACAAGAAGCAACAATAACAAAGATAAAAGAGGCAGGAGGTAGACTTGTTAGATAGTTCAATCAGGCACCTGCCTTCAGTGGGGAGGATCACATAGTTTCTCTCTCTCTTTCTCTCTCTCACTCACTCACTCACTCACTGTGATATCTGAGAAAAAGGTTTATATAGCCCAAGCTGGATGTTCACTCCTATTTTGCATGTCTTCTACCTCCTCAGCCCTGGTGCTCCACCTAGGAAGAGGCCTCCTATAGCTCCACAGGCCTAGAAAGAGTGTACTGGTTGACCTTGATCCTCCTTCCTCCTTGGAAGCCCTAGAACTAGGATTACAGGTGAGACTCGCCACACCGAGCTAATAGAATTCCTTACTCCTATTCAAAGTAAGGAAAAAGGCAGAGATTTCCATGGGCAAAATAGTAATGGATAGCAACAGACCTAAGGGAGTCAAAACATAAACTTTCTAGTAGAAGATTTTATGTTTATTAAGGATATTTAAGATGTATTCTTATGTGAGTGTTCATGTGTGTGAGTGAACATGTGTGGGAATTTGTGCGGAGGTCAAAGGACAACTGCAGCCATGTCACTTCTCAGGGGCGGCTCCCACTCTTGACACAAATCGCTTACTGGCTAGAACTCACCATATTGGCCAGGCTGACTAGCCAAAGGGTCTCAGAGATCGACCTGTCTCTGCCTCTCCTGTACTGCAATTAGTGTGTCAGTACATGTGAGTACATGCACACGTATGTGATTAAAGCGTTGATGGCAACTTGGGCTACAATAGCAAGACCTTTTTGTCAAAAACATTGTCAGAGGAGCTAGGAAGTGGCATTTGCCAGTCCTTTATTGGAAATGGCACTTTCAGAGCCATTGCTAGTGGTAGTTTAAATGTGGTCCAGTTTTTCCAAAGGACAGTTTGAAAACTTCTACCAAGGTGTTTTAAAAGGGACCACCCAGTAGTGATTCAGGCTCGCTTTGTAACAATGCATCTATTTGGCAATAAGTACAGGTGTTCTCAAGACTGGTGGATGTTAATGCTTGTTACAGCGGAACACTGGGAGGAGGCTAGCAGATGTGAAGGAAAGATGGTTACAAACAATGTGTTATAGACTTGATTTTAGAAAAAATTGCAAGTTTACATATAATAGGATAGTGGCTGGTTTTCTTTTTGTTCTAATTTTTTTTTTTTTTGAAAAAGGGATTTATGTGCCTGTGCATATGTGCATGAGCTATATTATATGCACCATGTATGTGCCAGTCCCACGGAGGTCAGAGAACACTGGATCCCTGGAACTGGAATTATGGGTGGTTGTCAACTATCTCTCCAATCCTTTTTGGTTTCTGTTTTAAGACAGGGTCTCCTATAGCCCTAACCGGCCTCCAACTCACTGTGCTGATGAAAATGACTTTAAATTTATCCTCCTGCCTTGACCTCCCAAGTGCTAGAATTCCAGGCACATGCCATAATGATTTGGTGTGAAAACATCTGTGTTTTCCAAACTTTTTTTTTAACGATTTATTTATTTTATGTATATGAGTATACTATAGCTGTCTTCAGACACACCAGAAAAGGGCATCAGGTCCCATTACAGATAAATGGTTGTGAGCCACTATGTGGTTGCTGGGAATTGAACTCAGGACCTCTGGAAGAGCAGTCAGTGCTCTTAACCCAAGCCATCTCTCCAGGCCCCAAACTTTCTAAAATAAATATGTTGCTGAGACAGTTCTGGAGCCACACACAGAGGCTTAGACTCTCCTCCGACATTTACAAGCTGTCGTGTTGGGCTCGGTTCCCTCACACCGTACAGTGAGGTGTCAAGGCATGATGGCATAGTTCCTTTGATCCCCACATTCAGGAGGCAGAAGTGTGGAGATCTCTGTGAGGTTTTAAGGCCAGTAGGCCTATAGCAAGTTACAATTGCACAGTGAGACGGGTCTCAAAAATAAAGCAAAACCTTCTGGCCCTAATAAAACTTAAAAGCAATATTGTTGTTTGAGACAGGTTCTATGTAACCCAGACTGGCCCTGAACTAACTACAGTAACCCAGGCTGGCCATGAGCTTCCAGCAATCCCCCTGGCCCTGTTTCCTGATTGCTGGGATTACAGGTTTGTTCTGCTACAAATAACACTGCTGAAGGAATGAAGGGAGGTGGGTGGTAAGCAAGTCACACTAAGTGCTTTCAGTTTCTGTCATCGGGAATTCTTTATGACCACAAAAATAGATCTATTGCTTAGATTGGCAACTCCTTTTAGAAAGTTTAAGACAGGGTCCCACTGTGGCTGGGCCAGCTGGGCTGGCCTGTAACTTAAGGCCATCTTCTCTTAGCCTCCCTGGTGTGGAGAGTTCAGGCATGTGCTATTATACCCAGCTAGCTCTTTATAAAATGTGTCAGAAATTGAAACGATGTTACTCAAATAATACCTTATTCCATTTTAATCTCCCTGTGTCTTCTCAGTCTCAGGCCACTGAATTTGAAACTTGAGGCATTTTGCAAAGTGGAATTCCCAAAGCCAGTATCTTTAAAATGTGTGTGTGTGTTTCTTCTCAGGGAGGGGCCTTTTACTTCATGGAGCACGTGGCTGATGAGCGGTCCACCTGGAATTACTTCTGGCAACAGGTCCTGGATCCTGTCTGGTTCCTTGTTTTTGATGGATGCAATCTAACGAGAGAGAGCTGGAAGACACTAGAGCAGGCGGCTTCTCGAAGCTAAAGCTACAGCACATCCAGGCACCACTGTCCTGGACTTTGGTGCGGCCCCACAGTCTACGGCTATGCTGTGAAATAGTGTGAGGTGGCGGGAGAGATCTGCTCTGCTCCACCAGTTCGAGGTTTCCGTTTTAGATGTAAAATTCTAACAGGGAGAGGTAAAAATCAAGTTGATCCCTACAGGTTTCTGCTTAGCCATCTTCTATATTGTTTCCCACTGAATCAAAACCAAATCAGAGCAGCTTTGAACTCTCCCTCCAAAGGGGCCAAAGGTTTCTCATAGGCCTTTGATCAGGAAGCAGTGGAGGAAACCAAATAAATAATTCCCAGTGGAGAGAAAATCCACGGCTGACTAACACAGGAACACCCCCTTCCCTGTAAAAAGGAATCGGAACCCACTTGCTATGCTGGTGTCACTAGTCTGCTTTTGCTGCCGCCTGTGCTCTGGCCAGCGGCTCTCCGTCCCTCGGCTCAGGTTTTGCCAATGCCTGCTGCACTGTCCTGCACTCCACAGCTTTTATAAGGCACCTGACACACCAGCATCATCACAGAACCGCACAGAACGGTTGGGAATTCTCTGCTTTCCCTTTCTTATCCAGCACACACTTTGCTGAATATTACCGTAGGCAGTGAAAGGCCACTACAGTTAGGGAAATGGGTACAGTATGTGGGGGACCCTAAAAGTAATTCATGATAGTTAGCAAGGACTGGGAGAGGTTATTCTGATCAAATGTCACTGATCCTGAGTGGGTGTGGTGGCACAGCCTTAATCCCAGCACTCAGGAGGTGGAGGCAGAGGCAAAGGCAGAGGCAGGTGGCTCTCTCTGAGTACAGCCTGATCTACAGATGGAGTTCCAGGACAGCCAGGGCTACACAAAGAAACCCTGTATTAAAGAAAAAACATCCCACTAGTCCTGAGATGAAACCATGGACATCATTGTGTTCAGATAGAGAGCGAGTCTGGGTGGGCCCAAGGGTTTCAGCATTTGTATGTATCTAAACTAATGTGTATTTTCTGAGATGATTTTGCAGAAGTTCTATTTTAAATATTAATCAATAAATTTATATTCATTTAATAATGAAAATAAATGGTTTCTATAACTGCCTGTTTGACTTCATTTGTGTCTTAGTATCTCTGAGAAGGAAACCTCCACTTAGAAAATTATGGTATTTGAGTATAGAGGTGTGTTTTTCTACAGCCAAGTTTTATGTCCAGTGTATGAGGGATGTTTCTTGATGCTGTGATCAAATCTCTGACAAGCCAGGACTGAAAAGGGGAAGAGTTTATTTTGACTTGCAGTTTGAAAGGATACAGTCCATCTCTTCTGGGAGGGGAACTACCTTGGCCGAGTGGGAATCAGCCGGTTACATTGTATCAGTCAGGAGTCTGAGACCAGACTGAGACCAGGACAGAACTGCGACCAGACTATATAAATCTCAAGTGACTTGTTTTCTTCACCAAGGCCACTAAAGTTCCACAGCCTTCCAGAGCAGCTAGCTGTGAGCCAAGTGTTCAGCCCCACTAGCCTGCAGGGAGACGTTTAGCATCCAAATGACACACACAGTTAGTAGATCTTAGCTATTTTGGAAGGATCAGAGTGGGGTGCAAGTGTGTGGTTATGATCTTTTTTCTTTGCTTTCTCCTCTCACTCCCTCTTAGAAGTGCCATGCCAGGGACTGAACCCAGGGCTTCGAGCATGCTAGGCAAACTACACCATTGAACCAGGCCCCAATCCTAGATTAAGAATTTTGTACAGGGGGTTTTGTTTTGGTACAGTGTATCACTATGAAGCCTTGGCTGATTCCAAACTCAGGATCCACCTGCCTCAGCCTCCTGTGTGCTGATCAAAGTCGGGTGCCACTACAGCCATCCAGAGTTTTGAAGTGTTTAAGTTCAAGGATCCTATTTGTAAGTGCACAGAGCAGGTAAAGACAGCTCATTACTCTGCCTCTTGAACACAAAGTCAGTATTGTTGAGACTCAGATGCCTCTGTCTTCAGCCCTGAAAGATGAACCTCCTTGCTCCTAAAAGTCAGACCGTCCTTTCCCCATATATTTTACCACTAAGTTATGTTGGTCTGATGACTGAGAGTCTCATAAAGGCACAGATGTAGCTCATGAAATGTACTCATCACATTGGAAAGTAATGACCCAGTGCAGAGGCCTAGCAAATTCCTTCTCTGAGTGGAGGGCAAACAGCTTGCTTATGCTACAGAACACCAGGGCTAGAGTAATAACTGCAGGTGTGCCCACAGCTGCACCTGGTGCTTTACGTGGATCCTGAAAAAAAAGTTATTTTTAAAGATTTATTTTATGTATATGAGTACACTATAGCTGTCTTCAGACACACCAGAAAAGGGAATCAGATCCCATTACAGATGGGTGTGAGCTACCATATAGGTGCTGGACCTCTGGAATTGAACACAGGACCTCTGGAAGAGCAGTCAGTGCTCTTAACCGCTGAGCCATCTCTCCAGCCCATGGATCCTGGAAATTAAAACTCACTCGTCACTCTTACACTGAGCCATCTTCCAGCCCCGGTCTGCATCTCCTTATGTAGGCTCCTCCCATTTCACGGAAAGCCTGAATTACGCTTTTATTAATCTGTGTTGTATCGCTTTAATCCTAAATCTCACCTGGGACCTTAGGAGGATGGAGGTGGAATTTTCCAATCCCTACAATGTTTTTGTTGACTTTGATCTTGGGGAAGCCACTTGTAGTGTCTTTAGTTTCCTCGTCAGCAAAGGGCTCATCTACCTGAAGGGCTCTGATAAGAAACAGTGGAATGCCAGGGGTGGTGGTGTGTACCTTTAATCCCAGCACTTGGAAGGCAGGCAGATCTCTGTGAGTTTGAGACCAGACTAATCTACATAGTGAGGTTTTCCTTCTCAAAAGAAAAACAACAACAAAACAAAAACAAAAAAATGAAGTAATATGTTTAAAAATTGCTGAGGGTCTTACCACGTAGCCTAGGCTGGCCTGGAACTCTTGATCCTCTTGCTGCAGTCATCCCAGTGTTGGGATCACAGGAGTGCCTCGCCATGCACGGCGAGTGCACACATGCACACACACACCTATTTTTTTCTTGTGGTACTAGGTTGGAACCTGGCCCTAGTACATGAGGCAAGCACTCTTGACTGAGCTATACTCCTGGCTTATTTGTTTAACTGATGCTTAATATTGAGTGCCTACTATGTGTTCTGCTCTTGAAGAAGCTATGGAGAAGATGTCTCTTCAGCTATCACTGAAGAAAATGCATAGATACCAGAACATGTTCTCCTACCTACCCTGGGGAATAGCAGGGGCTTCTTTGAACTGAATAAGAAGAATGGATGCAGAGGATTTCAGCTGCATGGAGCAGTCTGAGCTGCAGCTGAACCAAAGGAAGAAATTCATGTTTAAGAACTGAAGGCCAGTCAAACAAGATGGCTCAATGGGTAAAGAGGTGCTCGCTGCCAAGCCTGACAACCAGGAATCCACACAGTGGAAGGTGAGAGCCAACTCTCAAAGTTGTCCTCTGATCTCTCTCTATATATACATGTGTCATAGCAGGTACATGCCCAAACACAAATAAATAACCAAGTAAAGGCACAGAGTGTAAGGCACCACCTGTAATCCTGGCACTCAGAGGTAGTATGGCCAGCCAGGGATACAAAGTGAAGTCCTGCCTCAAAGGCAGGGGAGCAGGGCAAGGTGCCAGAGCCGGAATGAAGGGCAGGTTCTGTGTTCACAGCCAGTTTCATTGGTCTCTTAAAGACTCTTAAGACAAGGAACTGAGAGCCCCACAAGTATTTCCACAGATTACCTCCCACTCCCACCCCTGTAAACATTCTTATATTTATTCCCAGGTTCTCTGATGTTCTGTGTCCTCGGCGCTGAAAGAGAAACAAACATTGCATAATCGTTCCGTTTGTGCTCTTGGCCCCAGAACAAGCCCTCCCTCTTGGTGTTGCTCTGAAAAGCACAGTACTTAGCTGAAATTAAATTCCTGTTTGTCAGTTAAGGCCACTGACAGTGCAGTGAGTCTTCACACACTGATACCAACACAAGCAAGAGAGGGCTATTCACTTAATCCCAGCGTTTAAAACCAACCCAGGCTGCAGTAAAGAATCACAGGAATTCCCTAATGAACTGTTGAGCTGATGGCTCCACCCCCAGCCAGAGAACAGGCAGAGGTCGAGGTGAAAAAGACTGGTTGGTCACTGAGCCGGATTCCTCAACCAGTTTAAAAATAATAACAGTGACTAAGCAACATAGTGTTTTTCTTCTAAAGGAAAGTGTTTGAGAAACTGGAGGCTTATCTTGGAATTTGTGTATAAACTACAAATATAACTGGTCAAAATGTATCTACCACCCCTAAAAGTAAAACAAACAACAAAGCCCAGCTCATTAGGTGGCATAGTCCTGAAATGTTACAATGCAGGAGGCAGAGGGAGAAAGATAGCTAATTTGAGGCCAGTTCGGGCTACAGTTCACCTTCTCCGTGGACAGACCCTTTCAACCCACCATCTCTAACAGCTAATAATACAGGTTTCCATGTTAAAGTGCCTTTAGGCTAGGCACGGTGGCACAGGAAGTTTTCAGGAACCAGAGGCAGGAGAATGGCAACTTTGAGACTAGCCCAGGGTACAGATACCCTCTCTGCCTGAAAACTTAAAGTCCTTTTCCTTATGCCACACAGTGACTTTGACAATTTCAGGATTTCTCTAACTCTAACCCAAAAGACAGAATCATCTCCGTCTAATTATAAGAAAAGCTTGTTTGGCCGGGCGGTGGTGGCTCACGCCTTTAATCCCAGCATTTGGGAGGCAGAGGCAGGCGGATTTCTGAGTTCAAGGTCAGCCTGATCTACAGAGTGATTTCCAGAGCTACACAGAGAAACCCTGTCTCGAAAAAAAAAAAAAAAAAAAAAGGCTTGTTTGCAAGGATTTCCAAGGCTATCCCAGCTTCCAGCTTTCCAAGGCTATCCCAGCTTTCCCATGTAACCTCAGGAGCTCCATGCAACTGATTACCCCACCCCCACCCCCATTTCACTGTGAAAGGTCCCCTGGGACTCATCTCTGATGCTCTGTCCCCTTGGCCTTTATTCTGCTGTCAAATTGGAAAGAACCACATACATCAGGAACATCTCTCGTGCACCATCCCTGGTCCAGACCCCACGACGGCAGCTTCAGGTTTCAGTGAACTGCAGTCACCTTGGATGACAGGACCAGAGCCTTCTGGGCCAGTGGAGGACAACTGTCTCTGAGGTCAGGCTGTATTATGGAGCATGAGTAAGCTCCCAGAAAACCAGCTTGTCCCCCGACCCCAGGCAGCAAGAGCTACTCTCGCTCTATGTGGAAGAGAACAGACACAGGCTCTACCAGACCACGCCCTGACCAGAACTGCTCAGTTATTCACACTTCCACTCCCCTGCCCCCAACTCTTCATTTAATTTTTAAGTTTTATCAGATTAATGTATGTATATGGGTCTTTTGTATGTCTGTGTAGCACATGCATGTATGGTACCCAAGGAGGCCAGGAAATGGTGCCAGCCCCCCCTGGAACTGAAGTTACAGAAGGTTGTGGGACACCACAGGGGTGCATGAATCAAACCTGGATCCCCTGGAAGAAAGGTAATGTTCATAAACCACTGAGCCATCTCTCCACCCTCATTCTTTTCTACTTAAATATGTCTGTCTGCTGGCGGTGGTGGCACACACCTTTAATCCCAGTACTTGGGAGGCAGAGGCAGACGGATCTCTGTGAGTTCAAGGCCAGCCTGGTCTACAGAGTGAGTTCCAGGACAGCCAGGGCTACACAGAGAGAAACCCTGTCTCAAAACAAAGAACAACAAACCCCCCAAACCAAAATCATGTTAATCGGTTGAAGATGGACCTGAGGTGATTGAACCCCTTTTTCTGTGTGTCCAACGCGCCTACATAGTAAACTCATTCTCTGCCTTTTCCACTATTGACTTTAGCTGGTTCAGTTTAGGGCCTGTGGACTCCTGGGCCCAGGGCTTTTGCCCTAAGTCCTCCAGTAACAACTCAACTGACACAGCGTGACAAAAGTTCAGCCAACACCTTGCCAGAGCAGGGGTGGGGCCCAAAGGCAGGTGCAGGACTCCAGCTACACATGGCGCAGAACAAGAAACCAAGCAGCTGCAAACCCCACAGTAACCTACTTGTATTATCTGCTGGAGGAAACGGGAAAGCAGCCAGGAGCCCCTGCAAACTGTCAAATGAAATATAACATGGCACTATTTGCTCTTTGTGGCTCGAGAGAGGAAATGGCAGACACAGAAAGCCAGGTGACCCACAACTGTGTGCATCTGTCCCTGGGCCTGAGACTTATGATTCCCCGCTAGGAGCCAAGGCGGGAAGGCGAAGGGCAGTGCTGCAGCCTACTCCCTGCATTGATCTGCAGGGAACCCCTCAGAGAGCGTGGGAGAGTATGGCTGCAGGGGTGGCCTCTTCTAAAAAGGATTTATGAAAAGAAGCGAGAAAAACAAAACTATCAGGTGACATGGGACAGGGGTTAGAGAAGCCAAGTGATTATGTAAAGCTCTTCTTGAGAGTTTAAAAAGATGACCCCATTTTAACCATTGCTGCTCAGCACTAGGCAACAGACACTTGGGGTTTTGTTTTTTGTTTTGAGACAGGGTTTTCTCTGTGTAGCCCTGGCTGTCCTGAACTTGTTTTGTAGATCAGGCTGGCCTCAAACTCAGAGAGCTGTCTGTCTCTGACTCCCAAGTGCTGGGATTAAAGGCACCACCCAGCAGCTGACATTCAGTTTTTATAAAGACCTGGAATCTAAGGCTGGCAAGGAAGAACCAACTCAGCAAGCAAGTGACTTCTCAGACACCAGGTTCTGACCCAGCTAGTCCCTGATGCCTAAAATGCTCTGAGGACTCTCTAAGGAGGTAACTCTCTTAGTATCTAGGCAACTCTCTAGGTAACTAGGCAGTTCTCAAGGTAACTAGGCAACTCTCAAGGTAACTAGGCAACTCTCAAGGTAGCGTAACTCTCTAGGTAAGGAGGTAACTCTCCTCTAGGTTACCAGACTCAGTTGACAAACCCTGTTGGTTGATGGCGGGCCACTATCATGTGCCCATCACCAGAGTCTTCCTACACCTCAGTTCCAGGAACAGATTCATTCAATTATTTACTTCTTGTTATTTTTCAAGACTGGCTCTCGCTGGCCTGAAGCCCACTGTTTTTATTTTATCGTGCATGGGCTGGCCTGCACACACTGTGGTACATGTGGCAGCCAGAGGACAGCTCTCCAGCCTGGCTCTCTCCTGCCACCTTGTGGAGCCTGGGGTTGGAACTCAGCTCACTCAGATTTACACACAAGCACCTCCATTGGCTGAGCCATCGCCAAAGCTCTTCACAGTTCCTCTTGGCTGATCCTGCATGCACAATCACGAAGACACTCACTCATCCATCAGGAAAACGACCTTCAGCTTCTCCTCTCAGCATTTAGAGCTGTCTGTTGATTGATTCTTCATGCTTTCCCGGCTTTAGGGAGTAGGGGAGAGGAGGGAGACAAAATCTGAACCCAAATCCAACTGCTATCTCTTACTATCTTTTCTTTCCCTTTTTCTTTTCTTTTCTTTCTTTCCTTCCAGAGGACAGGGTTTATCTGTGTGGTTGTCCTGGAACCCACTCTGAAGACCAGGCTGGCCTTGAATTCAGATATCTCCCTGCCTCTCTCTGCCTCCTGAGTGCTGAGATTAAAAGCATGTGTCACCACAAGCAGCTTCACCATTTTTTTTTTTTTTTTTTGAGGCAGTGTCCCTCACTGAACCTGAAGCTCACTGGTTCAGCTGGACTGACTGACCAGCGGGCTGACTTCAGTCCACAGCTCTGGGATTGCAGGATGGGTCGCCACGCCCGGCTCCTGCTGCGGGGTGGGTCACTCCTGCTAGTACTTTATTCAATCAGTGAAAGGGAACTCACGAGAGGCTGTGAGAGAGAAGTGAGACAGAGACAGAAGGGCTTCCTAACTCTAGAAGTCTCAGTGCTGAGCTGAGGTGGTTCCACAGGCTCACCTGCCAGCAGTGCCACTCCTTCAGCACGCGTGAGAAGATCAGAATGGAACTGGCCTCCTACCAGAAAATATTTTTCTTCTGTAAATGTAGCTTAGGAATGCAAACATGTGAGTTACACATCACAGTGTTTTCCAAAGGTTCGGATGCTTATTCAAGCATTGTATTTTCTTTTTAAATGTTTTCTACTTTTCACTGAAATATAGCAAATATGAAATATATATAAAATTATATATACACACACATACACACATATGTAGCAGTGCAGCATTCAACACATGGAGACAATATGAAATATTAGCATATCTTAAATATTTGTTCTATATGCATGAGTGTTTTGCCTGTGTGTCTATACACCACATGAGTCCCTGGTGCCTGTGGCAGTCAAAAGGGGACATGGGATCCCCGGAACTGAAATTACTGATGACGGTAAGCCTCCATTTGGTGAACCCAGATCCTCTGCAGCAGTAGCAAGTACTCTAACAACTGAGCCATCTCCAGCCCCAGTGACAGACTCTCCAAAACCACAGAGTGCTGGAGCCTCATCTGCCTAAGTGATTTAGGTGGGAGGAAATGCTAGATAAAGCAAAGTGCTAATAAACTGGTAAAATCCTAGGCATTGTCACATGACTTTAAAGCCAGTACTGTGGAGGCAGAAGCAGGGGGATTTCTGTGAGTTGGAGGCCAGCCAGGTTTCCATAGTGATTTCAAGATCACCAGGGCTATATAGTGAGACTCTGTATCAAACTAAGTAAGTAAATAAATAGATTAATAAATACATCGGTAAACTGTCAGCCCAGGTTTTATCTGTGTTGCCTTTATTTTCTTCTTTTCAGATTCTGAGGAAGATTTAGAGTAATGTAGACTCCTGAGAATTTTTTTAAAAAAGAAACATTTGCCATCTGTTCGCCCAGGGATGACAAGCACGCAGGGAAATGTAAGAAGTGCTCTAAAATGGTAAAACTGGGTCCAATCCTTAACTTTTATATAGAGAGCACAGATAACCTTGAGAATCTAAGGAAAAAACTGTAGGTCTTCTCTTTGAAGCCATTCTTTTTTTTTTTTTTTTTTTTTTTTTGGTTTTTCGAGACAGGGTTTTTCTGTGTAGCCCTGGCTGTCCTAGAACTCACTCTGTAGACCAGGCTGGCCTCGAACTCAGAAATCTGCCTGCCTCTGCCTCCCAAGTGCTGGGATTAAAGGAGTGTGCCACCACCGCCCGGCTAGGTCTTCTCTTTAAAGCAACAGGAATAACCAAGTGGCCAGAGAGAAGGCTCAGTGGTTAAGATCACTGCTCTTCTCGAGGGCCAGGCTCAGTTCCCAGCTCCCATGTGGCAGCTCACAACCATCTGTAACTCCAGTTCCAGGGGCTCTGACACCCCTTTTGGTGTCCCCAGGCATCGTAGGAGCACTGAACATGCATGCAAAGCATTCATACACCTTCTTCTTCTCCTCCTCCTCCTCCTCCTCCTTCTCCCCCTTCCCCCCCCATCATTATCCTCCTCATCTTCATCATCATTGTTCCTGCAGGTAGAAAGGCTTCTTCGTGGCACGGTGCTTGTCTGGTGTGTGAGAAGCCCGAGAAGCCTACAATCAACACACATTTCAGGAGAAAACAAATGCCAAACGTTTGTGTAAGCGTTGTGTCAACATCTCCCAATGCCATATGTAAAACACTGAACTCAGAAGTCCCGGGCCCCCAAAGGACTCTTAGTCTTTGACCTTTTCCACTAAACCTGTTCTCAACTTAGAAGTGACTATCTCCCCCACCCTCACTGGCTGTCTCCGCCCACCAGCCGGCTATTTCTGTCTCCACCCAGCAGTCTGTCTTGGAGAACTCACCCATGCTAGCTGCTCTCTTTCCAGGCACAGCAGCATGTGACTCCACTCCCTGCCATGCTCACTGTCCTGCCATCCTGTCCTGTCGCCATTCACACCTGCCGATTTTAACAGGGCCTTTCTTTATCACAATCTGCTCCTTTTGCAGTTTTATCTGGCAACAGCTTCTATGACTATTGCTCCAGCTGGAAAAATGTCATCTTAGATTTCTCCTCCTCGCTTCTCTTCCACACCAGCGTCCCTCCATTGCTTCTGAACCCATTGCTCTACCGGCACTGACTGGCCTCCAGCTTGACCCTTTCACACCTAGCCTCTGCTACATTCTGCCTGAAACCCCTCCTTTGCAACTTATGCAAAGTTTCCTTGGCATAGTGGCACACACCTTTAATCCTAGCACTCAGGAGCAGAGGCAGAGGCAGAGCAGATGGATTTCTGAGTTCGAGGCCAGCCTGGCCTACAGAGCAAGTTCCAGGACAGCCAGGGATACACAAAGAAACCCTGTCTTGAAAAACCAAATAAATAAAAGCAGAGCTGATGCCCACAAGATCAATCTCTGACAAAACCAGTCCCCACAAGTTTTCTGACCTACACAGGAATGCACAGTGGGCTGGAAAGATGGCTCAGCAGTTTAGAGAGTTGTTGTTCTCTCTTGCAGAGGGCTGACATTTGATTCCCAAAACCCACATGATCTCTAGTACCAGGAGATCTGACACCCTCTCCTGGCCTCTGTGGGCTGCAAGCACACACCTGGTACATAGACATATGCAGCCAGACACCCATGCTTATAAAGTAAAATAAAAATTTTTAAAAAATTAATGCAAACCTAGATGCCTCTGCCTTGAGAAACCCTTTTTCAATCTTCCCCAGTGTCCTTCTATTCATCCCTCAGTCTGTTGAAATATAACGTCCTTTAGTAAATTCTAACAGCTTCAGACCAAGCAAGGATCAGAACTGACAGAGTAGAGATCCCTGAAAGATTAAGAAATGCCTCAGGCTCTACCCAGAGCTCAGATAGACACCACTTCCTGAGACTGTGATCTGTCAGGGTTGGGCAGCAGCCATGTTCAGCTGTCACCATACACACACACACACACACACACACACACACACACACACACATATATATATACACATATAACATACATACACATATATATATATATATCGAGAGAGAGAGATAAAACACTCAAACACATAAAGACACAATAAATCTTCAAGAAATAAAAGCACCATGCCATAAGGTAAACTTCTATGGTATATCTGATAAATAATTTTAAATGTTTTATCCTATACAAGAATGAGGGATTTAAGAGTGGAGAAGATGAAAGTTGGGGTACTGGGGTTGGAGAGATGGCTCAGTGGTTAAAAACACTGACTGCTCTTCCAGAGGTCCTGAGTTCATTCCTAGCAACCACATGGTGGCTCACAACCTTCTGTAAAAGATCTGATGCCCTCTTCTCATGTGTCTGAAGAGAGCTACAGTGTGCTCACATATATAAAATAAATAAATCTTAAAAAAAGAAAGGAAGGAAGGAAGAAAAAGAAAAAGTTGGGGTGCTCACCCTGCCTGACTCTTGGCTCTGTCCATCCAGCCTTGGGAAATCAGCTTCTCTGACCAGTTTCCCTACAGAAGCGTCTAATTTACATAGAAGCATCTAAATTAAGTAAAGTTGGTTTTAAACAGGTGGGAAAGCATCAGACTGAATGCCTGGCACCACAGCCAGTGCCAGTGCTCAGCAAATGACTGCACACTGCCACTATTATTCCTGCATCAACAGAAGCTCTCCCCATAAAGGGTTATCGATCTTTGCAGATCATGAATTCTGAACATCAGAAGGGTTTGCTCTGTCTTGTTTTGGGGTACATGGTGTAACACATAGTAAGCAAGTGTCCTGCCAGTAAACTGTATCCCTTCTGTCCCCAGCCCATCATCCGGGTTTACAATGGATACCTACTACATTGTGTAACAAGCTGGGTGTCCAGTACTTGATCATGCAGACATGAAAAACACCATTTCAGAGATGAAACGAGAACACACAAAGAACACACCAGAGCAGTGCAGCTAAGCGCGGGAAGTCACAGAGGGAAAGGATCACGGGAAAGGATCCCACATACTGGATGGGACCAGGAATGGAGGAAGGGAGGTGTAAGGACGCCATTGAGGGTTCCAGCAGAGGGCAGAGTCAGCTGACAAGGTATAAGACAAAAGACAGAACCACTAGGGACAGAAAACATTACGCAGGGCTGCCTCCTACCTCTCACTGATCTGCTGCGCCAAGGGAAGCTGAAACTTCAGCAATTTATTTTGAGGCCAGTTGTATAGAAACTTAGCCTGCAGGCTGTGTGTTAGGGAAGGACTCAGAAGAGCAGATCCGCTGGAAGGCAGAGGCAGGTGGATTTCTGAGTTCGAGGCCAGCCTGGTCTACAGAGTGAGTTCCAGGACACCAGGGCTACACAGAGAAACCCTGTCTCGAAAAAAAAAAAAAAAAAAACCAAAAAAAAAAAAAAAAAAAAAGTGTAAGAAGAGCAGATCCGCTCCTGGGACCTTTCCAAGGGAAACTGCATCTAGTAGTTCTTCTAGGGAAATATTACAACCCCTACTCCAAAGTTAAAATGATTACATGGCCAGTAAGTGGACTTAGAATACTGCCAGTCATCCCAGGACTCCTGTTCTACATTTGTTTTTAGACAGGGTCTCCCCATGTATCCTGGAACTCACTCTCTAGACGAGGCACGCTTTGAACTCACAGAGAGCCACCTGCCTCTACCTCCCGAGCGCAGGGCGTGTACCAGCACTGTCGACCACCACACCTGGCCCTATTTGTATTTATGTGTGTGTCTGTGCATGTGTCACATGTATGATGCTGTCTAGGTGCTGAGAACAGGACTCAGGTCCTCTGCAGGAACAGCAAGGGCTCTTGGCCACTGAGCCGCTTCTCCACCCCACCCCCACCCCAGCTTTTGGCTTATTTCAAGTCAGGCTCTCTTCCTCTACCCCAGACTAGCTATGCTGAGCGCTGAGATGACAGGCATGCACACTTTCAGCTGACTCAGGGCTGACATCACAGGCATGCATGCATTTTGACAGCACTGACGTCACAGGCATGCGCTCTGTCACCTGACTCAATCCTTCATGCTAGGCTTCTTGCTGACAGGGCACTTAACAAATATCTTTGAATTGCATCTCTGTAGCAGTCACTCACCTTTGCCCTCTGAATAAATGATCTCAGCCCTCGTTTCCTCAGTTAAAAACTTTCCGAGTCACCTGTTCAGTGCTCAGAAACCTACGCTGTATCATGTGCCACAAAGACTAGACTCAAGCCATCTCACCGGTCACTCTTTTCCCAGCATTGACTTCAGCCTTCCTTTCTCAGAGGAACAAGAGCCACTGAGGTTTGTCCTGAGGATGAGGTCTCCCAGGGTCCTCGTGGCTAGCCCCAGAGCCTAGCTCCTCTCCTAGGTCTGTCTTCTCCCCTCTCCGGGGATTCCTCCTGCTATATCCAGACCCCTCAACATACTCCTCCCCCCCACGGAAGCAAAGATTCAGGCTCAAACCTTCACTTTCACTTCTCTCCCCAAACCCCATTTTCTCTGTTTACACTAACATTCTTGGTGCTACTGTATTTTGTTTTGCTGTGTGTGTGTCCATATGCACTCGCACATGCATGCACACATGCATATGCATATATGCACATTCATGTGCACACACCAACAAAGTCACACGTGCACATTCACACACACATACACAGACATGTCTGCTCATACATGTACAGAGTTACAAGTGCACACATGCACATGGATGCACACATACATGCACACAGACATGCATGCTCACACACAGTACTAGGACTAAACCAAGCACTGTCAGATCTTTAAAGATGTAAATTTCATATTTCTTTTTAAATCTCTTATGTTCTGGTATTGGACCAAGATTCTCAACCAGCAGACAGTAGAGCATTTACTAAATAAACATCACTCTCTATCCATCTAGGCAGATTTGAGCAATATTTGCCCATTGATGGAGTCGCTTCATTTATACAAAGCTGCGAATTTGACCAGGCTGCCCATTAGTCGTCTCTAAAAGGTTGTGTCTACTTTTAGCTTTGTTTTCCAGCATTAAAATCTTGTTTACTAGGTTGTTTACCATAATTCTCTTCACAATGTCATTGAACACAATTCAAGATCTTCATGAATAACTTGTCAGGTCCCAGGCCTGAGGTACACCTCAGGGGAAATAAAATCAATTAGTTGTCCAAAGGAATGATGGCTTCAGGAGGGATAATCACCGTTCCAGAAACATAGAATTAACCAATCCAGGCAATGCTTATTTGTACGTACTGAATGTAATGGGCTAAGGTATAATAAATATCAAGATATTTATATAACAATAGACTATTAAAATATTTTAGATTTATTGACTTCATGTATGTGAATACACTGTCACTCTCTTCAGACACACAAGAAGAGGACATCATGTCCCATTACAGATGGCTGTGAGCCACCATGTGGTTGCTGGAAATTGAACTCAGGGCTTCTGGAAGAGCAGTCAGTGCTTTTTTTTTTTTTTTTTTTTTTGCAACAGGGTTTTTTTTGTATAGCCTAGCTGTCCTGGAACTCACTCTATAGACCAGGCTGGCCTCAAACTCAGAAATCCACCTGCCTCTGCCTCCCAAGTGCTGGGATTTAAGGCATGTGCCACCATTGCCCGGCAGATTTTTTTTTTTTTTAGATTTTGTTTATTTAATGTATATGAGTATACTATAGCTGTCTTTAGACACCAGAATTATTACAGATGGTTGTGAGTCACCATATGGTTGCTGGGAATTGACCTCAGGACCTCTGGAAGAGCAGTTAGTGCTCTTAACCTCTGAGCCATCTCCTCAGGCCCCTATTAAAATATTTTTTTAATTACAAAGGGAAATCCGTAATGTCCCGGTGGAGAAGATTGCAGATTCATTTCACTGACTTGGTCAGAGTATTAGTGTGGCAGAAGTCACGGCCCCCACTGCCTGCCACCAGCAGTCTGAGGAGCCCCTCATGCTTTGGGACCTCCACTAAAGCAAAGCCAGGCCAATAAACTCACACCAGAAAAGAATTTTACAATGAGCCAGTGTAAAGCAGCGCTAGAGCTGATTAAAGAGATCCCTGACAGGGATTTAAACCTGGAAGTTACGGCACAGAAGGGAAGAATAAGTTACACCCGAGTGTGTGGGTGCAGGCTCCTCAAAGGAGTCCCACTTAAGTATCTCACAGTAGCCACAAAATCATCTCGGTGGGCTGGAGTGCCCCTGAAGAATTTAAATGGGATTATAAAGTTCTTCCAACAGTAAAGGTACCAGAGATCAGGGTGGTTTTATTGTAAACAAAACTTTGAGAGCTTTGCTTGTGATTCCAAGAAGGTATCTGGCTTCACACCTGGGGAAGGAGCCGTGTTTGAAGGTCTCACATGCTCAGGTGTCACCCCTGCATCGCTGATATTTAACATTCCCGTTTCTGGAGATGCCTCTGTATAAGGAACATTGCCTCTGTGTGGACAATCTTCACAGCAAACTTTGGGGACTCTAGCTTCTCGGCTGGAAAGAGACTTTGGTCCAGAGTGAGGAGTTCCTCCCTCTTTTCCTGTCTTTCTACCATACCAGCTGAGGACACAAACACTTCTCTACTTCAAGGGATGACAGACACTAGCTAGAAAATGGCCTGTTTCCACCCTGGAGCTTGGCAAATGTTACACAGGTTAGTCCTCACCCCGACCTGCAGCCAGTCAGGAACAGTGAGAACACAGGGTTAAATAGAAGGCACTGTTTCCAGGTGGTACCCTTGGTAGAATACAACACAACACAGGTGGTCTGCCCAGAGTGCATGCTCTCAGCCTAGGGAGAAAGCACCAGGGGAAAACTACACCCCAAATCCTACAAAACGGCCAGCCTAGAAACTGGGGAATGATTTCATGGAACAATGTTTGCCTTGCATACCCTTGGCCAAGGGTTCAATTCCCGGTACTGTAAAAGGGAAAAGTCTCCATTGGTAAAATACCAGGGTTATGAAAACCAAGAGCAATTAAGGCAATTGTTCAGATCAAGAGAACTGAAAGCATGTGACAAGGGATATGGGATCCTGACTGGATGCTAGACAAAATAAAACCCCACACCTATTCAAAAAAAAAAAAGTCGGATGGCTGGCTGGCACAAAGTGCTTGCTGCCAAGCCTACTGGTCTTGAGTTTGAGCCCTGGGGTCCACATATTGGAAGTGGACTTGATCACCATAAATCGTCCTCTAGCTTTGATAGGGGTACATCCCGCTCCCTAGTAAAGTAAATAAATACAATCTTAAAAAGTGTAACTTTTTTTTGCTAGACATAATTAGAACAGCTGACAAAATATTAATTTCTACTATTACATACTAGTATCATCAATGCTATTATTTTTTTATTAGCACATTATTGTTACACAAGAGAACGCTCAAATGCACCAGAAAAGCATAGTGAGGCGAATCAGTCTGCAATTTACCAGAGGGAGGAAGAGAAGAGGGGATGCATGCCAGAGTTCTAGTTAAAAGGCATAAGGAAAAACAAACACAGCAACAACAACAAAAAAAACCCCACGAACTCTACCTGGTCCTCGGCCTTCACGTTGAGATCGGTGTAGCTGGAGGTGCAGGAAGATGCGGGCAAGAAAGGGACATCTCCACAGACTCCAGAGCGCCAGGGCCACCCGTCACAACTGGACAGATGGACAGACCTGCTCAAGGCCTAGGGCGCTAAGTTCTGTTCGGCTCTCAGCGCCTTTCCGGATGCGCACCCTGCTGCGGCTTGGCCAAGGGCTCCTTTATAAGGGATGCTGCTGGGCCTGAGTGTCTGTACCGGCTGCAGGTGTGGGGACTACTGCAGGTGCCTCTGTGCTGAAACGGGCGCCCAGAGCTCTAGAGAAGTCGGATGATTGGCCTTGCTCCTCGCCTGTTGTCTGTTGATTATCGGAGGACACTTTTGCTGTATATCATAGTCTTTTTCCGTTAGGTGCTTTTGTACGAGGCGAGCACTCCACCACTGAGCTACAAGCCCCAGCTGTACTGTGCTAAGCTCCCTTTTGTTTATATTTACTTGTGTTGTTCCATGCAGCCCAGAGTCCGAGTTGTACGCCTTCCTAAAGGATGGATTGGGCCTTGGCCTTGAACGGCGTTTTCTGGCGCAGTAATCCTGTTCCCTCCTTCCCTTCAGTGTCCAGCAGGGATATCTAAGAGTCACAGTCGTACAGGCCTCAGGAGACACCTGAGGACTCATTTACACAATTGCAGTCTTTCCCAAGGTCTTTAGAAAAACTATTATCTTCTATCCGGGCAATGGCAGCACATAACTTTAATCCCAGCACTCCAGAGGCAGGCAGATTTCTGAGTTCGAGGCCAGTCTGGTCTATAGAATGAGTGCCTGAACAGCCAAGGCAAATAGTGAGACCCTGTCTCAAAAACAACAACAACAGCCACCAAAACACATTATGTTCCAAAGCTAACATTTGTGGCAAGGCACTGCTGCTGTTAGTGGGTCTTCAGCAGAGGATGAGAATCAGCCAATACCAGATGGCCACACCCCCAGGGTTGTCTCTCAGCTTTCTTCTGATCATCAATTAGCTGGAAATCGCAGGGACAGTGACAGCCTTAAACCAGTGCCGATCAAAGACCAGGAGGAGACAGTCAGCACGGGATCGTGTTCCAGTGCATACAAGGTATGGTGCCTCTCACTGGGTTTGATTTTCTGTTGAAATCTCATCCATAAGATGCAGCTACTGTGTTCGAAATGCCACGCACTGTATGCATTTCCCCATGTATAGCAGGGCTGCAGGGACAAACTGGAGAGCCACTAAGTCTGTTGCAACTCAGCTGCCTTTGTGAGTTCCTTTAACCCTGGCTGACGAGGACAATGGATTCTGATTGTCTAGCCTGGCCTGACCACAGGGGGCTCAGTAGCTATCTGAACTATTCAAAAGGCCTTGCACATCCTGCAGTCTTAGTCTCCCTCACCCGTATACCAGAAAACTGCTCCTTTGCTTGCATTGCCTTTGTCATTGAAAGAGAAAGACTGTGGTCTATGTCTGGAGAGAAATCCTAAGGTCCCAGGTGGCTTCAAGTGTCTTTCTGGGAAAGAGGACTGGATGGGAATCCAGGCGTGTTGTTCTCAAGGACTCTGATAGACCGTTTCTCTCTCCACATATATTTCAACGCTCTCCCTGCCATATGAGAATCTGTAGTGAAAGGTGTGATTCGAGAGAAGGAGAGCTGCCTGTTTCAGTTGGGCCAACACAGGGCGGGCAGTGCATGGGAAAGAACACTTAGTGGTGTAGCTAGGGGTTCTTGGAATGATGGCAGCAACCACACAGATCTCTGTTGTTGGCAGAGAGCAATGTCTTCAGATGAGTGGCCAACAGCTGAGGACTGAAGGCCAGTTGTCCCGACTCCTCAGGAAATCAGAGACTCCCCCTTCGTCCCCGTGGGTAAGTACGCACCTTGATGGTTGCAGGAAAACCACAATGGAAAAGAACTGGGTATCCCACCCCCACCCCCCCATGCCCATGTGCATTCTCTGATTCTGCGAAGCAACCCCTCCCTCACCCCAACCCCAGTCGCAGGGACTTTCTAGTTCAGACACTGGTAGATTTTAGCTATGTTACTCAGTTAACACATTTCATCAGGGCCTACACAGCTTTTTATATTTACTCATTCTGGTGGTGGTGGTCACTCACATTCCACAGCAAAGCATGTGGAGGCCTAAGGACAACTCTCGGGCACTGGTTCTCTTCTTCTACTATGTAGGTTCCAGGGATCGAACCTAGGTCATCAGGCTTGGCAGCAAGCACCTTTGCCCGCTGGGCCACTTCACCACCCCTAGAGTCTATCTAAAATTAGTTCACAGTCACTCAGGTAGAATTTGCTTAATGGACTCGTGGGTTTCTGACTGAGAACTAGAAGCAGTTTATTATCCTGAGAGTCAGCTAGAACCGTCTGTCTGTCTGCTCCATGCATCACTTATCTTGCTGTTATAAACTGTCCGTCCATTGCTATCAGGTATGATGGAAAACTTTTACTTCTTAAGGGCTGAGATGTAGCCTAGTTGGTAGAGATAGCCTAGCGTGTGCAGAGCGGTAGGTTCAAATCTCCATATGGAATAAACTAGGTTGGCAGATCACCTCTGTAGAGCCAGCATCCGGAAGATCCAAGCCTCAAGGTCATCGTCATGCAGAGTAAGCCCAAGGCCAGCGTGAGTCACCAAAGGTCCTGCCTCAAAAAGGGAAACAGCAAAAACAAAACCAAGCCCCTGGATGCGACGTGAACAGATCCCGGTAACGAGCAGATGAACCACTGTGTCTGTTACACGTCAAGTCAGTGTCTCCAGAGAAACCGTGAGTAGCGCAGAAAGATGAAAGTGTTCCCGGAACCCAATTACGGAAAGCCAGGAGAGGAGGGTGCGCTGACTTCTCAGTGAGCACAGGATCTGGACTCGGCCGAGGAGAGAGACTCAGGTTTTTGTTAGAAACCAAGAATAAAACTTGTATGTATTGTTGAAGTTTTGTTTTTTATATTACTTTTATTTATTTATTTATTTATTTATTTATTTATTGGTTTTTCAAGACAGGGTTTCTCTGTGTAGTCCTGGCTGTCCTGGAATTCACTCTGTAGACCAGGCTGGCCTCAGAACTCAGAAATCCACCTGCCTCTGCCTCCCAAGTGCTGGGATTAAAGGCGTGCACCACCGCCGCCCGGCTTGTTTACACTTTTATAATTTAACAATACTTAACAGGTTATTCTGCCACAGGACAGACTGTCTCATACAGATAATTTACAAAATACTTTTACTGATAATCTGAAATCACTTCCATTATTACAAATATGACGTATTGAGTTGGGACTCAGAACGAGTGTGCTTGCCTGGCACACCTTAAGGGCCCAGGGCTCAATCCAGAGCACCATTAGATAAATAAAAAATAAGTCTATGATACTTCTTGTTTGTTTTTTTCTCTTTGAGACAGGGTCTCTCCATGTAGCCTTGGCTGACCTGGAACCCACTATGTAGACCAGGCTGGTTTCAAACTCAGAGATTTCTCTTTACAACAGTTTTGTAGGTGTACCGTGTTTTGTTCAGGCCATTTAGGGTTTTTAAGTTTTTCCTAAGACAGTACAATCCTGAACATTTTTTTTTTTTTTTTGACATTTCCTGTGCTTTTCTTCTTATTTATCTCTGTAAGTATATTATCAACAGGTATGTTTTGAATATACAATAATATAGTTCAGAATGCATACATATACATACACATACACACACGCATATATATATATATATACATATATATATATATTGTATATATAATATATATATTATATATATATATATATTTTTTTTTTTTTTTGAGACAGGGTTTCTCTGTGTAGCCCTGGCTGTCCTGGAACTACTCTGTAGACCAGGCTGGCCTCAAACTCAGAAATCTGCCTGCCTCTGCCTCCCAAGTGCTGGATTAAAGGTGTGCCACCACTGCCCGGCTGATTATATATTTTTTAAGTTAAAAAATATATAGAAAGTTAATAAATCTTATTTGTGTGTGTGTGTATGTGTGTATACCTGTGTGTGACGGTGTGTTCCATGTGAGAGCAGGTACAGGAGGAGACCAGAAGGGCTGTCAGATGCCCTGTAGCTGGAATCTTAGCTGGTCATCAGCTGCCTAACCTAGCTTACGGGAACTAAAATGGTTCTCTGGGAGAGCAGGGAGTGCTCTTAACTGCTGGCCATCTCTCTATTCCCCTTAAATCTTACTTATTTATAGTGTGTGTGTGTGGAGAGAGAGAGAAAGAGAGAGAGAGAGATTTGGAGGGAGTATGTGTGGAGGGCATAAGACAAATCTGCTGAGTCAGCCGTTTTCTTCTACCTTTGCATAGGAGCCAGGAATTGAGCCCTGGCGCCTGGCTCACACAGCGGAGTTGTTTCCACTGAGTCTTCTCACTGGCCCTGTCATCATTATCTTAAGGGCTTGCTTATTGCTATCTGTGCATCTTGCACATTAGTCATTTCACTCAGCTGCATTTACTAACAAGCCTATAAAGTACACACAGAATTGTGGTCATTTGCTCTGGCTCTTTCTGCAGCTTACAAACAGACCATGAAGGATACGGATATCGCCTAGCCCTAGAGACACCAGTCCCCACACTGTTTCTCATCCCACGTAAAAATTAGCCGCATTCTTTAAACTGTGTACAAACACACAGAACCTGCAGTTTAAGAGGGAGGAGGAATCCATTTCTATGCATTATAAAGAAAATAAACACTTAGGTATAAACTTAAAATTTATGTTGACAATTACAAGATGCTAATGAAATGAATCAGATGACTTGAATGGAGTCACTACTTATTATGTTCATTGATTAGTAATTAGTAACATATAAATGTATGGTGTATATGTATAATACACAAATACAACATTATATGTATATATAACACATATACATATATACATATTCACATACACATACACATACATATAGCATGCTTTTTTGGCTGCTGTCCTAGGTTCTTGCATCTACCCCCCTTCCAACCCCCAAGCACTAGGTAGGAGAGAAATAAGGTTAAGGGTAAAGGGGACATGATGCTGTTAGGCTACTTCCTGCTGATCGGGGCATCCAGTTCCTGTGGAACAGGTTGGTCATCATCGTCAGGATAGCTCTGATTTCTTCCTCTCATCATAGCTCACAGCTTGGATAGCCACAGGAATAGGAGCCTCGGGAGCCGCAGCCTCCTTGGGGTGCCCATGTCTCTAGGGGTTCTGGCATTTATACCCTCTGAAAAGTTCCTTGAATTCCAAATATAAGCTCTCTGTGGCTGGGCAAAATCACCCCCCTCCTAGTGCAGGAGACAAACCACAGTAACCTGCTGTGAAGCAGCCTCTTACACCTGGGATTAAAACAAAAACACATTCACATAACTGGGTTTATAAAGAAACCGAAACTCTCACTACAGAGGTCGGTTCTCCCCAGATAGATCCACAGGGTAAATGTAATTCCATTACAATTCCAACAAGGATTTTGTGAATACAGTAAGCATGAGGGCCTGAATTAGACTTCCAGAACCCATATAAAAAGGCCAAGTTGTGGAGACACTCTCTTGGAATCCCAGCCCTGAGAGGTGGAGCCAGGCAGATCTGCAGGGCTCACCGGCCAGCCAGTCTGGCCTACTTGGTGAGTTCCATGCCATGGTGAACAGCACGGGAGGAGTGACTCCCTTAGGCTGTCCTCTGGCCACACTGTGTGTGTACACTATATGTGCATGCATATTTGTACACACACACACACACACACACACACAACACACACATGGACACAAAAGATGTGCTCATCCTAAGATATATGGAAATTATGGAAATCATGAATTCTCTAACAGCAAAAACAATGTTTTCTTTTCAGTACTCCAGACCAGTCTAGAGGCCTTGTTCATGGTAGGCAAATGCTAACACTAAGACTTCTTGTTTTTTGCCTTTTGAAGTAGTCTCCCTGTCTGTTCGGGCTGGCTTCTAACTCCTTGATCCCCCTGCTTCAACCTCCCAAGTGCTGGAATACAGGCAAGTGCACCGTGTTCTGTTCTGGCTTTTTTCCCTGTTTGTTTAAGATAAGGTGGAAGGAGGCACTATGCCCCCTAGCTACACTAATCCAGACTCTGACTGCTGACAGAAGACAGTAAATCAGTAGGATGATCAGAGAAACCCAAAGGGGAACAACACTGTTTAGTAAAAAAAATTTTACTTAAATATTTTTAGGTCTATTTTAAAATTTTATATGTAGGGTCTGTCTGTCTGTCTGTGCATCATGTATGTGCATGGTGCCCTTGGAGGTCACATAAGGATGTTAGAGCCTCTGGAGTTACAGGGTTGAGTCATCATGTGGGTGCTGGGAACTGAACCCAAGTCCTCCGCAAGACAGTGAGTGCTCTTAGCCCTGGAGCCACCTCTTCAGTGTCCAATGCTTTTTTAAAAAACGTTCTATTTCTATACTTGTATTGATCTGTTCTTTGCAGGTTGTATTTACAAGTATTCTGATCCTACTCTTCCGTTTTTACTCTCTCCCAAGTCTCTCCAAATTCATGCTGTTACTGTTAACTCCCGAGCATCGGGGCGGGGCACGTACACAGTTCCCGGGGTTGTAGGCGCTTCGCAGAGTCTGCAGTGATTTGATGTTGTAATGCATGCATCTGCTGAGCGCTCCGTAGGAAAAGCAACAGATTTTGTCAGGAATCAATGTATCCTTACTTCATGACAGGACCAGGAAATATAAACGGATTAACAGTCTCTGAAGAAAAGGCAATTTCTAGGTTGAGGGGACTTTGTAACTCTGGGAGTGGGCTAGAATGGTGGATCGGCTGAAAAAGTGGATCACAGAGTCAACAGAGAGATGATCTCTGGCCTTGTAACTCTCTCTCTTACTGTTCTGAGGGCCAGAAGCTGATGGCCTCTGGAAAGTTAACTTTCTCTTGCTATTTTGTGGCTAAAAGCTACTGGTTTTTTTTTGGCGATTAATTCCTGCTGATAGCAGCAGGGGATTCAGAAAAGCTATTAGTTGCTTGGGCCATTTTCTTGTTGAGTTGCAGGACCTTTCACTAGTCAGGTGAAAGGCTCAGAGTTTGTTAACTCTTTATGAGTCAGAGAGGAAGGAAAAGAGTCAGGCACACAGGAAAAAACCATTAGAATCCTTACAGCAGGGTAACTGATCACATGATTTTCTTTCATAAGCTCATAGTAAGTGTAAGGCAATAGTCTATGTCATAGATGGGGTTACATCAGAACTGTTTACACGTCTTCCCATTAAGACTAGTACCCAACTAAACATTATCTTTTTCTAGCTCCATAAGTTCATTATAACTTTAAAGCAATAGTTTTTATGTCATAAGTTAGCATAGTTTTGTCAAGAGACAAACCATCTGCCTTGTGTCTTATTATTTTGAAGCCTTATATAGACTAGTCCATCATTTATTTTCTGCCCTTGCACCTACAATAAATTGCCCATTACCAAGTTTATGACCTTTAGTTATACCAGATAGTAGCCTAATTCCTAGCCGAGAAGGAATGCTTTCCTTAATGGTAAATTTGTTCCAAGCCTGCTTTTATTTCCTAGTGCAATTAGCTCATGACACATGAAGGTTTACAGAGCTCTATCTGCCGCTCTATCTACAGGGGGCTTGAAAATTACTTGTATTAATTTGGGAATTGTGAAATCATCAATCCGTCTACACAGCATTACTACACGAGAGTACGTCTTTATATTGATTCTGCAGGAGATCACCCAATAGGGTGAGCTGACGTCCAGGAATCATTAGGCTGTGTACTAGTGGCAGGAAAGGCATCTCAGCAGCGAGAAGCAATCCTGGGATGAAGTCTCTGAGGACCCTGCATCTCAGAGCTCATTCATCTCAGCTATGCAGAACAGTGAGCCACCTCCAGGAGACTCACTTGCTTGGCATAGCCTTCCCTAGATGGCTTCTGACACTCTATAATGCAGATGTTCCAACATCTAAAATACCCACAACCCTCACTTCTGACCCAGGCATGTCGGATGAGGGCTACTGAACCTACATCTTGTCTGACTTCCGGGTAGTCATCCTTTACATGGCCTTTCATTTGGCTAAGGGGAATGCTTGCCTCTTGCTAATCTAATTCATATCTGTTTTAAAATAGCCCATAAACTTTGTTATAGATTTTTAACACATGAGTTTCTCTTTTAAGTATATAATTTATTTTTATTTTATGCTCACTGGTGTTTTACCTGCCTGTCTGTTTGTGTGAGCATCAGATCCCCTGGAACTGGAGTTCCAGATAGGTATGAGCTGCCATGTGGGTGCTGGGAATTGAACCTGGGTCCTCTGGAAGAGCAGCTAGTGTTTTTAACCACGAACCATCTCTCCAGCTCCCTAATCCATCTTTAAATCCACAGGCATGGCAGGCTTTGTGGCTGTGCTGTCCTACGGTCTTTACAAGCTAAACTCCAGAAGAGATCAGAAGGTGTCCCTTCATCTCATCCACGTGCGGGTTGCTGCCCAAGGATGCGCTGTGGGGGCTGTGACTCTTGGTAAGCTGCCTGCCTCTTTTCTTAGGTCTGGCTCTCCTCCACAGGTGTGTGTGCATGTGTGTATGTGTATGAGTGTGCACTGTGTGTGCGTGTGTGTTCTGCACATGTGTATGTGTTTTGTTTTACTTATTCTGTAAATTCTTGGTAGAAGATAAATATTGGATTGAATGATATGAGATACACAGAATCCCCTTGGGGGCTGGAGAGACAAGGCAGTTAAGGGCACTGGCTGCTCTTGTGGTGGATTCAGCCCAGCATCCATTTGGAAGCTCACAACCATCTGTAACCCTAATTCTGGGGTTCTGGCGCCCTCTTCTGGCTTCTTTGGGTGTCAGGCATACTTGCAGTGTGCATTCAGGTACTCATATACAGAAAATAAAAACAATCTTGCCGGGCGGTGGTGGCACACGCCTTTAGTCCCAGCACTTGGGAGACAGAGGCAGGTAGATTTCTGAGTTCGAGGCCAGGCTGGTCTACAGAGTGACTTCCAGGACAGCCAAGGCTACACAGAGAAACCCTGTCTCGAAAAACAAAAACAAAAACAAAAACAATCTTAAGAAAGCAAGCTAAAAGAGGTGAGGCTTCTCAATTTCTTAGGATTTTCTCCTGATAAAAACTCAACAAGACTAGACTGCCAGAGCTTAAAGGGAGGAATGGTGGTTATCCTTCCTAAGGCTGTGACCCTTTAATACACTTCCTGTGTTGTGGTGACCCCCCCCCCCACTATAAAATTCTTTTTTGTTGCTACTTTGTAACTGTAGCTTTGCTACTGTCATGAGTTGTAAATATTTGATATGCAGGAAGTATGATATGTGACCCTATGAAAGGGTCATTCAGAGGGGTCGGAACCCCAGGTTGAGAACCTCTGCTCTAGAGGAAGGTGCTAGCATGGCTTGGCTCTACACGGCTCCACTAACAGCACTGACGTGTCCCCAGCCTATCTCATGAGCAACGTAGTTTCTCAGTGCTTTACCTGGGAGGAAGCTTCTTCGAGGCCAGAGATCTAAATGGCCTTTTTACTTTTATCCCAGGTACGAACCTTTGCCAGTGGCCAACTACTTAGCAAGGAAAGATTAGTCTTGATTAGAAAGATTACTTAGAAAGAAAAGGTCAGCGGCTTAGTTAGGGTTTCTCTTGCTGTGATGAAACACCATGACCAAAAGGTGAGCTGGGGAGGAAAGCGTTTATTTGGCTTACATTTCCACATGGTAGCGAAGGAGCTTAAACAGAACAGGAACCTGGAGGCAGGAGCTGACGCAGAAGCCTTGGAGGAGTGTGTCCTGGCTAGCTCCTCATGGCTTGCCCAGGGATGGCACTACCCACAGTGGGCTGGGCCCTTCCTCATCAATCACTGATTAAGAAAATGCCCTACAGGTTTGCCTGCCTCATCTTCTGGAGGCATTTCTCAGTTGAGGTTTCCTCTTCTCAGATGACTTTAGCTTGTGCCAAGCTGATAAAAAACTGTCCAGCACAGACCATTTAGGTTTTGGTCAGCTCACAGCGTAGCCCTGGCTGACCTGGAGCTCATGGTGATCTTCCTGACGCTGTCTCTCAAGTGCTGGGATTACAGTTACAGCTACACCTGACCTGCATTTTTGAGGTTAGTTTGTTTGAGACAGAAAATCTCTAGGCAGTCCAGGCTGGCCTCAGAAATCGCTACTTAGTCCAGGCCAGACTCAAAATAACAATCCTCCTGGTCCCGAGACTACAGGCAGGTGCCTGGCTAAGACAGCTGTAAGACAGGACGAGCAGGGACAGTTCAGAACTTTCAAACAGGAGCTGAATTCACAGGACAGACTAGATCTCTACAGTGCTTCTGGTTGGCTGTTTCCCTGTGGAGCTTTTTTAAGCTTATGTATTGCATAGGTGGTACCAAACCCTTTACAATCTTCCTGCTTCAGGTTTCCTGGTACAGGGACTATGTGCGTTCCATGCCTTGCTCAATAGATTATGCTTAAGTGACCGGAGCAATGTGAACTTTATGACTTTGACAATAGGAGCTGTCAGTTCAACTACACAAGGTCTCTGGAGGGAAGGCCATCTCATCCAAGTGACTGTAACAAAGTTTCCAGTTCAGCCCAGTAGAACTCCAAGGGGACCCTAATCTCGCTGCTGGGGAAGCGTACCAAGATGGCTTCCGAGTACAGTAACTTTACAGCCTAGATAGGACATTAAAAACATTTACTTAGCCAGGCAGTGGGTGGGCACACCTTTACTCCCAGCACTTGGGAGGCAGAGGCAGGCAGATTTCTGAGTTCAAGGCCAGCCTGGTCTACAGAGTGAGTTCAGGACAGCCAGAGCTTCAAAGGGAAACCCTGTCTCAAAATAAAAAAAAATAAATAAAATAAATAAATAAATAAACGAACAACTAATGCCTTTGCAGGAGCAAGGCCTCACCCAACACAGTCTGTGCTTCACAGTTCACCAGACAGGGGCTCTTTTCTAGCTCTCCTCTGGAGCTAAGCTTTGTTTCCTGCAGCAGTGAGCCCGCACCCCCACCACCAACAGCTGCAGGTGTTCCTCCTGCTGAGACAGCAGCTTGTCCTGGTGTCTCAGAGTTTTGGCCTCTGCACCACAGGGCCGCTTTAGTTTGAAGGTCCCAAATCTGAAGTGATGATGGTTGACATTCCGAGTTACTGTAGTTCCCCACCTCCAAGCCTTCTCCTTTGTTACTAAACCATTCTTCCAGAGCTGCACGGCCAAAGTTGTCATCACGCCCCCAACCCCGCTGAAAGGGTGACCACTTGGGTTTCCAGAGCTGCTTCAGCTACACAGAGCCAACACTTCCCAGCTGTGGCCGGTCACCGGCCTGACTTCCAAAGGGATCTCGTTGTGGTCATCAAAAAACCACAAAAGCAAAGGCCCCCCCTCCCCCCCCTCCGTCCTTACCATTGCCTTACCATTGTCTGGGTCAGTCTTCAGTGTCTCCGACAAAGTTCTTTCTCACAGTTTCAGCAGACACCTGGTCTCCTGAGAACCTTCTCCTGAGCAAGCTTTGGCTCAGCCACTCTTCCATTCACCTTGTGTGGCCCCTGCACACAGCTGCTCCACATCTCAGAACGGACGAACCCAAAGCTTTGGGGTATTTGCTGTTTGGTTCTGCAAAGGTTCACAGTGTGGCTGCCCCTGTGGGCTTTCAGGAAGTGACAGACAGTTTGTTCCCTCAGGAAAGTTTAACCTGGTAACATATGGGGACATTTTTTGTTTGTCCTGTTGGGAGTGGGAGGCAGGAGGCGACTCCACCAGCATCACAGGAATCCTGTCAAACACCCTGCAGCGTACAGGCCATCCCACAGCGGGAGTAATCTAGCCTCGACTGGCAGCTGCCTTGAGGCTGGGAGGCTGCCATGGAGGCCGCAGCCAGAGGATGAGGGAGATAGAGTGACTTCATCCTGCCTTCCCCAATTATAGCCACACCCTTTATCAGGGAGGAGGAAATGCCCATGGTCAGGTAGCCCTGGCTACTTCACGAGTTCTGATAGCGCTCTCTTTAGTCTGAGAATGATACAGTGAGGTGCTGGCCTCCCTGGAGTCCATGGGGACAGAGAGATCCTGATCTTAAGGGGGTCACTGGTAGCATCTGATGGGCAAAGGCAAGGAAGAGATGCTTGATTGTTGTGATTGGCAACTGTTCAGACACTGACAGCATAGGCTAAGCCACGAATCTCAGGCTCTGGTTACCCAGTTCTGGTGGCCCTGGAACTGAAAGTTGGGCAACACAGAAGGAAAAAAGCTAGGCTTGAACTTGAAGCACACAGCAGGGAGCTCTGTCTCGGGGCCCACTCCTGCATTAGCTCATATCCCAAGACCTCCTCCCAACATGTACATTATACACACCCTATATGTGTGTGTATGTACACTCATATAAACGCATGTATGTACATATACACCTTTACATAAACAAACATATTGTAATCATCTCCCTTAGCTTTCCCCAAAAGAGTCCTGCAGCCATTTACCAGGAAACCAGAGAGAAGATAAGCACATTTGTGGGGAGTTTTGAAATACTGGCGATAAGCTGGCAGATTCCTGCTCTGGCACAGTTACAGTAAAGTATTTGCCGCTCAAATTATGAGCTGGTAGGGATCAGAGTGTTTTGCAGAGGGTCTGCTTTACACACAGCCAAATGTGGTATTCTCTAGTCCTGCAATGTGTCATTGGAATGTATATACTTGGTGGCTCTTGGAATTCTTTTAAAATGTATTATTATTGTGTGTGACTGTGCATGGGTGTATGCACGCATCGGCACTTGTATGGAGGTCAGAGGACAGCTCTGTGGAGTGGTTCTCTCTGTCCACTGTTCACAGTTTCTGAAGATCACACCCAGGTCGTCCAGCTTATGAATTGAATGTCCTCTCCCACTAAGCCTCTTGCCAGTACCTGTCAGAATCTCCACACTGGTCCCCTGGCACCACGTAGAGGGCCAAGTGGATGCCATTCTAACTGTCTGCTTCTACCAAAGTGGTAAACCACGAGTTACATTTCTAAAGGGACTGTGGAAACAAACACCTTTGTTGGGCTTTGGGGACACCAGCGATGTTTCCCAACACCCCCATACAGCTTTTTTGGTAGAAGACAGAGCATCTTGGAGCATGCAGCTGGACTTCTGTAGAACTGAAGCTATAGCCTTTAGCCACCAAATGACTAAGGAAAAGAAAACAGGAGTCAAATATGATTCCCAAGCAGGCAAGATTGCTCAGCGGCTCGAGTTCGAGTCCTGAGACCCCCTTGTTGGGAGGAGAGGCCCTGCACTTGTCCCATGGCACACACATGAAACACAATAAACAAACAATGATTCCCAAGTTCTTGTCTCTCACTCATATAGAGGATGGAGAACAAAGGTCAAGGCTGAGGGAGAGAGAGGGCTCAGCAGACAAAACAACCAGCATGTAAGGAGCACCCCAATGCCAGTCACCTGACTGACAGCTCATCACCTCAGCTCACTTTCAAGCTTCCTAGATGTATGTATGTCAAGCACATGCCCTCCCTGGTCCCCTCTTTCCTCCCTGCTTAGTCCTCTTTCTCCCTCTAGACGGTTTTACTTCAACTGTGTGTGTGCTTGCATGTGTGAGAGAGAGAAAGAGAGAGAGAGATTTTATATAAAATCTAAGAACCAGAAATGAGAGAAAACAATTGTTTGTCTTTCTGAGATCACCATAACCTGCTAACATGACCGTCTCCAGCTGCAAACGACACAACTTCATTCTTTTGGCTGAAACCAAACCCCACACCCCACTGTGTAAACACACCACATTTTCCTTCCCTGCTTATCTGCTGTCATTAATGGTCTAACCTTACTGAGAGCTTGCTCAGACTTCACCAGCTGTGTTGGGATACAATCTGAGGCTGACCCCAGCCCTTGGAGCTGACGTCTCAGCTCCAAGTTTCAGGATGTGGTCCCCCATGCAGCTGCTCTCAGCCTCTGATGCCAGTGGATTCTCATTGGCATGAGCCTCCGGTGTGACCCAAGAGGCTTATCAGTAACAGACTGTTTCTGTCAGTAACTAACAGCTGTTAGTTCTCGCCGTTACAAGCTTGCCATTCCTGGGACAAGGACCAGAGCAATCCTCATGCACAATAACACTTCAGATCTAGTCTCTACGATAGCTGCTGTTATCTTAGTGTGTAGACTATAAATCGAGGCTTAGAGAGAAACAGGGCCATTGTTCTAGACTCAAACTGTTAACCGCACATTATACTGACAGAATCCCCATTCAAATGTCTCCATGACTAGGGATAAAGCCCAGAAGGTAGGAGGCCCTGGGTTCCAACCCTAATACAACACAGAACTGAGGCATCGTGACACACACCTGTGACGCTAGTGCTCCCTAGGCGGAGGCAGGCCCCATCAGATGTTCATGGCCATTTTCAGCTGCAAGCAAGTTCAAGGCTAGCCTGGGCTACGTGAGACCCCAACAAACCCTTTGAGTTGTAGACCTCACATCCGGTGTATAAGGAGGGCCTTAGGAATAAGGGAAGAGAATACTTGAGAATGAAAACACCAGCCAGATGTGGCAGCCCCCACCTCCAGCTGTTGGAGAATGATGAAGGATCATGGTGGTCCAGGAATTAGAGACCACACGGGGCAAGATAGCTGGAGCCTATCTTAAAAGTGAACAGGTTAGCTGGGCAGTGGTGGTCCACTCCTTTAATCCCAGCACTTGCGAGGCAGAGGCAGGTGGATTTCTGAGTTCGAGGTCAGCCTGGTCTACAGAGTGAGTTCCAGGACAGCCAGGACTACATAGAGAAACCCTGTCTCGGAAAAAAAAAAAAATTCTTTTTACAGAATTTGCGGTTTTGAGTTTGGGTTTGTGTGTGCGCATGTACAAATACCTGTGTCAATACTGATCTGAACTACGTAAGTGTTACTTGATTCTGCAGCCACTGCGTGCGCTGACCCAAAGCTCACTGAGAGGTTTTATTTGTCTCATTCTTTTGCAATAGTGTGCTAGTTTTGGGAAAGCGCGTGGGAAAATGTCAGTGTTTGCATCTCATGGGCACTACTGATTGCAGGTGACTTTCTCTTCCAGGTGTTCTCTACTCTATGTATAAGGATTACATCAGACCTCGGTTCTTCAATGTTCCCAAAAAATAAAGCCAGAAGCGGGAGGCAAGGAAGACCGGCTCCTTCTCAGGGCTGAGCGTCAGAAAAAGGAATTCCCACTGTGCTCCGAATCATGCCGTAAAGCATAGTTTACGCAGAAGCCTCGTAGAATCTCTATCTTATGTTGTTGAGAAGTTGCTTTCTAAAGCTACAGGCCGTTAGCTGAAAATTACCCCTGCTGTCTTTTTCTGACTTAATCTCTCCCCAGAGCTCAGGACCTTGTGCACACAGGCAGCAGCGGTGCCTGCACCAACAGGCTCTGGCAGGTTTCTAACCAGGCTCTTAGCAAAAATGTGACCACTATTCACTCAGCAAGCAGTGCAGACCAAGTGTGTTTTCTTAGAAAAGGGATCTGGAGGAGGCAAGATGGCTCAAGTGTTGAAGGCGCTTGCTGCCAAGCCTGACCTCACCTTGAACCTTGGAACCCAAATAGTGGACGAAGAGAATGAACTCCGGAGGTTATCCCCTGATCCTAAGTGTGTGCGCCCACACAAACAAGCAAATGGCTGCAGAAAGGGGGTGGGATCGGCTCTTCCAGATGACTGGGGTTCGTAACACCCCCTGCACGGAGTATGCATACAGCGCACGTGCACACATGCGGGCAAATACTCATATACATCGAAATAAATAAATCTTTTAAAAAAAAGAGAAGGAAAATGGCTTTTTAAAAGATTAGGACATGATGCCAGCCTAAAACCCTGGGATCCAGAGGCAGGAGGATCACAAGTTCCCGGCTAGTCTGGGGTAATACTGTGAAACTTTTCTGGGGTGGGGCAGAATTTTGCTATGCAGCAGTGTCTGTGCTCAAAACTGCAATCCTTCTGCCTCACCCCTTCTGCATGGATGACACCTCACACAAAGCCTATTTTGTAATGTTACTGAGTGAAGGAAAAGAATGTATTTATTGCTTAAAAAGCACTGCCAACTATGAACCTAGTAATGGCGGCAACCCATGCAAACTCACAGACTTGGATGCAGGATGCTCATGCACTCCACCTCAGCAGGGTAGAGCGGGAGATCTACTGCAGGAGGCTGCCAGGAGTGTCTTTCTACACAGACACTGCTTAACATAATACCCGAATCTGTAAAATATTTCCGTGCCCTAATGCCATGTCTGAAACATGGTATCTTCATTGGCTTCCACATCACAAGCCTGGGTGTTCTCCATCCATCCTTCACAGCAAGGTGACACAGACCCTGTAGCAGGAACTCAGTACTAATTTACTTTTTTTTTTTTTTTTTTTTTTTTGTTTTTTCGAGACAGGGTTTCTCTGTGTAGCCCTGGCTGTCCTGGAACTCACTCTGTAGACCAGGCTGGCCTCGAACTCAGAAATCCACCTGCCTCTGCCTCCCAAGTGCTGGGATTAAAGGCGTGCACCACCACCGCCCGGCTAACTTAGTACTAATTATTTAACTGCATGGGAGCTGACTCTGGTGCACACTGTCAGAATATCCTTTTCTTAGTTAAATGTCACAGTGTTTAATCCCAGGGGACAGTGAACAAGCATAGTTTTATCTATATATTGACTATGCTAATACTTGCGTGCTGTAATTTGAATATGTCCTAAAAAAATATTCTTGTGTGTGAGGTCCGGTCCCAGTGTACAAGGTTGAGGTGGGGAAGTCTCTGAAGAGGTGGAGTCTAGGGAGAGACAGTCAGGTCAAGGGGAGGGATTGGCCATTCTCATGGAACTATGTTTTCATGAGGGCAAGCTGTTACCACGGACAGCCCCTCTAGGGAGCTAAGGTAGGGTAGTCATGGGTTTTAGGTCAGCTGGTGGGGAGGTGGGGGGAGAGACAAATGGATGGATGAATGAATGAGTGAGCAAACGATCTCCTGGCTCTTGGTCCCCTGATGTGTTCTCTTCCTCTTGATACTGCCCCACTTGCTGCCATCCACCTTGGGGCAAGAGTCCTTCAGTAGAAGTGCCAACTAGCCTCATGTCTTTGAACTGGACTGTGAGCTAAATAAACTTCTCTTCTGATAAAGCACTCTGTCCTCAGGTATTTTATTATAAGAAACAGAGTAATACTGCTCTATAAAGTCACTGTATACAAAAACCCAGACTCGTTACTATATAGTAGAAAATGATTGCTACTGGTTCATTTATTTTATTTTGTGTCTAGGGTGTTTGGCTTGGGTGTGTGTGTGTGTACGTGTGTGTGTGTGTCTGTGTGTGTGTGTGTATGTGTGTGTCACACATGCAGAGGACACTGGATTCCCTGGGACTGGAGTTACTGCTGAGCTACCACGAGGGTGCTGGGAGTACCCAGTCCTCTTTCCCACTGCATGGTCTCTAGTTCCTTGTGCTTTCAGACAAGATCTTGGCAAGTAGCCCAAACTGGCCTTGAACTCTAGATCCTCCTGGCTCAGCCTCCTGTCACCTGAGATCACCGTGCCCAAGCTAAATGTTTTATGTGTTCAATTTGTTAAAGTTGCATGTTTAACTACTTGTGTGTATGGGTACAGGCGTACAGGAGCCACGGCATGCGTGTAGAGATCAGAGATTTTCTGAGTTGCTTTTCAACACCATGTTGGTCTCTGGATGGAACTTAGGTCAGCAGGCCTGGTGGCAGGTGTCTTTAATTACCTCCTGAGCTATCTTGCCAGCATCATTAAAACTTTTTTTGATTTTAGTTTTTTTTTTAAATGTGTATGTTTGTGTACCACATACATGTCTGGTGCCTGAAGGGTTCAGAGGAGGGTATCAATCCCAAGAACCCCAGGATTTTGAACTGAATACAGAGCCAAGGATGAGGCTGACCTTCTGAGCCTCTTACCTCTATCTCTCTCCAGCGCTGGGATTGCTGGCGCGCACCACAGGCCTCATATTTCCCTTCTTTTATTTATTTCTTTGGTGCTGGGTTAGATCAAGGGCTTCATGAATGCTAGTCAAAGTTCTCACATGTTCTTAGTGGCATGATGCTTAACCAAGGCTCACTCTTCAGATGTCACTCTTCCAATGCATTTGGTGTGTATTGCATTTTCTGCTGACAAAGAGCGGTGTGGCCTCAGGGTGATACCTGCGAACCTGTGGCAACTTATCTCTGTTCCTAGTAGCACACGGTGAAAGCACAGAGAGGAGCTACAGAACCCCTCAGGAGTTCCTGACCTATGTCACCTGCCTCACCTTTGTATGAATCGCAAAACAGGATGCTTCTGTCTTTAGCCTTTCTTCTCACACATAATCTCCCAGGGAAAGACGTGATGAGAAACAGGACTGGAGGGTCGGGTGGGTGTACAAGAAACGGGGTCATCCAGGACTGTGATCGGTGCTCACAAAACCGAAACACAGACACTTTAGTAACCAAAGCGAAAGCTCAGGACTGATGCTTCTGTCTCTTTGTTAAGATCAGAACTGTGACCTAGGCTGTAAGGTTGTTCAGTGGGCTATAGTCAAGAAGAATTTTGAGCATGCTTTTAATTGAGCACATGGGGGTACACACAGGAGTATTTCTAAGTTTGAGGCTAGCCTGGTCTACATAACAAGTTCTAGGTAAGCCAGAGCTACATAGTAAGCCTGTCTTTAAAAAAAAAAAAAAGGCCGGGCGGTGGTGGCGCACGCCTTTAATCCCAGCACTTGGGAGGCAGAGGCAGGCGGATTTCTGAGTTCGAGGCTAGCCTGGTCTACAGAGTGAGTTCCAGGACACCCAAGGCTACACAGAGAAACCCTGACTGGAAAAACCAAAAAAAAAATAAAAAAAAAAAATTAAAAAAAAAAAAAAAAAAAAAAAAAAAAAAAAAAAAAACCAGGCCCTGAGTAAAGTGTCTATTTAGAAAACTCTCTGGCAAGTCGAGCGGTGGTGGCACACACTTTTAAATCCAGCACTCAAGGCAGAGGCAGGCAGATCTCTGAGTCTAATGCCAGTCTGGTCTACAGAGCAAGTTCTAGAACAGCCAGGGCTATACAGACAAACCCTGTCCTGGAAAACAATAACACAAAATGTATGATGTCTCTGCTTCTACTTTTAATGCTGAAAGATGAATGTGACATTTAAAGTCACGCAAAGTCTACAGGGTTTTGTAGACTCAGATCCTAGAGAGCAAGAAAGTAAGAAAGAATGTGAAGGCCCCGGGCCGAATAGACTGTGTGCCCATGAGGCACATATGGCAATGACAATGGCTAGCTCTGATTCAGTTCTAGCCTATTGTACCGCCTGCTGGCCTACCGTGCTGTCTGCTGTGCTGCCTGCTGGCTTACTGTGCTGTCTGCTGTGCTGTCTACTGTACTGCCAGGCAGTAATGTGGATCAAGTGCTGTAATGGCTTCCTTACGAAGGCAGTTATAGTGTATGAGTGCGCTTACATTCGTGCCCATGTGTACGTTTGTGTACTCAAGTGTGTTCAAGTGTGTGCACGTGTGTGCCAACATATGTGTGTATGAGTGTGCACACATGTTCAAGTGTGAGTGTTCATGTGCAAGTGTTCGTGTGCTTGTGTATGTGTGTGTGGGGGGTAAGGCCCATGTCCCAGGCCTTGCCTAAGGCAAGCAAGAGCTCTACAATTGAGCAGTACCCCTGGACAAAAGCTTTTAGTTATTAAGTATGAATTTTATTGTAAAAAGGAGAATTTCTGGTTAGCAATTGGGATTAAAGAAAAACAAAAACCAAAAGTTCTGTAACCTGTTCACACACGTCGTGAGGAACGTCAGTGCTTAAAAGGCACTGAGGTCTGTGCTCCCATTTACTGTGAGCCTCACAGCTCTGGTTACACACACCTTAAAATGCTTGCAATTCCTCAGGACACTCAGCAGTATATGGGTGACCCTTAGAAACAGGGTTAGGACGGACGGTGTGTGGAACGTTAGTGCGTAGAGTGGGAAGAAAGGCCAGGTGGACAGACGCCAACAGAACAACGGCCACAGACACACTCGACGTGGAAACCAAGGGGGAAAGCTGGTAAAGTACCTGCTGTCCAGGAAGACCAGAGTTCGGGTCCCCAGCACTGTGTAAAATCCGAGCGTAGCAGCAGATCCGTGACCCCGGTGTCGGGGCACAGGGCCAGGAGGGTCCCTGAGCTTACCGGCTTGGCTAGCCCAGCCAAACACTGAGCTCCGTGTTCAGAGACTGTGAAGACACCAGATGTCAACCTGTGGCCTCCGCAGGCGCACGTGCGCAAACACACAAACACACAACACACACCACACACACACACACACACACACACACACACTCCATGGTAAACTAGCACTTTAAAGAGTTATTTTGGGACGTCCATTGTCAGAAAGGCTCATTCTCTCTCTCATTTGCGACCCAGACAGAAGAAAGACCTAATTCATCTGAACGACATTTGTAAAAATCTATCAAATTTTTATAACCTTAAAATCTTACCCAAACTGGCGTGTTTGGGTTCACATAAATACATATCCATACATTTTAAATCCCAGAAGTGCAGACACAAGCCTGAGGGACTGCACAGCTGTCACAGGCCCACTGTTTACCTCTGAGGGGTCTCTGACCCATACACAGCTGTTAGCTTTCACCCCTGACTCCATGAGGGGATCTTCACCTCGTTCAGAACATCTGAACGAGCTCACCCCTCAACTAAGGGATTTGCTAACAGACACTTGGCACGAAAGGGATTAGAGAAAGTGTTCTTGAAGTCTCCTGGGCTGTTAGTCATCTAGACACCAACGAGTCTGCATCCACCGTGTTCAGAAGGTAGAGTTCAGGCTGCGAGGTCAGTCCGAGGCGGTACTGGGGATAAAAGCACAGGAAAGAATCAGTGTAACTTTCAAGGAGTGACATGGTGAACTAACATATTACTTTGGTCTCTTTTCTCAGTACTTCTGAATTTTATTTCAAAATAGAAAATGGCTAACATGTATATAGGGTTTTTATTTAAGATCAAGGACACTTTTTTTTAGATTTTTATGTACATATTTTGCCTTTGTATATGCAGTGTACACACGTCTGCTGCCCACAGAGATCAGAAGGAAGCACTGGATCCCCTGGAACTGGAGCTATAGATGGGGTGTGGACGTCAGCCACACAGCAGCTGGGCAACCCTGAGGCAGACAGGGCACTCTAGAGAAAGGCTGTAGCCCAGAGTGTCAGAGAGAGCATGGTGAGAACACATGGTGTGGGGGGAGGTGAAAACCTTCACTGCACGTGCTTTGTGGCTGCCTGAGATGGAGCTGAAAGAGTTAATGATGGATGCTAACTGCATTCTGACTGTCTCATAATAAGAATAAAGCTGGGCTGGGACTTGAGGATAATATGACCAAACACACAGAACACTTTTGTGTCCTAGCACTGTGTACTGGAAATCAGATTTCAGATGATCTAAACCCTGAGTCGGGTAATTCTGGTCCTATTATCCTTTGACACCTGAGAAAAGCCCTTTCCTGAGTAGTTAAGGGAACACAAAGCGTGCAGAGCAGCTTTCAGCTGCAGGTCCAGGGTTTGCAGGCTGGATCAGGAAGCTCAGCTGTCGTCATGCCCTATACCTTTTGGGTTCTTGAAGTTCAGGCTGGCCTCAAAGGTAGTATGTAGCCGAAGATGAGCTTGATTCATGCGAGCCCCTGCCTCCCAGGTGCTGGGACTATAGATATTTATAACCACGCCCCACACTCAGCAGTTTTAAAAAGATATTTGCTGACTCCTTTCATGCGAATCTAACACAGATGGTTTGCAGGGATCTGTGAAAAACTTGCTTTTTTTTTTTTTTAAAGTTAGGGCCTCACCAAGCAAGCCTGGCTAGCCTAGAACTTGTTATATAAGTCAAGCTGGTCTTGAGCTCAGAGATTTGCCCACCTCTGCCTCCCAAGTACTGGGACTAAAGGTGTGCTCTGCTGCACTTAACTAACGATACACTTGGGAACAGTGACTGGCTTTCATGTCGGTCAGGGTATTCAGTGGTGCTATCGCCCTTGGCACCAACAGTCCATGTGTGGAATGCAGACTATAGATCTGCATGAAGGGACTAGAGCGTACATTGCAGTGGGAGACACTGGAGTGTGTAGGGGCTCAGGGCCCGGCTTTAATCCTTCCGATGTGTACCTTAGGTTTTATTTTCAGAACTGAGGACCAAACCCAGGGCTAGGCAAGTGTTCTACCACTGAGCTAAATCCCAATCCTTTGTTTAGGGTCTCATTCTGGAGTTCTGGCCGGCCTCACAAGTGCTAGGATTACAGTCATGCGCCACCACACAAACTGTGTATACTTTCAGAACCTTATCTTGTGTGTAAAATGGAAATGAGTTTCATCTGGAGACCTCAGGCGTGCTGTGTGTGCTTGTAACTCAGTCCTAAGTTTATCCTGAACACATTACACATGGCCCCGTGTCATCACACGGGAATGCTGTGTGAAGATCACACACCCACACGGTGCCCTGGTTCAACACATTCCAGTGTGCTAGGGAGACACTGACATTGCGGGTCTGACATCCAGACTTGAGGATCTAAAATGTACTGCCAGAATCATGGATAACTCCTGGAAACCTGTCCCGAGTGAGCAGACATCATGGACTTCCTCAGTCCGTGGCATTTAGAGTATTATCACTTACTTAGGTAACGTGGAGAATTTCGTTCCCTAGTTCTGAGGCACTGAGAGATGTGGCGAAGTATAGCCTAACACACTCTTGTGGTCCACTGAGGTGATAAACAAGTGTATCTATTACTGCTCTTAGCTACAGAGAGCCCTCTGTTGTTTAAGCCCGACACGGGCATTCAGAATTACTGCCAAGTGCTGGGACAGGTCTTCCAGTGTAGCCCACTCTGACCTTGAACTGGCTGCATAGCTCTGGCTGACCTTTGGTCTGCCATCTTCCTGTCATGCTTCTCAAGTGTGGAGGTTACAAGTGTGTGTCACTGCATCTGATTAAAATGTTTTGATGTCTCGGTGCTCCTGGGAAAGTTTGGGAGTCTCACTACAGCTTAAAGGGCATGTTGTATGTTACACAAGGTGGTTTGGGAGTGAACTCTTCTGGCTTAAACTACTCAGGTTCTACTGACAACACACACTGGTGATGTCACTCAGATACGCCTTCAGGCTGTTCAGTCACCTCTCGATATAGAGGGTGAATACCTTGTTGCAAGAACTTTAAGCCAAATGGTGACTGAGCATGTCTCTAATCCCAGTACCTGAGAGGGAGAGGCAAGAGGATCTTTGAGTTTGGGGCCAGCCTGGTCTACAGAGTGAGCTCCAAGATAATCAGGACCACACAGAGAAACCTTATCTTGAAAAACCAAATGACAGCCGGGCGGTGGTGGCGCACGCCTTTAATCCCAGCACTTGGGAGGCAGAGGCAGGCGGATTTCTGAGTTCGAGGCCAGCCTGGTCTACAGAGTGAGTTCCAGGACAGCCCGGGCTACACAGAGAAACCCTGTCTCGAAAAACCAAATGACAGCTGGGCAGTGGTGGCGCACGCCTTTATCTCAGCACTTGGGAGGCAGAGGCAGGCAGATTTCTGAGTTCAAGGCCAGCCTGGTCTACAGAGTGAGTTCCAGGACAGCCAGAGCTACACAGAGAAACCCTGTCTCGAAAAACCAAAAAAAAAAAAAAAAAAAAAAAAAAGAAAAGAAAAACAAAAACCAAATGAGAGAGAGAGAGGAGAGAGAGAAAGAGAGAGAGAGAACGCATCCCTGAAGTAGGAGTTATGTAACCCGCTGTTTCAGGGCCACAACTCAATTTCAACAGCTTTGCCACTTGTACACACAGGTGAAGTGAGGTAACGCAAAAGTGAAGGTAAGGTTCTTGGAATTGCTCTGCATTCTAGATTAGTTCTGAGCTTAAAGCAAAGCATTTCACCCCCCCCTTTACAAGCGGCATTGGGCCGGTATCTGAATTTACAAGGGGTCAGCCAAAATGTGTGTCTGGTTTTAAACTAAGTGACTTCAGTTTCTCTCTTCAAATTTTTATTACTGTCAACAAATACATACTGTAAACCTTCCTGGACAGTGAGACAGATTAGAGGAAGGTAGGACAAACTTCATCTTGCAAAATAGTAGTTATGGCCTTAACCACAACGAAAGTATTTAACTAAGTGGGTAAATTGATTTTCAATTAGACTGAAAAAAAAAAAGGTAACGTGATTTGTTGTGTACCTGTGTGGGGCAAGTATGCAATGCCATGGAGCACATGTGGAGGGCAGAGACAGCTATCAAGAGGTGGTTCTCCCCTCCCACCATGTGGGCTCTGAGCACTGAAGCCAGGTGAGGCTTGGTGGCGGTGGGACATTTGAAGCTATCTCAGCCCTCTTGGTGTCTACAGCTAATCCAGACCTTCCAGGACACTGAATCCATTTCCTTCTCTGTCCCTTCAGGAGCCAAGCACTGATGCTTGGGACTTAAAGTACATCACTCCTGATGGCAACTAGTGGGTCTGTATTTCAGCTGTTAAGACTCCACTATAAAGTATTTTCGGTGTTTAAAAAAAAAAAAGTAGTCAGAAAACCAAACAGGAAAGAGGGAAGTTTTGGTTTAATTACAGCAAGTTCACAAGCTGTCAAAGGTCAACTAAGAACCTCCGTGTAGCTACCTGCTGCTACCCTGGCAGGATCTCACAAGACAAGCTGCTGCTACTTCCCGGCCTGTCCACTCCCAGTGCACTGAGGGTACAGCTATTTCAGGTCACATAAGAACAAGGACCAATTCAGAGAAGGTACAAAGATGGCTCACAAATGCCAGAGTCACACTGGCGTGGAGGCTTGCAATGTTTACAGTTACTGTACAGAGTACTGTTGGAAGTACCATTTTCAGTGACAATCAAATGATTAGGGAACATTTTTAATCTTTTGACACTGTAAATATTGTAGTCATAGAATCAGAAGAAACTATCACACAATGAAACCTTCTACCATTGTAAACAAATGTAACACAACAGAATTCTGGGGCAGGAATGGAGATCTGCGGTGGAGTCTTGCCTCGCACACAGTCAGGCCCCTGGGCACGATCCCTAGCAGCTTTGGGCTAGACTGTAAGTATGGTGAATCTGGATACAACCTGCCCACCCCACCCCATCCCCGTACAAATGCAGACATCACTAGAACATCTATACAAGGAATTCTGCTGCGTCAATCTGGCTCTCAAGCTCTGCAGAGAGAGAGTTTCAAAAGCTCAGCTTCCAGTCCGATCAGTTTCGGGAACAATGGTGGTAGGGGTAGTTATGAGGAGGACCCTGCAGTGCAGGGATTCTCAACCTTCCTGATGCTGCCGACCCTTTAAATCAGCTCATGTTGTGGTGACACCCAATCATAAGTTTTTTGCTGCTACTTCATAGCTAGTCTTGCTACTGTTATGCATCATAATGTAATGGTTTGGATGTGGTGCTGCAGACGGGTGGGAACCCACAGGTTGAGAATGTTGCTGTGAGGACCCATTGCCTGGTTTTGTTGGATTAGCTATGGGGCTAAGGTCAATCAGGGTGAGTGAAACACAGCGATTTATCTTTTATGCCTCAAAAAGAACCTATGCAGGCTGAGCTTTTGACTGCGTGTAAAATGCTAGCAGTAACACCACAGCAGCACATACAACAAAGGTCATTTGTTGGCCAGCTCGCCCACCACAGAGAAGGCGTCAAAGAGGAGGATGAAGCTGCTCTAGTTCCTGCTGCCACCAAGACAATGACCACACACTTGTATTACTCCTCTCCAGCAGACAGGCAGGATTCGATGTGACAGAATCACGTCTCCCCCGTGACATGTCAGAAGTAGCTGAACTGAGAGGAGTAGTTCTGTGAAGATTCCAGAGCTTCGCAGTCTGGTCTCAACAGGCTTTCTCTCCGAGGGAAGGGCAGCGAGGATGCAGCCTAGGCCCGCCTTGCAGGGAGACTTCACACCAGTGACACCTACTGACTTTGCAAGGTTTGGGCCCAGAGCTCCTGAGATTGCCTTCTGAGTTATCTTGGGCGTGAAACAGCGGTGTGTCAGAGACATGATTTGATGAAGGGTACTTTGGGGAGTAGTGCAGTCAGCTCTGTGACTTGTTCTGAGTCCAGAGCCTCATGAGAGTCAGTTCACAAGTACAACAGTCTTCTGCAGTCAGCACTCTCTCAGAAGAGGAAGACAAAGATTCCAGGACTGTGCGTACTCAAGATTAAACACTATCGGAAACGCTTGATATTAACAGGAAAATTACTATCCTCAGGGATACTAACCTCCCTGTTAAACTCCACTCTGTAAGGAAAACTTGCAGGCGAGCCATCATCTCTCCACACCCACCTCTTATGTCCTACCTTTCTTCCACCGAGAAATTCCAAAGTAGAAATACAAAAGTCCTGAATTTAGCAGGGCAGTGGTGGTGCCTGCCTCTAATCCTAGCACCCAGGAGGCAGAGACAGAGGCAAAGGCAGGAGGATCTTTGTCAGTTTGAAGCCAGCCTGGTCTACAGAGTGAATTCCAGGACAGCCAGGAAGAAACTCTTGAGAAATAAACAAAATGCACCAAACAAACAAAAATCCTGAACTCAAAGGTAGCTGTCTCTAATTCTGTAATGCAAGTGGAAGGTGACAGTCTGGTTGGGTTTCTCCTTACTAAAAACAAGCTACTGCTCTTGGGCAGCTATCTAGAACTTAGTGTTTACAACAGTCGAGCGAGGGTCGAGGGTTGTGTTTTCACAGTGCTGCCTAATGCTACAGGGTAAGACCCTCCCTCCCACCACAACTAATCATCTAGTAAGCACATGAAAGCCAGGAGTGGCAGACACGGCTGGAATCCCAGTACTCAGGAGGTTGAGCCAGAAAGACTGCTGTAAGTTTGAGGGCAGCCTAGGCTACATAGTGAGTTTTAGGCAACCTAGTATTTAATAGCAAGATGCTATTTCACAAAAACAAAAGGAAACAAAGACCTCAACACACACACATAAAACAGTGTTTCCCAACTAACAGTTGAGTCCTAAATGCAGTCTGTGCAACAGCACATACTTGTGGCTATGTTCACACAGTAAACCATAGAAACACACTGGCTCTGATGGCTCCCTGCAAAGACAGACAGACTGACCCAGTGTTTACTTAGTATTGCCACCGCTGGTTTCTTCGCTCAGCAGGACTTTAGAGATGCTTACCGAGCGTCCACAGTCCAGGAAAGACAGGCCCAATGCAATCAAACACTGCCAACCCTGGAATACAGAACACGGTTGTCACTCTCCCGCCAGCGAGGCTTGCCCAGTGCTATGCAGAGGCACATCTGCCTCCTGCCTGCCCCAAGCACCCAGCTGTGCCCATCTGACCATCTCTTCCCTCCAAGGGCTCTGTCCAGTCAGGCTCGGAGACCCTCGGCTCAGCTTCAGACTAGCAGTGGGACAGCTGCTCTGTGAGGCTCTTGGCTTTGAGCTAAGCAGCAGTAACCAAGATCTAGCCTTGGCCCTATCTCCAAAACTGGGGCTTAACCAATCTCCTAGACTTAGGGTCCCGACTCAACTCAGCACCTTCACACCCAAGTTTAGTGGCCAAACTAAAAGAATTTGTTTTAGAAGATTTATTTACTCTGTAGACAGTGTCCTGCCATGTACACCTACACACCAGCAGAGGGCGTCAGATCTCATTACAGACGGCTGTGAGCCGCCATGTGGTTGCTGGGAACTGAACTCAGGACCTCTTCTAACCAGGGATCTTAACCTTGGAGCCATCTCTCCTGCTAAGGACACGTGCAGTTACTGGGATTCCAAGGTCCTATGGTAAGCAGTGTATCCTGGCGTGCTCGACATTTACAGGCACATATTAGAGTATACACTGAAGGAATCTTCTCAATCAGATTCCCATATGTGGGATACGGCATGTGTGGAGCAAAACAGAGAAGAGGACTGAAACCTCCCTCTTCAACACTCTCCACAGCAGAGATGGTGGACCTGCTGCTGCTCCCGATCCCCCACCTTAGTCATCCTCAGGAACCTCTGTACCACGCAGACGACCGAATCCGCCCTTATTGCTATAGCTTTCCCACCAGGAGCCTCGGGAAAGACTGGGAAGCACACCTGTCTGTATTTGCCGCTGTATACACACGTGTCTTACACACGCTTCCTATTGTCACAGGGGCTCTTGCTGAACCCAGAGCTAGGCTGGCAGGCCTCAGCAATTTTCCCATTGCTGCCTCCCTTTCTCCAATGCTGGGGTCACAGGCGCACACAACTACTGCAGTGTTTTTGTGTGGGTCCTGGGATCTGAACTCACGTGCTTACACTTGCTGTGCAACCACTGAGCCATCTTATTTCTCAAACACATCCTAACATTCTCTTTAGATATTAAATATTGGACCGTAGAAAAAAAACAAAGAAATAGAAAAATACTAGGTATTAAAAACTAAAATAGGAGCTGAGCGTGGTAGTGTACGACTCTAACCCAGCATTCAGGAGGCAGAAGCAGGTGTATCTCTGAGTTCAAGGCCAGCTTGTCTATAGGATGAGTTCCAAGACATCCAGGGACACACACACAGAGAAGCCCTGTCTCGAAAAACCAAGGGAAAAAAAAAAAAAAGTAGGCCAGGCGCGGTGTCCCAGGCCTTTAATCTCAGCACTCAGGGGGCAAAGGCAGGAGGAGCTTTGCAAGTCTGAAGCCAGCCTGGTCTACAAATCAAGTTCCAGGAATAGCTAGGACTAGAGAGAAACCTTGTCTTGAGAAATACCACTCCCCCAGCCCCTACACAAAAAAACCTAAAATATATTTGATGATTTGAAATAAGAGTATCTGGTTGAGCCAGGGCGGTGGTGGCGCACGCCTTTAGTCCCAGCACTTGGGAGGCAGAGGCAGGCAGATTTCTGAGTTCGAGGCCAGCCTGGTCTACAGAGTGAGTTCCAGGACAGTCTGGGCTACACAGAGAAACCCTGTCTTGAAAAAACCAAAAAAAAAAAAAAAAAGACTATCTGGTTGAATAGAGTGTGGTATTGGAATGGTTACCGTGTGATGATTTGAATGTGCTTGGACCAGAGAGCGGCACTATTAGGAGGTGTTACCTTCTTGGAGGAAGCGTGTCACTGTGGGCATGGGCTTTAATACCCTAGTTCTAGCTGTGTGGAAGCCAGTCTTCTCCTAGCAGCCTTTAGATGAAGATGTAGAACTCTCAGTTCCTCCTGCACCATGCCTGCCTGGATGCTGCCATGCTCCCACCTTGATGATAACGAACTGAACCTCTGAACCTGTAAGCCAGCCCCGATTAAATGTTGTCCTTTATAAGCGTTGCCTTGGTCATGGTGTCTGCTCACAGCAGTAAACCCCAACTAAGACACCCGGCATTGGATAAGCCTTATGTGTAATCTCCAGTACCACCAACAACAAAAACTAAATGAACTTTCAGAAACCACTGACTCAACAATGCCATGCAACTGCCTCAGTAACGCGCCAGTGCTTTGGGGACCATTTGTTTCTCAAGGACAGTTAGTCCCACTGGACTGTCCCAGACGGCTCCCTTCACACTGAACTCACCAAGTAGAACACAAAGGTCAGATAAGCCACGCTAATCACCGCAGCCACCACGTACAGTGCCAAGTGCCCTAGCTCCTGGACATAAACCACTACAAAGTACATGTTGATGGAGCAGACGATCAGGACCAAGATGCCGCCTGCGATCCTCCAGCCTCTGCAACACAAAGAGCATGGTAAGCGCCTGGCAGTCCAGCTCACACGGACACACTGTCCCATTGTTGAGGGAAATGAGAGGCCAAAATTAACGATGAAGCAGAAGGGGAGGGGTCAGCGTAAATGGAAACTTTCAGTCTTCTATCTATCCATCCATCCATCCATCCATCCATCCATCCATCCGTGTGGGCATGCGTGTGGGCACATGTCTGCTACTGCACCCATGGGGACCTTCTCTGTGTGGCCAGTCCTTTCCTTCTCCCCTATATGAGTTCCAAGATGGAGCTCAGGTGGCTGGGCTTGTGCCGCAGCACGGTCATCCACGAGGCCATTCCTGTGGCACGAAAACCTCGCATTTAAGACCCTAGAAATCAGTAGTTCCTAAAAACGCACCAAGCCGTTTCATTGTACGCTGGAACACTGTCCAGGCATGGAGTCGTGAGAGGAAAGTTCTGAGAGCAGTGACAACAGCCCAAGGAAACAAGAGTCCTGTGGTCTGATCTTCAACACACAGAACGGTTCCTGTGAACGCCTGCTGGCCATGCTTTTCTGCTCCTCCTGGGTGTAGTGAGCGGAGTGAGTTTCCTTCAGATCGCTCACTATTGCCTGCTGTTGTTCACTCAAGTAAATGTTCAAATTCTTCTTTATACTCCTCTACGGCAAAGCATGCATTTGCCATGTGCGCTGGTCCTTGTAACTGTACAGCTTGAAGCTGTGAGAACTTCACTCTGTAATTCTCACCCCCAGAGTCTAAACTGTCTGAGGCTCTGAATAAAGCTGACTTTACTCTGCCTCGTTTGCAGGTTCCACTCTGCAAGTCCCACCTGCACTAACGTGGTGACAATTAGACCCCAGAAACCTAGCAGGTCACATGAGCATCTGTACTGATTAGTACACACTTTAACTGCCAGCTTGTCACAGCCAAGAACCACTTGGGAACACCAGGCTGGCTTGTGGCACATCTGTAGAGACTAATTTGAGAATAACCAGCCCACTCTAGAAGGCTCCACTGCCCAACCAGTGCATGCTCAACACAAGATAGAGCAAGCTAGCTCAGAACAAACATTCATTCCCTTTGTTCTTGACAGTAGATGTCATGTGACTAGCTGTCTGAGTCTGCTTTGGCTTCTCCCAGAATGCCGGGCAGTCGTAGTTTGGAACTGCAACCAAATGAACCTTCCTGTGCTGCTGTTGGCAGAGTGTCTGTCACAGCAGCAGAAATGAAATGAGAACACAGCCTGTAGCTGCTTGTGTCACAAATGCTAATATTAATACCACACCAGCCCACAGATCACGTCAAGGTGCACACGATTAGCAGCCTGTGCCTTTCTTGGGTAATTTCACACTGAATTCAAACTTCAGCAGTTCCAGCTGGAGCGCTGAGGTCTGAAGGAAGTGTACCCTCCTCCTTTCCCCCTCAGGACACACTCCCACAGCCGGCTGGGTCACACCCTCCCACGCCCTCCTGCAGACGGCAAGTGTACTCACATTCCATTGGAGAACTCACTCATCACTGGCCGCAGGCTTGTGAACGTGAGGATGGGTATGAGAGCAAAGGGGAGCTGGAAAACAGAATCGCAGGGATTACGTGAGCGGGCGGGCGGGTTCAGAGGGACTGTGTGGGCGTGTCAGGTGGGATGACGCGGGTGTGTCGGTTTCATCTCTGAAGCTGTGGTAAAACACGTGATGATGAAATGCACGCTGGGGATATAGTGCTGCCGGAGGGGTTATCTGGCTTACACTTCAGGTCACAGGACACCACTGAGAAGCTGGGGCAGCGCCTGAGCAGGAACCGTGAGGAATGCTGGCTATCGGCACTGGCCTGGCTCTGGGATGCTATCCCCCTCCGCATTCATCACGGAAACTTCTTCTCTTTACATTCCTGTTTAGAGTACGTGAGTACCACACACACCCATGGTTCACAGAAAGGAATCATAAGCCCCATCTTAGCACTACACCATGGGTAACAGCTATTCCGATCATCTCGCCTTGGCCAAACATTTTTTTTTTTTAAGGTTTATTTATTTTATATATCTGAGTACACTGTAGCTGTCTTCAGACACACCAGAAGAGGGCATCAGATCCCATTACAGATGGTTGTGAGCCACCTGTGGTTGCTGGGTATTGAACTCAGGACCTCTGGAAGAGCAGCCAGTGCTCTTAACCGCTGAGCTATCTCTCCAGCCCCCAAACATTATTTTTCATCCAGCACTAATCATGATCTTAAGTGTCTTTGTTTAAACAAAACCACACTGGGGGCTAGAGATGGCGCAGTGCTTAAGAACGCTCGCTTGGCTGTTCATGCAGAGGACCCAGGTTCAGTTCCCAGCATGCACACAGCAGTTCACAATGTCTGTAGAATCTGATGCCTGTCTGAGTTCTTCTGGTCCCAGGCCCACACAGTGTGCGCATATATATGATGAACAGGCAGGACTTCTGGGTCTCCAGAGGCAAGAGACAGACGCAGGAGAGAGAGGGAGAGTTCATCATGCTTTGGAGAAAAGCCATGATTTCGGGTGGAATGGCCACGCCACAGTTGGGGATGCTGAGCTGAGACTAACGTAACTGAGGAGCTGAAGCTGAGGGCAGGTGGAGAGGTACAGAGCTAAGAGTATTGAGAAGGGCAGGCTTCTCCAGGCGGGAGATAAGTAATGCCAGCAATTATGCCAAAAAGACAAATTGAAATTGAGCAGTGTGTGTGTGTCTGTTTTTCATCTGTGGATCCAATATTCTCTGGGTGGGGGCTGGCAGCGCCGTCCATTCATGGAGCTTACTGATGGGGTAGCAAAGCTACACGCAACACACATGAATGAGATAATAAATGACACACTGGATGTGATTGTCTCAAAAGCTCCACAGGCGTTAGTAGCGTTCTTAGAACTCATGTAATGATTTACCTTGATGCATCAATGAGCTACAAGGCTCAATAATTAGTGGACTTTTAATTATCACTAATTTACTTATCTGTGTGAGAGAGGGAGATGGGCAGAGACTGAATGGTGAGATAGTAGACAGTAGACAGACATGGATGGACTGACGGATGGGCATGCCCATGCCATGGCTGAATGCGGAGTTAGAGGACAATCCTATGAGACAGTGTCTTTCCTTCTACTGCATGTTCAGGGAACCACATCTAGGTCTTCAGGCTTGGACAACTGCATAGATATCAGCTTTATCCACAGAGCCATCTCGGTGGTCTCAGCTTTGCGGTGTTAAGCGTAGCTCATACTCTCCACTGACAAGGCTCCGTGCCTCCTCCTTCCTCTCAGTCACCCCTAGGAACCGGGTTCCTGTAGGCCCGGCCCCCAGGGTTAGTCGATGCTGACTAAGTGCAGCATGCCTTCCCCAGCTCCCCGCTCACCTGTAAGCTCTGCAGAACATTCAGGAAGTCATTCATCCCTGTTAGATGCTCCACATCTTGGAAGACAGCGACAAGCAGGGTGGGGATGATAGCGATGGACCGAGTCAGGATCACTCGGGCAAAACGCGACCATTTTAGGTTCAGGAATCCCTGGAAGAAAGCATGGACACTGGTGACCGTCCGCGACAGGGGGAAGTCAGGACCCCCTTGGAAACACTCCACGGTGTGCTAACCCCTCTCTTTTACCCCGCACCCACCTCCATGACAAACTGGCCAGAATAGGTTCCAGTCATGGTGGAGCTCTGACCGGCAGCCAGGATCCCCACAGCCCAGATGTAGAGAGCCGCAGGCCCGAAGTAGCATCCAAGCACAACACCCTGGGGAATGGAGGGAGAGACAGGCTTGTCAGTGACCTGCTCAGATGACACGCAGAGCAGCGGCCTCTGCAGCGCCCCCCTCTGCTCAGTGCTGGGCACTGCACGAAAGTGATGCTGACTGGGATCTGAGGATCTGACGTGGAAGCTTCCCAGCTCGCTGCGCTGGTGCTCTGCTTCCCTCAGCCCAGCCCTCCCTCCTCTCTGTGCCTCTGGGCCCTCATCTCTAACCTCTACCTTAAACAATCAAGAGGCAGAGCCCCCACTTCCCACACAACTCCTCGATGCCCCTTTCTGTAAGCGGAAGGAGGATGCAGACAGCGCGGTACACTCCGTTCCTGGGGTCGCGACGCATCACTGGCCCCAGCAGAGCCTTGCGACCCAACGTCACCAAGCTCGCCTCTGCAGTCCAGCCAGCGCCTGCAGATCTTAGGAGCCCCTGCTGTGCAACCTTTCAGCCCATCTCTACCTGCCCCTGCCCCTACCCCCTGAAATGTGTTTCTGGCATATGGGTCCCCAAAACAAAAGATACTCAGGAGCTATGCTCAGATCTGAAACAAACTCAGAGGCCAGAGGTTATGCTAGCTTCTTCCGCAAAGTAGAGAGTGCAAACAGCATGCTTACCCCTTTGTAGATGTCCACAGCCAGAGTAGAGTTGTCATTGGGAAAGAGGTCGGCATGGGGGCTGCTGTTATTTCTGCAGACATCAACCTAAAGCCCAAAGCAGTTTAAGAGCAATTTATATTTCAGAAATAAGAACCAAGTAAGAGCTCCCTTATCTGTCTCATCGAATTTCTCTTCGAGAGACAAGCTGTAGGATAAGCTCCAGGAGGGCCATGGTCAGACGCAGGTGCGGCCAGAGCACCGCCACCTGCAACCTTCCCCCAGGCTTTAATATCCCAAAGCATCAAAATGTTCATGGAGAGTATCCATGGCAATATACAAATACTGGAGCATTATAAATTAAAATAAGAGGAGAGAGCGCTCTGGGAGGGCTTCCATGGCAGCATTCAGAGGTTGAGATAGAAGAAAACCAAAGTTGAGGCCAGACTGAGCTGTACAGAGAGAACCTATACAAAAAAACAAAACTAGACTAAAAGACACACCCAGTATGGTGGTAAACACCTTTAATCTCAGTACTTGAGAGGCATGGGCAGGCAGATTCCTGTAAGTCTGTATCAGTCTCGTCTATTTAGTGAATTCCAAGTGTCCAGCCGGGGCTTACACAATGAGTCCCTTTTTTCGAAAACCAAAACCCAAATCAAAAAAAAAGAGAAGACAAAGGAGAGGCTTCAAATGTGAGAGGACGTCAGGAGTCAGACACGAGCAGGGGTCAAAGGTCCTGGAGAAACAGAGTGGTTACAAGGAATCTGGTCGAGGCTGGGTGGGAGGCCTGCCTAGCACCGTGTGTGCATGCACAGGGTCCTGGGTTCAACCCCAAACAAGCAAACAAAAAATCTCAAAGAAAAACCAAACTAACAAAACACACGGGCAGCAGGAACTAGGAGAACACAGAACTCGAAATGAGTCGAGTCTTGTCCTGCACAGCATGTGCTTCTGTTTTGGGGGACGCCCTCTAACCTGGCCTCAGCTCAAACATCGGGAGAGCAGAGCAGACAGGTGAGCAGAAGCTAACAGGAAAGAACAGAAATGCCAGGATGAGAGCAGGAGGCAAGTGGAGTCCAAGGTCAGCTCCTCCCCACCCCCAACAGGCGTCCCCAGCCCCACACCAGACTGGATGTGGTGTGACAACTGAGTGGGCGATACCTAGGCTTCAGACAGATTCCCTTGGGTTCCAAGTCACTGTTCTTGTCTGCCCCGCCCCAGCATGCAGTTCACCCTGGCACTCACCACCTGCTCATTGGTTTTCTCAAAAAATGCTTCAGCAAAGACAGAGACGACAAAGACATTGATGATGAAGGAAACAAAGAGTGCGATGCAGGACTCGATGAAGAAGTACTTATTGGCTTCTCGCACTTCTTGCTTATTGGCCCGGTTCACCTGCCTAGACTAGAGAGAACAGCAGCAGTCATTTTCCACCAGGAGCAGTCTCTCAGTAACAGCTCAGAAGTCTGCAGTCAGCTGAAAGACTGAGCAGACAAACAACTGACGGGATGAAAAAGGAGGCCTCAGCTCCCTAAGCCATGAGACTCCACCATGACCTTTGACAACATTGCACAACCCCCAAGTGGGGGAGCCAGTGACCAGGTGACTCCCAAGCTCCAAGAGACTGTGGGAGGACCGCAGACTAACCTCAGTCCTGAGGCTACTGGACGAATCACCAAGTGTCTGAACTATCTCAGAGAAGGAACGTCTGACCTGCTAGGAAAGCCCTCCTTTCCTCCCGACCTCAAGACTCCAGGCCTTTCCTGAAGAACACTAGCCGGCATTTTGTGGTCACTTTTTCTGATCGATTTGGTGATAAGCCCTGACCGGCCGGCCTTGGAAAGCCTGCTCCCTCAGAGCTCTAACAGTGCGGGACAGAGAGGCGCCCGCCGCTCACCTTGACCAAGGCAGAATGCAGGTACATGTTGTGCGGCATGATCACAGCTCCCACGATGCCCACCGCCTGCTCCACCTGAGGGGTGCGGCAGCCTGAACAGGACGGCACGAACATGCCCCTGAGAACTTGGCTTTGGCTGGGCTTCACTGTAATATACTACACAGCAACACAACACCCATTAGCCTTCACTGCAGCAGGAAATGGAGAGCAGCAGCAGGCAGAACTGGTATCCTTCACTCCCCTCCCACCTCTAACAACTACCCGGAACATGAAGAGTATGAAGTCAGGAAGGACTGCCTAGAATTCGCAAGGCCCTGAGTTTGACCCCAGCATCGTCCATGATAAGGAACAAAGGGCAGATGTGGTCTGAGTATAAACTGCCCGCCACAGGCTCACAGCCAGACTCAGGCCCTACTGGCTGTACTATTTTGAGAGGTGGTGGAAACACTGGCAGGTGTAACCTACCTAGATGTAGGTCAATGCCCTGCTTCCTGTCTGCACTGCGCTCTTTAAAAGAGTCTCCCACACACACCTCCTGCCCAAGGAACTACAGGCCAGACCAAGCCCTCTGAAACCCTAGCTACATAGACCTCTCCTCCTGCTGTTATTTTCCACAGTATTTTGGTAACAATTACACAAAGATGACTGATACCAGGGCTCAGAGGATTCAGGACTGAGTATCTTACGTTCCACTTTGAGAAGTCTAGTGCAAATATTCAGAGAACGCAGTGTTCTGAGGTAAGGAACTGGCTGAAGGTCTTGCTGTTGTTATCTGCATCATGTAGCTGCTGACACAGACCAACAACAGTCCAGCTCTTGAACCTGGCTCCAAATGCTCTTCCTCATCTGCTCATCTAGAAACCAGCTATGCTGCCACTCGTGTGTGGGGATGGGTGGTCCCTGAGCACACGCGTGTGCAGGGAAGGGGGCCGGCTCACTCCAACTTCCTCTTGGGACAGATTTCTCTTCAGGACAACCTAGAATTCTCTTGGGACAACCTGGAAAAATTGACTCACAGACTAGATATCTTTTTAACGTTTAAGCAGGCCTGTAAGTAAAAACCAGTTTATAACAACTGGACGTTTAGAAAGATGCAAATAATGGTACTGACCCCTAGGGATGGCAAAGAACAAGCCAAGAAAATAATCAGTCACCTATAACTCATCAACAATTTGCCTTACTCTGGAGCCCTGGCTGCCCTGGAACTCTCCAGGTAGATCACGAAGGCCCCACACTCAGAGAGACCGGCCTCTCCCTCTCCTTAGCAGCAGTAAAGGTGCACTCCACCCTGTCCAGCCCACCATCAACTGTTCTAATACAGGAAACGGCCAGGCTATGAGTAATTAATTTCGGCCCTGGTGAGCTCCCACAGAGCCGCTCTGAGTTAGCAGCTGTCAGGAATAACCCTGCAGCCTCCTCTCTATCCCACTCCAAAGCTGTTCTGTGTCAGAGGGGCTAACCTGGGACCAAAAATATGGTCCTGAAAGGTCCTGAGGAGTCTAGTCATTTTTGATGCCCCCCAAAGTCTCTATAGGCCTTCCTGCACATGAGTCCTTGCCATAGACTATATTATATCCCTTTCAGAGCAGCCCAGAAGTACCTGGCTTTTTGCTGATTCAAAACAATTAAACTATTCTGCCATTATTGCTTTTTATAATAAAAGATTACAAAGAGACAAAATGAAACTTTGTTTTAAACTGTTAACAGCCTGTAACACTTGCCTCATATCCAAACGTGAGGGCCATGATAGTGATGAGAAAGCCAAAAAATGCTTCCAGCTTCCGCAAGCCTGAAGGGGAAGTGCAGCAGTGAGCACGGAGGACAGGCGTCCCCACAGCCTTGTGCCCGAAGCTGGCGGCTGGGACTCACCCACCTGCTCCAGGCCTTACCATATTTGTCCAAAAAGAGAAATACAAAAGTATCTGCGATGGTGATGAGGACTCCACCCCACAAGGGAACCCTAGATCAGAGATAAGAAGAGTGATTAAACACCCAGTGAAGATTTCTTCACAACTTGTCCAACACGAAACACCGGGAAAGCAAGGTCCTATGGAGGAGCAACAGTGGGGGAAGCTGAGCACTGGAGGAGCTGAAGACTATCCACTGGATCTCTCCTCGAGAGCCTGCTGTGTCAGACATGCTGGACACACAGCTGAAAAGCATGGGTCAGATGCAGAAGGCAGTGGGATAAGCAGCCTTGCAGATAAGTAACTGGGCCACAAAATGCCGCACATTCCACTTAAACACGCCCATCCTGAGAATGGAAGATGCATGCTAAAGACGGCTGGGAGATAAGGTGGCTCAGACTAGTTGAATCTTGAACACTAAAAATGAGCTGGCTTCTCATTTCCACTCTGGCTTTGGAACCCAGCTTAGTACTGACAATGTTCTAGAGGGAAGCCCCGCCCCCACCTTCCTGCCGACAGGAGATTGATGGCAATGGCCGAGCCAATGACTTCCTGCATATCAGAACCAATGATTGCCAACTCCACCATCAGCCACAGGATGATCCGCGGGACCTACAAAACAAAGAGTGGTTCATGATGTTTCCGTTTAGGATCGATTTTGTCACAGACCCACAGTCAGACATATACAGCCCGACTGCAGAACTAGCAGAACTCAGCCTACACAGCACACCACAGAGTAGAAAGAGCTTCCTGTGGGAGACTGTGAACCAAGGTCAGGGTGCCAACCCAGCTCTTCGGTTCTCCTAAATTCTTTTCAGGAGAAGAATGGGATTTCTAGTCATTACTTTCCACTTACTCTCTTGCCTAGAAACAATCTAAAAAGTTACAGAGGAAAATAAACATACAAATATGCTCAAAATGGGAGTCAAGAGAGAACGGGAAATGAGAAATTAAAACCTCTAACTTGTCCCTAACTACGGTTGCAAAACAAACATGGGACAGACTTTGTCATCTTAAGTTTAATAATAATATACAAGAAGTGAAAAAGATATGTGCAAGAGTATTCAAGGTAAGGGGCTTAGAAAGAGCACGCACTGCTCTTACAGAAGACGAGATTAACTGCCAGCTCCCAGCACCCATGTCTCGCAGCTCCCAGTTCCCTCAAGGGTCCAGCCTGCACCCACCCACCCCAGCCTAGGAAGCGCTGCAGACAGCCGCACTCACATGCACACACCCAAATGCACACACACACATCTTAGCACTCACACGCACACACCCAAATGCATACACACACACAATCTAGCACTCACACCACACACCAAAGCATACACACACACAATCTTAGCACTCACACGCACACACCCAAATGCATACACACATCTTAAACAATAAAAATAAATCTCTTTTAAAGTACTCAAAGTAAACATTCAGAACAGACAGAAAACAGCAAACACGGAAACTAAACCTGGACCAGCAGACGAGTGGAAAGGCAAACAGCTAATGTTGGTTTACTGGTGCTAGGAAACCTGTAAATACTTAATACACAAAGGTTCCTGTCACAAATACCCATTGATGTGCACAAATAAAAAGAAACTAAAGGGAATTATAAAACAGCAAAATCTTCTAAAAAAGTTGGTAAAAATAAATGTATATTTATCACATATGATAGATAGCACATGCCAAAAACACCAGCACTCAGGAATTTCAGCAGGATGATCAAGAGTTCAAGAACATCCTAAGCTACAGAGAGAGAGGGAGTCAGTCAGTCAGGCAGGCAGACAGACAGAAGACGGACAGACTGATGACAGACCAGCCTAGGAGAATCAAGAAGAAAAACCACAACACAAAACCCCCATGCTCACAGTCAGAAACGAGACTAAGCATTCAGGGCACACTCAAGGGAGGCCCGCTTCATATCTAAGATAAAACTAATTTAGGATTGTCCTGGGCCATGACCGGAGTAGTTCCATCTCTGGGGACTGGTTAAGTGTTCGTGTGAAGCACCACCCGGCCCAAGTCTTGCGATAGCAGTCACTCACATTTAGTGGTGGTAAGGCACTCAGAAAGGAAGAAATAGGACAGAGCAATTGATAATATCCGCAAATCCAAAGCTCCTACAACATATACTTTATTAAAGAAAACATATTTTTCAAAAACAAGAGTGACTGGTAGATGCTTCCTCACGCAGAATTTACTAAGGAAACTGTGTGCAGCTATAACTCTCCCAAGGAAACTGGTGTGTGCCTGGAACTCTAAGAAGTAGAAACAGGCATTAAGTGTTCTAGGCCATCCGGGCTAAGTAAAGGGTCCATGCCAGCCTAGTCTACATGAGTCTGTCTCAAGACAGCAACGAAAAATCGAGTCCCATATTAGATTCTAAAGGAGAGACACGGGTTGATGGCAAGAGAGATGGTAGGATTCCTTCAGTCCTTCCAGTCTCAGGGACACGGACTCCACGTCCTCCACAGCTCAGTGCAGACTGGGGCCAGCACACGATGCCAGACACAACTGCTGCTCACCTTGGGATACTGACGGTGGCATACTTCAGCAAGATGCAAGCCGGTGACCACTCCAAGTCTCGCTGCAAGGCGCTGGAGCAGCAGCCCCACGATGGTGGCCAGCAGGAGCACCCAGAGCAGCTGAGGAGAAACACCGACACTCATTAGGCAGCTGAGGAGAAACATGCCCCAGGCTCACGAGGCACCTGGGACAGAGCTCCGTCAAGAAAAGTCAGGTCAGGAATGTAATCCCACGTTCTGTATCAACTTCTACACACGACCCAGAGGCGACTGCAGCCCTGATGTTCTCAGCTGGTGTCTCTCCCAAGGAAATTATGTGGATAAACAAAAGCCCACACAGCATTTCACACAGGTGTGCTGGCCATGCAGGCCTGTGCACACAGGGACAGTGAGGGAGATTGAGGGCTGACTGAGAAGGCCATGGGCTCAGTGTTTGAATACAGTTGGTGGGACTGTACTGGCAAGGAACAGAAAGTGTGCTCTTAGGGAGATGTGCACAGGGGAGGGTTTGAGGGCCGTTCCCAGTGCCTTTTCTGCTTCCTGTTTGGTGATCAAGAGAGCTCAGCTGTTCCTGCTGCCACCATCATGGACTATAACCCCCTGAAACTGTAAGCCCAACTAAGTTGTTTTTGTTTTGTTTTATATTGTCCTGTTCACAGCATTGTTACAGGATTAGAAAAGTAACTAAGGCCGGACATTGGTGGTCCACGCCTTTAATCCCAGCACTTGGGAGGCAGAGGAGGCGGATTTCTGAGTTCTAGGCCAGCCTGGTCTACAGAGTGAGTTCCAGGACAGCCAGGGCTACACAGAGAAACTCTGTCTCGAAAAACCAAAAAAAAAAAAAAAAAAAAAAAAAAAGAAAAGTGACTAAGACACGAGGTTGGCGACACCAAGCTGGCCACTCCATGACAACCCATGAGCCACATGAACACATCACTTACTGAGAGAAAAACTGTTCATACAGAAACCACCAAACAGCATCTAAACAACCACGCCCAGACCGAGCTCAGGGACAATGCAGCAGCACAGCACACACTACAGTTAACTGTAACACTGGAGTTACAGCACATTTGTCATTGATATTTATTTGTATATTTGTATACATATAAATGTATACATTACATTTGCCTGTTTCTCACAACAGAGCATAGCTCCGCCATGAACTGCATGCCTTGTGGTAGATCTTTGTATACCCTTGAGTAGTAAATTATAAAATAGATTATTATCTGAGTCAGACATGGTTGCGCACACCTTTTATTTCAGTATTTGGAAAGCGGAAGCCAGCCTTGTCTACAGAGTGAGTTCCAAGACGGCTGTGTAGAGAGACCCTGCCTCAAAAAAACTTAAATGACTAAATAAATAAATAACTAAGATAGAATATGTTATCATCTGTATACCCTTTATTCATTCATGGCACATGTAACTTTACATGTTCAGTATTTGTAAGCTCTGCAGTTCATCTGCTGTTTTCATCAGTGCTACTAATCTACAAAGAACCTGCACATAAGTGCATGCATGTAGACATGCACAGTTCACGCCTGTGTTTTTCAAGCCTGAGGCTGCTCAGTGAGAGCAAGAGAAGGGATGTAAGAGTGTAATGAGTGCTCAGAAGGACGAGGAGAGGCCGGCGAGTCCATCCAAGATAGCCCACAAGGTTTGAGAGTCCATCCCCAGCACTGCAAAAATTGCAGTAACAATGAAAACTTGTTTTTCAGCCAGGCTAAAACTGGAGCTCACCTTAAATCCAGCCACTGCACCAGACTGCAAATCAGATTCGATGTTTCCTGGATCCAGGTAGGCAATGCTCATGAGAAAGCCAGGCCCCGTGAACGCCCAGAGTTTACGAAAGCTAAAACAAGAGTACTATAAAAGAGAGAGGAAAACGCAGTCTGAGTATCACCCGTTCTAATGTCCTACTATTTTCTCACGAGTCAAGAAGCAACACCAGCTGCACAGGATCAGGGTGGACACTGCATGGGCCTGAGCTTCACATCCAGCTCGTCCACTCTTTACCAACAAGATGGCCTCTTCTCTCAGCAGCAGCCTTTCTTTATCTGCTCTCCAACTCGGTCCAAACTCAAGTAACAGGGCACCTTTGAGCCTCCCACTTCCCACACAGGAGCAGAACCACATTTGAAACACAAAATCCATACTTTCCTAAGTCACTGACCTCCTCCTCAGGAATGGGGATTTTCTCGTCAAAGTAGGTGGTGAAGGGCTCCTCAGAGTCCCCCGTGGAATGCGGGAGGGAAGAGTTGCTGTAGGCAGGGTTGATGGCGCCAAGGCTGGCAGAGTCTCCATGGTCCCCAGAAGCGCCATCTGAAGTCAACATAAGAACCCACTAAGGAACGTTCTCAACGACGCTGAGATCAGAGCCTTCACCCTGATGGGCATCTGACCCGCATCTGGTAACCGCTCCCTGTCACTCAAACAGTCTTAGACCCCAAGTTAAATCATCTTACAGCTCGGCCCTCAAGAGACTAGTTTGGTTTTCATACAGTGTATCCTAAACAGTTCATCAATCAACATTTTAAGTAAATGTATGCATGTATACATGTATATATTTACTTAAAAGACAGGGTCTAATAAGTAAAGAGCAGCCTGAAGCCCAGGATGACTGTGACTGTGACCGTGACCGTGACCTCTCTCACCTCCAGGCCCCATGTGCTGGGATCACAGCCACACGCCACCATACCAGGTTTTCTGTAGCTCTGATGTCTAAGCCCAGGGTGTCATGCATGTTAGGCAAGCACTATGTAACTAAGTTATGTCCCCAGAACAATAAATTAATGTTTTACAGGTGGTACATGTACATGGTTGAAAACAGACGGACAAGCAGACTGTGGTATAAGCCTGCTTGCTACTCTGTCACACAAGAGGTAAGGAAAAAAGACTGAGATAGCAGGGTCAGCCTGGGCTATACCTAGACCCTATCTCAACCGAAAGAAAAAGAAGTTCAAAAGCCTCCAGGAGCGCTTTTGGTCTCAGGTGAGTTTAGTATGACATCTTATTAACCCTTTGAGAATGTCATGCAGTGCACTGGTCATACTCGTCCCTATGCCTCCCTTTATCTCTGTCAGATCCACGCCTCCCTCCTCCCAACTCTGTGTTCTCTCTGATCAATGTCACAGTACTTTTCTTATTCTACACTTCTATGCCCACTGGGTAACTTTAGAATCACCTCGCTTTTCTCTAAGAACACTGTCATGCTTGAGAGGCTAAGTCAAGAGGGTCATGAGTCTGAGGTCAGCCTGGGCTATGATTTAACAAGACTTTGACTTAAACAACTCACACTTAGGACTCAACATTGACACACAAGGCCCATTAGTAACCAGGAATCTAGTTTTTAAGAGAAACTAAGTCAGTCAGCTAGGATATGCTCCATCCCATCACTGGGTAAGACCCCAAGAATCATTCTTGGCTATGACACACAACAAAAGAGAACTGGACAACCCTGACAGAGTTGAGGCTCAAGATGACACCTGCAAGCAGGAGGAACGGGAGTCCTGACTAAGGCCTACACACAGGGCTGAAGGGCTAGTGGTCACGGGTGCTGGCACCTTGTGACAGCGGGGATCACAGAAGCCTGATAGCAGTGTCTCCACAAGGTCTGAATTTACAGTTAATCTTAAATGCAAGGAGGGAAGGCCCAGTAGAAAAGGGCTAATCTACCTACCCGAAGCATACAAAGTCCACTTAGCCGCAGGCATCAGATGGATAGGTTGAACCACAAAACAAAGCTTTCTTCTCTTTCCCATAAATCCCTATAACCAATCCAAAAAAATCAGAGCTCTGACTCTAGGAAACTGGTCTACATCATCTTCACTAATCAGGAAGAAATGGGAATTCTAGAGGGGACCTCAGGTTCAGAGAGGACTCGGCGTAAGGCAGAGCATGGAGAGCTGGCCCTGGGAGCTTCAGCTTCTGCCACATACACTGAAACACGGGCAGACACAGCCAGCATGCTAAAGGTCACTGCCAAGTCTGAGAACGGCCTTGTCCTTGCAAGCATTATTGTTGTAGAAACCAAATCAGCTAGTCACGACTCAGCGGCAGTTAGAAATAAAGATATGAGGCAGAATTCTATGACTATAGATTCATTTTCATTCCTACCCTGTCACCAGATAAGACTTCTGATAGGACTTCTTAGGAGAGACAGCAAGAGGGACAGCCTGTCACTGCCTAAGCCCAACCCCATGTAGATAATGGCTCAAAGCTGTAAGTTACCGTCTGGCATCTTTTCTTCAGGATCCAACACCATGGTAGATACCTGAGGGTCTGTGCTCTTAGAATAGGATTCTGTAAGAGAAAAGAGAGGGAAGAATTAGCAAGAATAGAACTAACACTTTGTCAAGGTATGGCTGAAAGAAACTATGTATGTAGGAAAGAAACAATCTCTCTGTTCCATTGGCTAACCCTGAAAATAACCACAGCTATCAGGATTAGAGACATTCACAGAAACAATGAAACACAAGGCCAGAAAGTCGGTGAGGCTGGGAGCTAGCAAGCCCCAAGCAGCCTGAGCTCTGTGCACTCGCCTCAGTGCTGGAGGTTTAGACAGCACCAGGACCACACCTGGTTCTCGTGGGTGCTGGGTTCCTACTCCTGTGGGTCCTTGTGCAAGCACAGCAGATATGCCAGTGCTCCAGCCAGCCAATCTGCTGTACTATGCACAAACAGGCTGCCAATCATCAAGACTCTGCCTCAGTATCACCCCAAATATCTAACACCTGAATAGTCTGCTGAACAGAAAGCAGCCAGGTTTGCAACAACAAAACTTGGGAGATGGAGGCAGGAGGACAGGGAGATCAAGACCATCAACTGTAAGGCCTGTGTTAGGTCAGCCTGGGATACATGAGATCCTGTCTCAAAACAACACAACCACAGCAATGAATAAAAAAAATAAAGGAAAATAGTCTAGAGCTCTCTGGCCTATCTAACAATTGAAACACATGGTTCAGTTTTCTGGAAGGGCATGGCAGGCACCTTTCAAGGAGGGCCACTGTTCCCCAGAGGGAGAACTACAGTCACTTCCCGTCTCACTCCAACCCTCTGGAAGTTGGGAGAAGAAAGACACCCACAGGCTAGACTGCCCAAGGGCCTCTGAGAATGTTGAGGCACCGGCAGGCCCTATCTGTGGGATTCTCTGGACTCCATCTATGGGAAGTGGCACTTCTCTGGGTGCCGGTGGGTGGCATATGAAGGTGCTGTATCCCATCAGCTGGACTGGGGAGCACCAGGAAGCTGACACAGCCATGCAACACACCCTCAACTTGGCTTAACCAAAAAGGCTGACCTTATTTTTTACATTTATTTATTTATTTATTTTGCAGGGACAAGGGCATGGGTGCAACCCAACTTGCCAGAGTTGATTCTCTTCTTCCGCTTTGTGGGTTCCTAGGGTAGAATTCATTCAGGTTTTTAGGCTTGGCAACAGGTGTCTTTATCTTCTTAGAACCATCTCGCTAGCCCTTAAAAGACTGAGTTTTTAAACTCTGGACCTTCTTACTATGTAATCTTTGTCTCCTTGGCTCCAGATACATAGGGAAAGCGAATGTTGTTACTGATATCTACCCCCATAAATCCCCAAAGTACTTATCCTACTGAGGAGAGAGCCCTCCTCCCTGAGGAAGTTATTTTTTCCCTCTTGCCCAGTGGACTGCTCCTATCTCAATCCTCTACCTTTTTGTTTTCCTTTTTGTTTTTTGTTTGCCTTTCTTGCCTGGCTGTCCTGGTTCACTCTGTAGGCCAGGTTAGCCTCAAACTCAGAGCCACCTGCCTCTCGATCACAGGTGCTGGGATTAAAGGCATGTACCACCACCACCACCCGGCTGGGTATTCTGTTTGAACCAATGTGTTGAATCTTATTGAATTCTATCATCTAGACTCTAAAGGAGATCTTAGGTTTCATCTGTCTTCTGGGGTATAAAACACACCATCATGTGTTAACTTAGGAAACACCATCTTTCCTTCAACAGTCACCTGGGCCAAGCATTTTACTGCAGCAGACAGGCCCCATGGCACTCATCAATCCAGCCTCTTCCGTCCACATACAGTGCCTCATCTGAGGGCAGTCACACCTCTGACCACTCATGTGGGTTCAGATCACAGCACAGCTGGGAGGAGATCTGCGGCTTTCTACTTAAGTAGGCTAGACATCCAGTAATCCTAGCACACAAGAAATAAGAAACTACAAATCAGATAGGGTCCTGGTGTGGTTCTCACAAAACAAGGAGACTTGGGCCAGCAAACACTGAACTAAGCTTTGGGCCATGTGATATAAGTCCTTCCGAGAATTGTCACCAAGACTGATCAAATCAGATTTCTTCCATAATGAGGCCTGATATATTGTTTAAGAATATTAGTGTATGTAATACACTTGAAAGAGACTTTTTTTTTTTGAAAAAAATCCAAAACAGATTTTAAAAAGTTATACTTAAAAATGGAAAATGGGCCACCAAGAAGGCTCAGTGGGCAAAGGTGCTTGCTGCCAAACCTGACGACCAGCGTTCAATCCTGGAATCTACATGGTCAAAGGAAAGAACCTATAACCCACTCCTACAAACTTGTACTATCTTCTGATCTCCCCATACTCAATGTCCAAACACACATGCACACACACATACACTCACACAGGCACATGCACACATACCCTTAAAAAAACAGAAATCAAACAACTGAGGTTATTGTGTATAGTTGCCTAACACAGGTATGCAGGTAATTAAATTGTAAATGTTTTAGGATAAATTTATGTTTGGGGGGCTTTTTTGAGACAGGGCTTTACACTGTTGCCCAAGTGGCCCTGGGACCCGAGGCCATGATCACACCTCAGCCTCCTGGCACATCGAGTTAAAATTCTGCAGTTACTAGTAGCATTCCAAGTGACAGTCCTACACCAAGTACACAGAAAGCCAGCAGAACACAAGGCACGTGGTCTTTTCTGAAGTCTCAAGTGCAGACTACTCCAAAGAGAACAGACTCTACAGTACAGCATACCTGAGGCAGCTTTTAGTTAGCAAGCCACAAGCTCCCTGGCCTACAGCGCCTGCGGGATCCACTGCACGGAAGACAGGATGGAGAGGAACACTGGGTGGCACCTCTGCTCCAGTGGCTTTGCCCTCCAGGACACCGCCCACCTTGCCTCAGTCACCCTTCCCACTGCATCAAGGGAAGATGCAGCCTTAGGACACAGGAACACTGGGTGGCACCTCTGCTCCAGTGGCTTTGCCCTCCAGGACACCCCCCCACTTGCCTCAGTCACCCTTCCCACTGCATCAAGGGAGATGCAGCTCTAGGACACAGGACACAGAATCCACCAGCAAAGCTTAATTATCACAGAGGCCACGAGGCAGGCCGAACTCTGTGAGCGCTCACAGCCTGGTCTACATCATCAAGTCCCAGGCCAACCAAGGCTCTCAGTGAGACCCTGCCTAAAAATAAATGTAAGTTGTAAGGCAGTTTTACAAGTAAAAATGATCAAATTACATTTTTACTTAAAAATTCAAGTTTGCATATCCTTTGATACAGCAATGGATACAATGCTAACAATGTACACAGGGGAGACACACCAAAGGCTGAGGATGCCTGGACCAGATGAGGAGCTGTGGAAACAAGCTGTGCGAGCACACGGGGGAATACCACCCAGCCATAGTAAGCAAAGCAGATGTATACGTACGGGCATGTCATCAAGCATGTCAACGTATCAAGCCAGCTAAAAATGCAAACTCATTAAACAATGTGCTATTATTTGTAGAGGGAAAAGCAATAGACCAAAATTGATAACAGTGCCTCAATGCCTGTGCATATAAAAGGCAATGGCTGGTTGACAGCCAACGAGGTGGCTCAGCTGGTAAAGGTGCTTGCCACCAAGGCCAAAGACCTACCTGAACTGTGTCTCTGTCTCTTGTCTCTCTGTCACTCTCTTTCACATACATACACACATACACACAACACACACAATGTTTTTAAGAAAAGAATTTAGGAATCCATTGAGAGTGACACATGCCTTTAATCCCAGCATTCTGGAGGCAGACAGGCAGATCTTTTCTAGAGAACAGCCAGGGCCACACAGAGAAACCTTGTCTCAGCGAGAAAGCGGGGAGAGGGGAGGGAGGAAGAGAACGAGAACTTATGGAAAGAATAGGCAGTTGGGAGCCAAGTTTGGAGGTCCACACCTGTAATTCCAATACTTGGAAAGGAGGCAGGCAGATTGTGAGTTCAAGGCTGGAGAGGGCAAACGGGAGATGAGGAGGCACAGGGACCAGAGGACAGGTGGGATGGAAGCTAGTGCTGGGTTCACTCAATCTTTCTGGCAATAAAAATACTTCACCAGGTCCTTGTATTTATTTTGTTGTTTTATGTAGTACTGAGGTTCAAACCCAGGCGTTCCAAAACACACTATGCCAGGCCCCATTTAATTTTCTCAAAACTCAAATCCTCTATAGACTGTCACAGCTTTTCAGAAAGCCTCTCATCGGGGACATTCTGCCAAACTGTCTGACAGATGCTTCCAGGGAGACAACGAGCTCTGCGTCTGGCTGGCTGGCTGGCAGTGACAGCCTAAAGTTTAATTTCCTCCTCCTGTGTCTTAGTGTCCACATAGTGGTTCAGATTGTGAAAGGGCAATTTTCCACTCAAATAAGAGAACAGACGTCCCCTTTCCAGAGAGCCACTCCTGACCCTGACTTTAGGGTAGGTAGCTGTTCACCCAGGAGCCCTCAGTGCCCAGTGCCCAGCACTAATTAGCCTGTCACATGCCCAGCACTAACTACCTTGTCCTGCCCAGCACTAACTACTTGTTCCCTGCCCAGCACTAACTAGCTTGTCACCTGCCCAGCACTAACTAGCCTGTCTGCACCATAGCCCACTGAGCACTAACTAGCCTGTCACCTGCCCAGCACTAACTAGCCTGTCCTGCCAGCACTAACTAGCCCATCACCTGCCCAGACTAACTAGCCTGTCACTGCCAGCACTAACTAGCCTGTCACCTGCCCAGCACTAACTAGCTGTCACCTGCCAGCACTAACTAGCCATCACCTGCCCAGCACTAACTAGCCTGTCCTACACTCGCCCAGCACTAACTAGCCTCTGCTCACACTAGCCCACAGCACTAACTAGCCTGTCACCTGCCAGCACTAACTAGCCTGTTCCTGCCAGCACTAACTAGCCCATCACCTGCCCAGCACTAACTAGCCTGTCACCTGCCCACACTAACTAGCCCGTCACATGCCCAGCACTAACTAGCTGTTCCTGGCCAGCACTAACTAGCCCATCACCTGCCCAGCACTAACTAGCCTGTCACTGCCCAGCACTAACTAGTCCCCGCCAACCCTGCCCAGCACTAACTAGCCCGTGACCTGCCCTACTACCTCACTGCCACACTAAACTAGCCCATCACTACTACTGCCCAGCACTAACTAGCTTGTCACTGCCCAGCACTAACTAGCTTGTCACCTGCCCGCACTAACTAGCCTGTCACTGCCAGCACTAACTAGCTTGTCACCTGCCCAGAACTAACTAGCCTGTACACTGCCCAGCACTAACTAGCCTGTCACCTGCCCAGCACTAACTAGCTGTCCTGGCCAGCACTAACTAGCCCATCACCTGCCCAGCACTAACTAGCCCATCACCTGCCCACACTAACTAGCCTGTCACTGCCCAGCACTAACTAGCCTGTTCCTGGCCCAGCACTAACTAGCCCATCACCTGCCCAGCACTAACTAGCCCATCACCCGCCCAGCACTAACTAGCCTGTCACCTGCCCAGCACTAACTAGCTTGTCACCTGCCACGAACTAACTAGCCTGTCACTGCCCAGCACTAACTAGCCTGTCACCTGCCCAGCACTAACTAGCTTGTCACCTGCCCAGCACTAACTAGCCTGTCACCTGCCCAGAACTAACTAGCCTGTCACTGCCCAGCACTAACTAGCCTGTCACCTGCCCAGCACTAACTAGCTTGTCACCTGCCCGCACTAACTAGCCTGTCACCTAACCAGCACTAATAGCCTGTCCCTGCCCATCACTAACAGCGAGCCTGTCACAGGGTGGTGAGAACATGCCCCCTGTATTCTTGCAACTCTTTCTGCAATTTCCTCAGAACACTCAATTACCTTAAAAATCACATTTGGTCAGGTGTGCGTGCCAGGCTAATATTACCCCAGCACTCAATAGGCAGGCAGGAAGACTGCAAAAGTCTGAGGCCAAGTGTCTACCCAGCAAGTTTAAATAGCCAGCCAGAGCCACAAGTAAATCTAGCTTAAAGAACAAAACTAAGGATGAAATACTGAATACTTGTACAATGTAACTTAATTTATTTTCTTATGTTGAAAGGCTCAAGTTTAAAACAATGATCTCTCATATCTGTTTACAGACACTTCGTTAATTTGAAGGCATGGAGAACAAAGTTTTTGTCATTCCTGTCCTCCTCCTGCTGGGGAGGAGGGTGGGGTTGTTTGTACACCATCTCTAATCTTCCCACCGCCCAAATCTCTTTTTTTCCTTCTGCTTTTCATTTCAATAAAATCAAAGAGCAGGAACTAGAATTTACAACAAGCAACCAAAGCCACTGTCTGTAATCCCTTGACACTAAGATTCCATAACTTTTAACTCTGAATGCTTCGGTAAATGGCAAAGCCACTCTTTTTCTGGATTCTTTCCTCGGACACAAGTCAGTTTCAGAAACACAGTGATCACAAACTATACAATACAAAGTAATAAAACCTTTTTATACATTTACTTATGTGTGTGTCGTGGTAGTGTGCATGTGTCTTGGTAGTGTGCATGTGTGTACCTGTGCAGGTCAGAGGACAACTTCAGAGTGGGTTCTGTCCTTCTACCTTGGAGGCTTTGGAGATTCAGCCTGGCATCTCTCTAACTCAAGTACTTAGAAGACAATAAGGACCTGTAACACTAACATGTAGGAGACTGAGGCACCTGAGTCACAAATTCAAGGCCAGGCTGCAGCCGCTTAGTAAGATCCTATCTCTAGAGGGTGAAGTAGGGACTAACAGGAAGATTGTCAAACCTTACCTGATTCTCTTTTTCCTAAGTCAGCTAAAGTGGCAGTCGATCCCAGGACACCACCACCGGCTTCTCTAACACCTGCTTCCCATGAGGTCAATTTCATAAGTGAACTCTTTCTTTCCACTTGAATGGCTGGGAACCAAACTGCTGTTGTTTTAGTATTTTCAAACAGAGCCAATCAAGACTGCTAGTGTCTTTCACTCCCTGCCTCTCCAGAGCCTTGACCTTGTAAGGCACACGCATGTGAGGCATTGGGCAATATACTTTCCTCCTTGCTTTAAGGACAGAGTACTAACCGGGCGAGTGATGGCGCACGGCCTTAATCCTAGACTTGGAGGCAGAGGCAGGCGGATTTCTAGTTCTAAGGCCAAGCTGGTTACAGAGTATCCAGGCAGCCCGAGCTACACAGAGAACCCTGCTCGAAAAACCAAAAACAAAAAAAAAGAAAAAGGACAGAGTACTTTTCTGTTAAAATCCTAGACTGATGTAGCAATCATCTCAGAGACTTCCCATCAAGGATTTCTGACAATCTCCAGGTATCTATACCACTGGAGTGAGGGGAAAGAAATAGATCCCTGAGGGTATAAGTTTGGAATTATTATTTAAATAAAGGGGGGCATGGTGGCCCATACCTGAAACAGAGACCTGCTTAACACACACACATTCAAACTCACACATGGTAAACCTGTGGTTCCACCTACAGTCACTGAAAGGACCAAGAGGTGGAGGCAGGAGGATCAGAAACTTAGAAATTCAAGCTCACTTTAGCTACCTAGTATGCTAATGCCATCTGCTGTACATGAGACTCTGTCACAACAAAGAAACAAGTTATGACATTTTATCTATTTTCTTATGAAAATGAATTTGAGGCTGGAAATAACTCAGCCACACAGTGCTTACTATGAGTACACGCCGTAGGTTGATCACAATGACTCTAATACACACATGCGCATACACACATACACACACACATATATATATACACACATACATATACACACACACACACACACACACACACACACACTCATAGATACACTACACATGCGTACACACCCACACAAAGAAACAGACTTGAACCAAACAGATGAGGGAAAGAAAAAGGCAGGCTATGGTTTTCATCTCAGATTATGGCTTTCATCTCAGTTATGGTTTTTATCTACTCCAAGACAGAAGAAAGAAAAGAAAAGCACTTTGTGCTAGTTCAGGGAAAGCCTCAGGGCTTCCTGATGAAGCTCAGTGGTAGTACACGTCCTGGAGTTGATCCTTGACGTCCAATCGACCTGTGGCAGCATAGGTCTGTAACCCCAGCACTTGGTGTGTGAACCCAAAGTCAAACTTGGCTACATGAGACCCTGCTTTAAAAAATGACCTTAAAACAACAATGGAAGCCGGGTGGTGGTGGCGCACGCCTTTAATCCCAGCATTTGGGAGGCAGAGGCAGGCGGATTTCTGAGTTCGAGGCCAGCCTGGTCTACAGAGTGAGTTCCAGGACAGCCCGGGCTATACAGAAAAACCCAGTCTTGAAAAACCAAAAAAAAAAAAAAAAAAAAAAAAAAACCTACCATGGAGTCTCCCTGCCTGGGTTGCTATAAGGCCTTTATCCCACACCGCACACCGAGCTCATAAAGCACAAACAGTGCTCCTATTATACAATGCCACTACATCTGAATCAGCTACTGACACTGAGACGACATTTCGCTAACCTCCCTCCTCCCTGCCCTCCCTGAGAACTGCAATTTCAACTCAACACTCAGTGTGCTGCTTCCAACCTCGGTTTGACTTTTCAGTTCTGAGACTGAAAGAAAAGCTAACGGGCTGAGGATGGGGGGTCTTTAATCTCAGCACTAGTGGGAGGCGAGGCAGGCTCTGTGAGTTGTAGGCCCAGTGTGGCCTACATGGTGAGCTGTAGCCAGGACTACATACAAAGAAGACTCTGCCTCAAACAAACAAACATTAAAGCAGCAAGAAAAGGAAAACCCAGCATGGCGACTGACTGGTGGAGCTCTGGCCTTCAGGAGCTGAGAGTTCCCAGCCAGTGTGGGAGAAGCTGCAGGCCAGTCTAAGCTAGTCAGCCCGATCAGAAGAAGGGAGGGAAGAACAGGACGGAGGGGAGGGGAGAAAGACCTGGGGAGAGGAATACAGATGATAACGAAACTGCCTGCTCGGGTGTCAGAGAGATAAGAACTGGCTGTCAAGCACTGATCTGTCAGACAGAAGTAGTATTTATCAACCGAGTCTTTGGTAATAAGGGCCTGAGCGGAGAGATGGCTTAGGGGTAAGAGCACTCATTGCTCTTTCAGAAGGCCAAGCAAGTACATCAGAAGGCCTACAACTGCCTGTAACTCCAACTCCTCTCCAGGAGGGTCTCTAGCCTTGATGGGCATCTGCACATGTGTCACGTATCCCACAGGCACACACATATACACAAATAACTAAAAATAATAATAAAACTCTTAAGAGAAAAAGAAAGGGCTGGTGTGTGGGCAGGCCTGGTACCCACTGAGAACTATTCCTTTTCTCTGCTCAGCCAGGGTACACCTTCCCGACAGACCGCTCGCGGTTTACTCTGACCTCCCAACTCTGACAGAGTTAAGCTTCCTACAAACTTCCTTCTAACCACAGCTTGACAACACTGTTTCCTTGGGGGTGGGTGTAGTCTGGTCACCTGGCCTGACACCTCCATCCTGTGAACAACTTCAAAGGCCTTCTCTACCAGAAGGAAAAGAAACCTACCAAAGCATGCTACTTCCTTTCCCACCCAAAGAAGGCTTTGCTCATCTTCTGACATTTACAGTGTTTTTCTCCAGGAAATCTGAAGGATCTTTGTCATTAGATCGTAGGCAACCCATTTGTCCTAACAGGTATTACCTTCAAAATTTACCTTCTTTTCTGAAAAGAAAACTTATGTGTCAAGTCAGACAAACATAGAGTAAAAGATTCCCAGCCATAGATGCTTCCTTCTGCTCTTTGGAACGTAATAAGATCTTAATATTAACTTGTAGCCTTCCCATTACATGTGAATTTTAATACATTTCAACCAAAAGGAGTATTAAAGTGTTGCAATACAAAGAGAATCAAGCAGATTAAGCCGCCTGCACAGCCACACACACGGGCAGGGGGCTTGATGCCATGGATGAGCTTTCCACAGTTTCTTTTTTTTTTTTTTTTTTTTTTTTCGAGACAGGGTTTCTCTGTGTAGTCGGGCTGTCCTGGAACTCGGCCTCGAACTCAGAAATCCGCTGCCTCTGCCTCCCAAGTGCTGGGATTAAAGGCGTGCGCCACCACCGCCCGGCTTTCCCACAGTTTCATTCAGTGACCAGTTCTTAACAATGTTGCTGAGCCAATGAGCAACAGCTGCTTCTTGGAGTGCATGTCATCTGCAACCACTGGAAAGGAATTAAGGCTGTGAAGCTCACACACAGGTGCTTGCTGTAGCAGAAATGAAGCCATCTGACAAACAGCCTCCCTCCCCCAAGCTCTTGGCTTCAAACTCAAATAGGAAAAGATCCTACTTGGTGGAAACAATTCTCTATAGTCATTCCCTGAGTCACAACTGGACCATCGGCTGCTCACAAGCTCTGCTGCGTGACACAGCTTCTGCTTTCCTAAGAGTAGCTTCTCCGAGATTCACATCCAGCTTCCCCATTCCTCAACAAGAGGTGCTGGCACCATGTCCAGGAATTCCCCTTCTGAGCCCCACAGTCCTTCCCGGAACACTAGAGACCACGTGTGCTGCAGTCCCTGCCTTTTAGGTTCCTCTCCAAAATAAACTCTTAGCCCAAGCAAGACTGAGGGAAATAGCGAATTAAAAAAAAAAAACACCAGTGAAATCTCAATGTCACACTTACCAACAGAGTTACTGCAGGAAATAGTCTAAAATGTTACTTATCAACCTCACTTAATAAACTCAGCAGAAGCCAAGCTGGAGTGGTAAACGTTTGTGATCTCAGCAGAGGCAGAAGGATCGCTGTAAGCTACAGGCCAACTTGCTCTGCACTCCAAGTTCAAGGCCAGTTAAAGATACGTAGCCAGATCTAGTCTCAAAAGACAAGGAGTAAGAAGAACTGTCAGCACTGGGCCTCTCTTCACCTGTAATTAGCTGCTGCACTTGCAGACTAATAGTATGGCTCGAAAGCCCTGGCCTGGGGGACCTTTGGCAACAGCCCAGGGGATTCAGGGCAAAGACTACCAAGAAGGTTAAAGTCTTTAAGGAAACAGCAGGCACAAGCAAGCAGTAATAAAAAAAAAAAAATGTCAGCCGGGTGGCAGCGACTGCCCTAAGCACTTTCCCTGTATTAACACCAACGCCCTGTCAGACCCAGCAGCACCTCATTTGAAGTGTGTGGAACACAGGAAAGCTTAAGGACCACGAACAAAAAGTTAACACAGCCAAGAAGTGCTGAGACTCGGTCAGGCTGGAGATGCCACGGGGGACAAGGTGGACAGCTTCCCGTGGTTTCCCCACGGGTCACATGAAAGCCCCCAGATGCCCACCAGCCCTCGCCAGCTCTCCTTCCATATGTTTGCCTTTGCTGCCTTAAACCACACCGTTGAAAAACAAGGAATAACGGAGTGTCTCCATTGTATAAGAGGAGAACTCGGACGCCCTTCCAAATATGATGTATCAAAGAAGTGGGCTGGAGAACCGAGAGGGACAAAGAATCCAGAGGTGGAATATCAAACGAGTCAGTTTTCAAACTACCCGGCCTAGGATGCTGCAGAGAAGGGGCGCATCCATCGCGTGCAAGGCCTGGAAGGCGCAGGGACCCGGGTTGCACACACAGCCCGGCGACCGAGCAACACTCAACCCCGAGGCCTGAGGCCTTCGGGCAAACCCCGCAGCACCGGCGGCCGCTGGGCTGACAACAGGGCGCAGCGCTGCGGGAGACCCGGGGCTCCGGGAGGGGACTGCGGTCGCGCCCCCCGGCCCGCAGGCCGCGGAAGGGTGGTCCGGTGCCCCGGGTCGCCGTGAAGGGCCGAGGCCCGTGACCGTCAGCGCCTGTGCTGAGCCGGGAACCCTCCCGGTCTCCTCGGGCTACGGAGCTCCCTTCCTGGGCTCGCCGCCGCCGCCGCCTCCCCGCAGGCTGCGCCCGCCCTGCAGGCCGCCGGCCGAGCCCCCTCGCACGCCCGCGCACGGAGGGACACCGTAACCCCTGACCCCGCCAGCACCTCGGCTTACCGGCTCCACCACCTCCTGACACGCCGCGCCGGCGACTCCATATCCCAGGAGCCAGCGCCGACCCAGTCAACCTCCTGCCCTCCCGTGATTGGCCGGGCGGGCGGGAGTCCCGCTCCCCTGATTGGCTGGACTCCTGCAGCTGTGTGAATGCGTGGCCTGGGCGGGGGGAGCGGAGGCTCCGCCCACTCGAGCTGTGTGGGGCGGGGCTTATGGGGCGGGGCCTGCCCGGAAGGCTGGCTCTGCCAGGCGTGCCGCGGTCTTCACAGTTCAAACCTCCGCGTTCTCAAATTGGCAACTCCCATCCCCTGAATGCTCGGGACGTATACATTTTCTTGTCATAGTTCCCGCCACTTCCTTTTAGGTAACTACACGCCTGTTTCCTCCTAAGAGATGACGACTCCGAGATACAGCTACACCCGATAATAAGGCACCATGGCAGTTCCTTTTCTTCTGGCTTCTTGGGCCACAGCACGGTGCCCACCGACGAGCCAAGAACACCCCACGTCTGGGAGGAACCGAGAATCTTCGACCAGTACAGCCAGTTTGGCCGCACCCGTCGTCCTACTACTAGCCTCACAGTGAGTTGTTCTCCATCCCACCTGGCTCTCAATTCCCCCAACTTGCCACGGAGTTTTTAACAGCCACCAAATAGATTTTCTCGATTTCCCCTACAACAGTAGAGAGATGACAGCCCTGTTTTCTTCATATAGAAACTGCCGGGAGAAAATGTTCATTATTTGGTAAGAACGGAGATATAGGAAGAAAGGGTAAACCCCAAAAGTGGAAACTAAAAAAATATGACAGCAAACGCAAACTCAGGACAAACAGAAGAAGCCAAACATCCACACCCTGGCAGGGGCTGCTGCTCTCCATACAGAACGGTCTCCTGGAAGAAGAGAAACTGTACAAATTAATCCTGGACGTCTCTCCAGCTCGACCATGACGTTGGAGAAAGGCTTCTCAAATGCCTTCCAGCCCAGAACCTTTCTTCTGGGACCCTCTGCTGCATCTAGAAAAGAAAAGGGCGAGAGTTGTTTGTGTCAGCATCCAGGTGTGCTCGGCTGGCCAGCGTCCCTGGGCTGTGGTCACTTACTTAGCTCACAGTTCGGAGCAGCTACTGCTGCTCTCGGCTGCTTCTTCCCCATGGTGCAGAACTGGTTTGACTTTTCCCAAAGCAGCGCAGCCTCTATATATGCCAACGAGTACGCCTCCCCTTGGCTAGAAAGGTAGGTCAAGACAGGAAAAAATTTCAAACCGCACCCTTCAAAGCATAATCAAATTTCATCTTTGACCGGCCATGAAAAGGAGGAATTGTATTTCTGCCACTCCTAGTTATTAATAAAAATTAATTGAGTTAAAAGTTTTCTTCTGAGATTCCATGTATGTGCCGTTCGGCAGGGCAGAACCTGGAGGCGGGCAATGGTGGGTGGCGGAAACTTAGTAAAAGCTTTCGTCTGGAGGCCACTCCCCTGGGAGTGAAGCAGGTTCAGGGACTCACTCCACTGAGGGTGATCAGAGGACTCTGTCCCTCTGTGACAGGGGGTAAAACCAATTAACCCGAAGCCTGACAGTCCACATCCATTTTCCACTCAGTACGTGCCACATTGAAGTGATTATGAGACTTCAAAGTGGAGGTGAAACTGCCACCTGGTCTATCCCTCCCGATCTGAAGGAGCCGAGGGCGTCAGCTAGTCCCATCAGTGATCTCCAGGCAGGCAGCAAAATGAGGCGGAACTTAGTACCCGATGGGAAAAAAAAAAGTCCTGAGGCAGCAAAACAGAAATCCAGGATTTCTCAGTGTAACAGGAAGAAAGCTTAGAGAATGGGGGGAATTGCCGCTTGGGAATGACAGTGGTACCTAAGAATGAACAGAAAGAAGAGCAGCTGATTCAGATTGCCAACACAGGCTGCACATGTAAGCATCATGTCGGTTCTGGGAACCGTGGGTTTTCTGAGCAGCATCAGAGGAGAACAGCATCCCAGAGGAGTGCCGGCTCAACCCCTGAAAGTCCCAGGTTAAAATAGTGATCTGCTTCCAACTCTGGTAGCTATCAGACACTTGCCTAAGGCAAAGTTGCCTTTGCAGATTAAGCTGAGGACAACTTGTCCTCAGAAAATAGAAGTGCCCATAAAACCATCATGAAATCAAATCTGGCAGAGGAAAGATTTGAGTTTAGAATTCTAAAAGAGAAGGGGGATGAGGGCATTGCTGAATGGTAGAGTGTGGGGCTCTGGGCTCCACCATTCACACACACACACACATCACACACCCCAAATATACACACATACATACCAACACACACAAACCACACATACATACACTACACACACACCACACACACATACACACACATCACACAAACATACACATACCACACACACATACACACATAGACCACACACACATACCACACATACACTATTCACACACACTACACATACACATACACCACACATATACCACACACATACACCAAATCCATACACATACACACATGCCAAATACATACACACCACACCACAAACACACACACACACCACAGCAAATCATACACATACACATACATACACCACACATATTACACACATACCAAATACACATACCACAGACACAAACACCACACACAGCAAATACATACACCACACACATATACCACATCCCCACACACAAACTGAAATAAAAATCATGCAGGGCATGGTGATAAACCCCTTTAATCCCAGCACTCAGAGGCAGAGGTAGGTAGGTCTCTGAGTTTGAGGCCGGCTTTGTCTACAGAGTTAGTTGCAGGACAGCCAGGACTTCAAAGAGAAAACCTGTCTTCAAAACGCAAAACAACAAAACCAAACCAAAAAAAAAAAAAAATCACAAAATTACAAATGGATCTTACAGTCTTCAGGTGTGGGCTTGCACACAGTCTTTGGGTGCCTCTCCAGCACACTCAATCCACTCTTGTTGCTCTGTTTCTGAGTTCTCATTTATAGTCACCACAACATAACTGAATTCTTTTCTATAGACACTATCTTTCACACTTCACAAACATCCATTCATCCTCACAGACTCAGGAGACAGAAATTATTACCTTCCATTTGAATATTAATCAGTAATTTACAAGGGTTAGGTAATTACTAAGGTTAGGTTAGGTTGCCTAAAGACACACAGGTAGGGGCTGGAGAAATGACTCGGCTATAAAGAGCCATGGATGTTCTTCCAAGGACCTGGGTTCGATTCCCAACACCCATATGGCAGCTCACGACTGTCTGTAATTCCAGTTCCAGGGGATCTGATGCCCTCACACAGACAAACATGCAAGCAAAATATCAATACACATAAAAAGAAATCTAAAGAAGAGGGAGGTACAAAGGCAGTTAGCCAGCCAAGCTAACTCAAACACAATGCCATTAGTCATGGCAGTGCACATAGTCCATCTAGTACTACTGAAAAATATTCTCTTCCATTCAAGTCTAGCTCAGATACATCACAAAGCAGTCCATACAGCAACAATGGCAGCACCTTCCGGCATAGATGTCAGTACCTACAGATAGCATTGGTTAATGTGGATCTCCCCATGCCTTCCACGAGAGACAGGGTTTCTCTGTATAACCCTGGCTGTCCTGGAGCTTGCTCTCTACACCTGGCCTTGAACTCCAAGATCCGCCTGCCTCTGCCTCCTGAATGCTAGAGTAAGGATGTACTGCACCATACCCAGCAATTAATAAGGGTTTTTAAAAAAGATTTTGTTTTTTAATCGTGTGTATAATGTATAAAAATCCATAAAGATTTTTATTATGTGAATACATAAATGTCTGTGTGTTTGCAAGTACTGTGAGTACAGGGCCCGAAGAAGAGTCCTGACACCTGGGGCTGGGGTATAGAAAGTTGTGAGCTTCTCTGTGTGGGTGCTGGGAACTACACCTAGGTCCTCTGGAAAGTAGGCATGTTCTGCCATTCCTGAGCCATCCTGAGCCCAGTGTGGATCTGTAACACCCACCTCTTACATAGGAAGGCTTCCTAGGCTCTCCATCCACCACTGGAAGTATTTTTTTTTCCATGCTTTTTTTTCTCTGCAATTTCCTAAAATTAGCTACTACTGCTATTGATTATCTTTTCCTAGAAAATTATTCTTCAGGATTCCTCAAAATACTTGCGGGGCCAAGTAGATAACAGCTTGGCAAGAAAGGCGTTTTGCGGTGAAAGCCCAGTGACCTGACTTGGAGCAGAGGAAGCCGTATAAAGGTGGAAGGAAAAGAACGGATTCCTGAGCTGCCTCTGATCTCCACTCAAGCACATCATACACCCACCCGATACAATAATAATACAGAAATTAAAAAAAGCAACTCTGTGATTGTTCTGACTTCTTTGAAAAGGACCCCAGGGCCTTAAACCCACGGGAATTGGCAAAGCTCCCTCTGGTGCTTGTGGGAATGCCGCTGCCTGTGTACCACTGAACTTCCTGCTGGAGGTATAGCCTGAGACTGCTCCCCTGCTGAGACCTCCCACCTTGCAAGCTAACCTTTCCTGCTTTGCTCTCCATAATAAGCGAGCTGGAGGCTCGGACTGCTGCACAGCTGGTGGTCTCCATCAGACCTCCAAGGTCTGCTCCGCTCGCCTTTCTGTACCTGTGTCTGTGTGTCGTCCTTCTTTCCCTGTGGCCCCATCAGGTTTCCAGGACCACGCCCGGCCGGACTTGCAAGCACTTCTCACTCTGCTTAAAAAATTAACTGCAAGCCAGGCAGTAGTGGAGCATGCCTTTAATCCCAGTCACTTGGGAGGCAGGGGCGGAGGCAGGGAGATCTCTGTGAGTACCAGGCTAGCCAGGGCTACATAGTAAGACTCTGGGGTGGGGCTGGGGCTGTCCTGTCTTTGGGCAGCTGTAGCTGGCAAAGACCAGGAATACAGGGGTGTCCTATGAATGTTTTTACGGATGTATGGGTATATGGATGGGGTGTTTTAGAATGTGTAAAACATGTTATAACTCTTAAGCAATAAGGAATGACAGTGTATCCCTATTTATGTACATATATTTAAAGTTAGGCTTTACACCAGAAAATATTCTAATATTCTTCCCTAGATGCTGCTAGCCTTAGAAGCTGTTCCAAACAAACAAACAAACAAAAAACCGAAACAAAAAAACAAAAACAAAAAAAAAACCTTTGAGATTGAAGAACGTTTTAGGGAAGAGTTGAAACAAGTTTTTTTGTAGCTCAGACTGGCCCTGAATGTGCCATGTAGTCCTGTGATCTGGTCTGGTCTGCACTCACTTTATAGAAGCTCACTTTATAGGCCCGGCTGGCCTCCAGCTCACTGCGATCCACCCACTTGCCTTTGCTTTCTGGGATTAAAGTTGTGTGCCACCCCACACACAGCTGTGAAGGATTTACTATTCCAGCCATTGGTAGTTGAAGTGCTGCTGGCAGTTGGCCTTGAGTGTCTTGTTCTTCCCCATTCCTCACAGCCTACATCCAGTGGGAGTGGTCCTACACCTCAGCTCAGCCACTCCAGCCCAGCCTGGCTTCCTTCCATTCCCTCAGTATCAATCCCAAGTCTGTGTCCTAATGTCCTAATAAACTTCCCGTGGGTACAGCCTTGGGGGCAGCCTCCTCTGCTGCTTCTTCCAGTAACTCAAGGTCAATGTTATCTGGAGAAGTGACCTCACTCACTCTGCGGGCCTTTTCTCCACCCTTTTTCTCAGCTGAGATCAAGGCCAACTACTGCATTCTGCTATGTGTACAGCACCCCGGCCCCCGCCCCCATCCTTTGCCTCTGACTGTGCCCACTGTGTTCCCTCCTGCCTTAGACTCAATCCTTTTTTTTTTTTTTTTTTTAAAGAATTATTTGTTTGAGTACATTGTAGCTGTCTTCAGACACACCAGAAGAGGGCATCAGATCCCATTACAGATGGCTTTGAGCCAGCATGTGGTTGCTGGGAATTGAACTCAGGACGTCTGGAAGAGCAGTCAGTGCTTTTAACCGCTGAGCCATCTCTCCAGCCCTCTAGACTCGATCCTTAATCTTCTCATTTCCACGGTTTCTAATCTGACACTACAGACCTTCCAGGCAAAGGGTAACGCTGTAGAAAGAACACATCTTAAGATTCTGAATTTCACCCCCAGCTGGGAAAATAATGTGGCCAAGTCAGTGGGTTACTTATCTGCTAGGCATATTTGTACCACTGTGGTTAGTTTGTTGCATTTCTCTATCGGTACTGAGTGGCTATCTCGTGGGGAGGATGTTTTTTAGTTTTCCTGATGTTCCAGTGTTATCGATACTGGAACATTGTTGCTGTCCAGGCAGCACTAGGCTAACTCCTTCTTCTTGAGGACTTTCCTACTGAAGGGCCTCCCATGAGCCCACCACCTGCAGGAAGCTGTGCTCTTTGGACTGTGTCCTGCCTGCCCCACAGCTCTGGCCATGGATTGCTTCTGCAGATATCCGTGCTCCTCTCTGCACCTCAGGTCTTTATTCTTCGTGCTGCTGCATCCCCGGGAAACCACAGCACCACTTCACATCTGTCTAGTGACTCCAGAATGTCGCTCTGCAGCTGCTCTCTAGGAGATGCAATGGCCTATTGCCATCATGTCCTTTCCAGAGCTCCAGCTGCATCAACATCATCACTGGCAGGTCCTAGATGGTCCTCTGCACACAAACCAGCAGGTTCTTGGCATTTCCCCAGGTCTCCTGTCTCTGTCACGCCTGTTTGTTCTCACAGACTTCTCATCCTCCCTTGTACCAAATAACGCCAGCAGTGATATTCTGTCTTCACTGGGCCAGTTTTCTCTTCTGAGCCTACTGGTATCTTCTTGCTTGACCTTCACAGCTTACTTTAGGGTTTCTATTTGCTGAAATAAAAACACTGTGACCAAAAGCAGCTTGGGGAGGAAAGGGTTAATTTCAGCTTCCAGCTCTCAGGTCACTCTATCTCTGAGGAAAATCGGGAAGGAACTGGAGGCTTGCTCAGTGGCCCTTTACTGGCAACCATTAATCAGTAAATGCTCTACAGACCTGCCTATCGGCAATGTGATGGAGACCTTCTCTCAACTAAGATCCCTCTTCCCAGACAACTCTCGCTTGTGTCAAGTTGACAAAGAACTAACCAGGACACTGCTCCTAATGACTGTAGTGTCTCTCTGATCCACTTATCTCCCTTACAGTTTAGAAAGGTTTAATGGCTTCTAAATAGCTCAAGAAGGAGGGGCTGTGAGCTCACTGTAAAGGCCGATTTCCTGAAAATGTGGGGGTGTTATTTTACGCTGTTTTGGGGGACAGGGTCTCGCTGTTTAGCTCAGGCTGTCTTCTAGTTTGCAATCCTCCTGCATCAGACTCCTAGATGTTGGAGTTACCGGCATGTGCCACCACACTATCTCCAGATTTCCCATCACACAGCGACAGCCTTCTCGCCGAGTGCCCACCATGCAAATCCTTCATTCAAGTTGAGCTCCATTATTTTCTGTTTTCTAAACACATCTGGCTCTCCTTAGGCCGTGCTCTTGCTGTTGGTGTTTGACGCCCCCCCCCCCCATTATATTATGAAGACTGTTACTGTACAAAACTTGGGAGGCAGAAGCAGGTAGGTCTCTGTGAGTTCAAAGGCAACCTAATCTACATAGTGAGTCCCAGGACAGCCAGAGCTATGTACAGAGAACCTGTCTCCAAACAAAACAAAACACAAACCAAAAAACCTCCAAAAGATTGTTATTGTACATTGCAAGTGACTCATTATCACTCAAAATACACTTAGCATAGCAGTTGTGCTCAGTAGTTATTTAATTATTTATTTTGGTTTTTCGAGACAGGGTTTCTCTGTGTAGCCCTGGCTGTCCTGGAACTCACTCTGTAGACCAGGCTGGACTCGAACTCAGAAATCCACCTGCCTCTACCTCCCAAGTGCTGGGATTAAAGGCGTGCGCCACCACCGCCCAGCTGCAGTCAGTAGTTGACATCAAATTTTAGGTTAGATTTGACATTGTACATAAGTGAACTACAACAGTTTTCTTCAAACCTATGGACACAATTATTTTATCTTATTAATTTTTCCTTTTAAAATCTATGTATTTGTGTGTGAGTGTAGGAGCCTGTGTGCCACAGTGGGAGTGTGTAGGTCACAGGACAACTCCTGGGAGCAACTGCTATTGCAGTGCTGGGGGCAGTGCTGGGGTGCAGCACAATACTGATTTTTGAGGCATAGCCTCACTGTTCATCCCAGGCTGGCCTTGAACTCTAGATCCTCCTGCCTCAGCCTTTGTATCATGGGCATATGGACCCACATTGGCCTCAGGCCTGACTCAGACACAACAGAAACACACAGAGTTCTTGCATGGTCATTTATTAGCTGTATGCTGATGGACGTGCTTGATTTCTGTGAGCTTTTAGTTTAATTAATGAAATATATGTGCTGGGTATGATTCCTTACACTTGCAATCCAAAGGGAGGCTGAGGCAGAAGAATTCTACTGTTGGGTTAGCCTGAGCTACATAATGAGTTCCAGGTCATCTTCTTTCAGGGAGAGAGAGAGAGAGAGAGAGAGAGAGAGAGAGAGAGAGAGACCGACTGCAGGATACAGTGGCTGCAATCCCAGCACTTAGGAGGTAGAAGCAAGAGTATTCGGAGTTCAAACTGATCCTCAGGTAAATGCTGAGTTTGAACCATCGGCTAGAGGAGAATCTGTCCCAAAACAAACAAGCAAGACCCCTAAAACAGGCCGGGCAGTGGTGGCGCATGCCTTTAATCCCAGCACTTGGGAGGCAGAGGCAGGTGGATTTCTGAGTTCGAGGCCAGCCTGTTCTACAGAGTGAGTTCCAGGACAGCCTGGGCTACACAGAGAAACCCTGTCTTGAAAAACCAAGAAAAAAAAAAAAAAAAAAGACCCCTAAAACAGTTACCTTATCACTCATAACCTTGTTAAAGCTAAGTTCTATGTGCATAAGATTATTTTGGGAAGTACTGAGACCCTGCAGATACCAAGTAAATGGGCACAAGTCTGTCTGCCTGTTGATTTTTTCTTTTTCTTTTTTTTTTTTTTTTTGGTTTTTTCGAGACAGGGTTTCTCTGTGTAGTCCGGGCTGTCCTGGAACTCGCTCGGTAGACCAGGCTGGCCTCGAACTCAGAAATCCGCCTGCCTCTGCCTCCCAAGTGCTGGATTAAAGGCGTGCGCCACCACCGCCGGCGATTTTTGTTTTTCAAGGCAGGGTTTCTCTGTGTAGCCTGGCTGCCCTGGAACTCAGCGATCTGCCTCCTGAGTGCTGTGACTAAACATGTTTGAGTTTGGGTTTTAAAGGCAAGGTCTCCCTGTGGAGCTAGCTAGCTTCCTGCCTGGACCTCTTCACTGTTTATTTCTGACTTGATTGTCCTCAGCAGAAATCCAGTTCATACTGGTTGTGCTAGAAAGGACCTGAGTCACGCACAGGATTGGGAAACAAAGATGGAGTGAGTTTCGGGCAGGGCTTCTCTAGGAGCCCAGACACCATCCCTAGGCCACTCTCCACTGCCCGACTCAGCATTCATTTCTGCTTCAGAGCCAGCATGGTTTTATTCTTAGGCCAGCTTCTGTGGTGCAGGAAACAGGCCACCACCTGCTCTAGGCTAGCTCTTTCTCTCAGGATAGTTGAGAAAGAGTATGTCAATCCTACAGTTCCAGCCCCAGTCTGGAGGTGCCTCCCTTGGCTCACAAGTCTAATCCAAAACCAAAACCAATTACTAGGGGTACCTGGGAGAGACAAAGTGACCCCTGGACATAGAGGAGTCACCCAGACTGAACAGAGACCTAAGGTGTCTTCTCGGAGAGACGAGCAGAGATTCAGAATGTCAAGGTGCCTAGTGCTGAAAAGGGTTATTTTAGAAAGACGTCATAGCCTTCAGTCCCTGCACTTGGGAAGTGGAGGCAGGTGGATGCCCATGAGTTTGAGGCCAGCCTGAGCTAAATGGGGAGCTCTAGCCCAGACAGTGTACACATTGGAGCTTCAAAAAGAAACTGGGGCCAGTGAGATGTCCAGCAGGTAAAGGTGCCCATCACCAGACCTGAGAGCCTAGGTTAGACCCTCAGGACCAGTGAAATGTTCAACAGGTAAAGGTGCCATTGCCAGATCTGAAAGCCTAGGTTGGACCCTTGGGACCTACAAGCTAGGAGAGAACTGACTCTAACAGGTTGTCCTCCAACCTCCATAATCACTATGGCATGTGACATTTGTGAGTATACACAGACACACACACACACAAATGTAAAATAATTTAAAGGGGAAGTGTATTAATTTGGGTTTTCTAGATAACAGAACTTACAGAATGAATCTCTCGACATATAGAAGAGGATTTATTAGAATTACTGACTGGCTGCAGTCCAGCTACCAACAATGGTTGGATGCGAATGGAAAGTCCAAGAACCCAGGAGTTGCTCTGTCCACGAGGCTGGGTGTCCCAGCTGGTCTTCAGTTAACATTGGAATCTCAAAGAAGTAGGCACTAATGCCAGTGAAGGAATGGACTTAACAGCGAGGAGAGAGAAAGAGGCAGAAGTGTGGTCCAGACCTCAAGACCTGTCTCAAGACCCAGAGTATAGTCATGTGTGGATTAGATCTTCCCACTTCAAACTAAGCAGAAATCCCTTGCTGGTCTGTCCTCCATTTGGGGATTTTAAATAATTCCAGGTATAAGCAAGTTGACAACCAAGAACTGCCATCATGGGGGCAGAAAAAGCTGTAGACAGAGACAAGGGTATTTTAGAAAGGACATAGGGAAGACCTCGATAACTTGTGTGTGTTCATGCTCATGTGTGTGTGGATGTGGGGTGGTACACATGTGTGCATGTGCATGTGGAAGCCAAAGGTCCAGTGTCTTTCTCCATCACAATCCACAACGTGTGTGTATGCATGTATGTATACATATATGCACATACATGCAATATATATGCATGCATTATACATATGTGTATTTTTTTTCTGTTTAAAAATTTTTTTGTGGGGTGTGGGTGGGAGGGGTCGGGTTTTCTGTGTGTAGCCCTGGCTTGCATGTCCTGGAACTCCCTGGATTAGACTCACCTTTAACTCACAGAGATGCACCTGCCTCTGCCTCCCCAACGCTGGAACTAAAGGAATGCGTGGCCATACCCAGCTTCACTACATTGTTTTGTGAGACAGCATCTGTCGCTGAACTTGGAGCTCACCAGTTCACCTAGACAGACTGACCAGAGGGCTGTCTTCATGTCACAGCATTGGCTTACAGGAATGAATCACCACGCCCAGTTCTTACAGGGGACTGGGCATCAAGCTCAGGTTCTCATGCTTTTGAGGCAAGCATCTCTCTGCCTCAGTCAGCGGTTTGGAAGCACAAGTCTGGCAGAAGTGCGAGAGGAACCGATATGAACACCAATCTGAGACAGAAGCTGCAGGCAGAAGGAACAGCAAGTGAGAAACTTGAGGACAAGCCAGGCATCAGTGGCGCACGGCTTTAATCGCAACATGGGAGGCAGAGGCTGGTGGATCTCTGAGTTCAAGGCCAGCCTAGTCCACAAGTGAATTCCAGGACAGCCAGGCTACACAGAGAAACCCTGGGTCTTAGTTAGGGTTTCTATTGCTGTGACAAAACACCATGACCAAAAAGCAAGTTGGGGAGCCCGGAATGATGGCACACACCTTTAATCCCAGTAATGAGGAGGCAGAGGCAGGCAGATTTCTGTGAGTTTGAGAGGCCAGCCTGGTCTACAAAGAGAGTTCTAGGATAGCTAGGGCTACACAGAGAACCATCTCCCCTCCAAAAAAGAAGCAAGTTGGAGGCAGGAGCTAATACAGAGGCTGGGGAGGGATGCTGCTTACTGGTTTCCTCAGCCTGGTTTCTTCTAGAACACAGGACCACCTGCCCAAGGATGGCACCACTCACCATGAGCTGGGCCCTCCCACATTGATCACTAATTGAGAAAATGCCCTACAGAGCTCACAGAGGCATTTCCTCAACTGAGGCTCCTTCCTCTTTGACATTAGCTTGTGTCAAGTTGACACAAAACCAGCCAGTAAACCCAGTCTCAGAAAAGACCAAACCAAATCAAAACAAAAAACAAACAAACAAAAAGAACAGAAAGAAAAGGAAGGAAGGAAAGAAGGCAGGCAGGCAGGCTCTAGGACAGGGTGGGCAGCTTCTGGAATTAAATGTATACTTCTGTTAGCATACATACTGGCATTGGGTGGGAATACATTCACACCTATTTTCCTACTCTGAAGCAACATCACCTGTAGCGGGCAGCTCACAACCATCTGTAACTCCTGTGTCTTTGTGGCATAAAGACACGCACATGCGCCGGGCGGTGGTGGTGCACACCTTTAATCCCAGCACTTGGGAGGCAGAGGTAGGCGGATTTCTGAGTTCGAGGCCAGCCTCGAACCCTGTCTCGAAAAACCAAAAAAAAAAAAAAAAAAAAAAGACACGCACATAACTAAAGGGAAAAAATTACAGTAATTGAAGCTGAAGACTGCTTCCTGTGCTTTGCTCATTTAGAATCTGACCTCATTCTGTCTCTTACTGGTGTTTGCTCCAAACTCTGCCACTCTTCTTGAATTGTGGAATCAGAAACAAGGCCAAACTCTGAGCAGTGATGGGGACTTTCATTTCTTGCCCAATGAACTTAGCTGGTAACCCTGCAGGTTCATGTCTTGGTTCTTGGGGTCTGGAGATTTTTGTTTTGTTTTGTTTTTTTTGTTTTTCGAGACAGGGTTTCTCTGTGTAGCCCAGGCTGTCCTGGAACTCACTCTGTAGACCAGGCTGGCCTCGAACTCAGAAATCCGCCTACCTCTGCCTCCCAAGTGCTGGGATTAAAGGCGTGCACCACCACCACCCGGCAAAGATTCCCACCACCACCCCCACAGAGAAGCGTGGGAGGAACACGGGATTTGAACCAGCAAGAGACACAAAGTCCCGCGGGACTGCTGGGTCTGGAGATTCTTAGAGTAAAGAATGAGGGGAGGTTGATGGGCTAATGGCTGGAGGAATATTGTTTGTTTGTTTGTTTGTTTGTTTGTTTGTTTTGGGAATTCAGCAGTCACCATTTCACAACTTTTATGGTTCTTTCAGCCTTAAGGAGGGTGAGCAGTTTAGCATACAAACGATGAGGAAGCCCTGGCTGGTTGTGGTCACTCCAGCAGCCACCTGCAAGCAGCCTTCTGGGATACTGTTTTTGAGACAGTCTTACCATGTGGCTGAGTACAGCCTTGAACTCTCAACCTTCTTTTGCCTCTGCCTCCCAAGCACTAGGAGTACAGGTGTGAGGCACCATTACCAGATGAGGTAATATTTTCCCCACAGGCAGTATCAAACCGTAAAACCTTTGAGCTATTTTTAGGCTTAGAATGTTGCTTAATGTGCGAGGCCTTGCATTTAATCTTCAGCACAGGGGGGAAAAAATACCTGAGTCCTTTCTAACCCTGATTCACCTCAGCCAGGTTTAGGAATCGTCTATGTAAAGGTTCCTGTGTGGGCAGTGCTTTGAGACAGGGGCTTCCTGTCTCCTACAGGAACTAAATCCCCAAGAGCAGCTCTGTGTAACCTGACTTGACCAGAAGACTGAGGATGGGGCCAACGCGGGCTCCCTCAGGAACACGTCCCTCAAAGACGTTCCTGAACTCTGACCCTTTGCTCTGATTGCTGTGGACGTGCCAGGCGGCACTAAGTGGCTCCCAAGGGTGGTTCCTGCTGCTGCTGCTGCTGCTGCTGCAGCTGGGTAAAGGTCCCCTTATTTAATGCCAAGGACTACACCAAGTAAAAATCCCTCTGATCTCAAGCCTTAGCAAAGGTTATGTTGCCTGGGAGAGGAAAAGCTTAGGGTGGCACACGTGTGTGCGCGGTGGGAGAAGTCAGAAGACAAGGGACATGCCCTCACTGACTGAATCGTTACAGTCCCTGTAACTCACCTGAACCAGCATGGCTCTTCCTAGGTGACACACCCATCCTTCATACACCCTGACTTCTGAAAGGTTTGAGTCATTAGTTTTTAATCAATACAGTTTATTTGTGGGGTTGTGTGCCTACGCCATGGCGCATGGCGTATTTAGAAGACAACTCTGACCAGCAGCCTTGTGGCAACCATGTTTCCCTGCTGAGCCGTCTGTCTTAGGGTTACTATTGCTGTGATGAAACACCCTGACCAAAAGCAACCCGGGAGGAAAGGGTTAATTCGGCTCAGATATTCCCAATCAGTCCATGACTTCAATGAGAAGTCAATGAGCTCAATCCAGGCAGGAAACTGGAGGCAGGAACTGATGCAGAGGCTGTGGAGGGTGCTGCTTAGTGACTTGCTCCTCATGGCTTGCTCAGCCTGCTTTCTTTTGAAGTCAGAACTACCACTGGACAGAGACAGCAAAGGGCACCTTTGGTCCAAACACTCAGGAGGCAGAGGCAGGCAGATTTCTGAGTTTGAGGATAGCCTGGTCTACAGAATGAGTTTCAGGATACCCTGGGCTACACAGAGAACACCTGTCTCGAAAGAGAGAGAGAGAGAGACACAGAGAGAGAAACACAGAGAGAGAGACAGAGAGAAACAAACAAAAAATACCCTACAGCCTGCCTACACTCTTATGAAGGCATTTTCTCAAGTGAATTCCCTCCTCTCAGATGACCAGCTCTTGACAAGCTGACAGAAGGTGGCCAACACACGTTGTCATTGGCCCGGCTAGGCCATCTTCAATGGTTCTAGACTACCGTCTTAACTGTCACAGGATCTATCCTAGGATTGTCAGTTAATTTTCAGAGTGTAAATACTGAGGCCGTGTCTATGAACAGTGTGTACTAAAATAATGACGTCCACCTTAATTGCCTACTCCAGGCGGGTTCTGTCAGTAAAAGCCCCAGGGATGGGCTGGAGATTCAGCTTGGCGGTCCAGTACTAACTCAGCAAGTGAGAAGGTCTCAGCTTCAGTCCTCAGCTCCAGAAGAAGAAGAAACAGACAAAATCTTAAAGATTATGACCACAGGGAGTTTCAGGCATGGCTTACCGGTTTGAGGCAGTTACAGTCCTGCCAGAGAACCTGGGTTCAGTTCCCATCACCCGTACTGGGCAGCTCACAGCCATCTGTAACTCCTGTATCCTTGTGACATAAAGACACGCATATAACTAAGGGAAAAAAAATTACAAACAGTGATTGAAGCTGAAGACTGCTTCCTGTGCTTTGCTCATTTAGAATCTGACCTCATTCTGTCTCTTACTGGTGTTTGCTCCAAACTCTGCCACTCTTCTTGAATTGTGGAATCAGAAACAAGGCCAAACACTGAGCAGTGATGGGGACTTTCATTTCTTGCCCAATGAACTTAGCTGGTAACCCTGCAGGTTCATGTCCCAGCTATTGGAGTCTGGAGATTCTTGGAGTAAAGAAAGAGGGGAGGTTGATGGGCTAATGGCTGGAGGAATATTGTTTGTTTGTTTGTTTGTTTGTTTGTTCGGGAATTCAGCAGTCACCATTTCACAACTTTTATGGTTCTTTCAACTGTAAGGAGGGTGAGCAGTTTAGCATAAAAACGATGAGGAAGCCCTGGGCTGGCTGTGGTCACTCCAGTAGCCACCTGCAATCAGCCTCCTGTGATACTGTTTTCTTCCCGGCAAGCCAGGGTGTGATAGCCTCTGTAGGTCCTTGGAATTAAGGGCAGAGTGTCGCCTTGGGCCTCATTCCTTTGCAGATTGATCCCAGTGACTCCCTTACCTCATTCTGGATGATTTGCCCACCTCTGCTTCTTTCCAGGCCCTTCAGAAGGCTACACGCCTGGGGCCTCATTCACAAGCCTATTCTCTTCCTCCAGAAAGACCCAGGGAGAAGCCAAGATGCTCAGGATAAGAATGTTAGTAAAGAGTCACACACGGAAGCTCCGAAGGGGCAGAGCGCCCAACAGTAACAGGCAAAAATAAACTCTAGGCACATGAATGCAATCCCGGAATATGGGGGTGGGGGCGTTTCAAGACAGGGTTTCTCTGTGTAGCTCTGGCTATCCTAGAACTCACTGTGTAAACCAAACTAGCCTCGAACTCAAGAGATCTACCTGCCTCTTCCTCCTGAGTGTGCCACCACCGCTCAGCTAGAAGGGTTTTGAGAGTCCCGATCCTGGTTTCTTCTGGTGCGCATGTCTGTGTGACCGTGTTGGATCCATTAGAACATGAGTTACAGACAGTTGTGAGCTGCCATGTGGGTGCCGGGAATTGAACCCAGGTTCTTGGGAAGAGCAAATGATGCTCTTAACTGCTGAACCAGATTAAAGGCGTGCGCCACCACCGCCCGGCACTTTTAATTTCTTTATTTATGTCAGGATCTCATCAAGGACAGGCTATCCTGAAACTCCTGGTCCTGATTACTGTTAGCACCAATAGCCCAGCACTTCAGTCACTTTTAAAAACAAGTAAATGTTTTGTTTGTTCTGATACAGGATCTCATTCAGCTCAGGCTAGCCTTGAATTCCCTAAATAGCCAAGGATAACCTTGAACTCCTGAGACCCTTGTTTCAGTTCTCCAAGTGCTGGGAGTATAAGTGTGGAACAGCTACTGTGTATGTGAGTGTGTGTGTGTCTGTGCGCATGTGTGCGTATGGTGTAGGAAGGCATGAGTCACAGTGTGTGTGTTTGTGTGTGAGCGAGTGTATGTGTCTGTGAGTGTGTGTGTTAGCCTGTGAGTATATATGAGTGTGTGTTAGCCTGTGTGTGTGTGAGCATGTGTGGTATGTGTGTGAGTGTGCATGTATGTGTATGTGAGTGTCTGTGAGTGTGTATATGAGTATGTATGTGTGATATAGGAGGGCATGAGTCACAGTGTGTGTGTGTGTATGAGTGTGTGTGTTAGCTTGTGAGAGTGTGTGAGTCTGTGTGTGTGAGCCTGTGTGTGAGCATGTGTATGTGAGTATATATGAGTGTGTGTGTGAGCCTGTGTGTGTATGAGTGTGTGTTAGCGTGTAAGCCTGTGAGTGTGTATGACTGTGTGTGTGAGCGTGTAAATATATATGAGTGTGTGTGAGCATGTGTATGTATGTGTGTATATGAGTGTGTGTTAGACTGTGAGTGTGTAAAGTATATATGTGAACCTGTGTGTGTGAGCATGTGTGTGTGTGTATGTGTGTGTGAGCATGTGTATGTATGTGTGTATATGAGTGTGTGTTAGACTGTGAGTGTGTAAAGTATATATGTGAACCTGTGTGTGTGAGTCAGTGTGTGTGAGCCTGTGTGTGAGCATGTGTATGTGAGTATATATGAGTGTGTGTGTGAGCCTGTGTGTGTATGAGTGTGTGTTAGCCTGTGAGCCTGTGAGTGTGTATGACTGTGTGTGTGAGCGTGTAAATATATATGAGTGTGTGTGTGTGAGCATGTGTATGTATGTGTGTATATGAGTGTGTGTTAGACTGTGAGTGTGTAAAGTATATATGTGAACCTGTGTGTGTGAGAATGTGTGTGTATGTATGTGTGTGTGTGAGCATGTGTGTGTGAGCATGTGTGTGTGAGCATGTGTGTGTGTCTGTGTGTGACTTAGTAGGGCATGAGTCACAGCATTCATATGGAGGTCAGAGGACCTCAGGTGTCTGTCTATACCCTCCATTTGGGCCTTTTTTGTTTCTTTTGTTTTGGGGACAAGGTCTGTCTGTGTATCCCCTGGCTACACTAGAACTCACTCTGTAGACCAGGCTGGCCTCAAATTCACAGAGATCCACCCGCCTCAGCCTCCCAGGCACTGGGATGAAAGAAGCATACTCTGTGAGTTTAAGCCTGGTCTATGCCGTGAGTTCCCGGACAGTCAGGGATATGTAGGAACACCCTACTTTTAAAAGTATATTAAGCCGGGCGGTGGTGGTGCACGCCTTTAATCCCAGCACTTGGGAGGCGGAGGCAGGCGGATTTCTGAGTTCGAGGCCAGCCTGGTCTACAGAGTGAGTTCCAGGACAGCCAGGACTACACAGAGAAACCCTGTCTCGAAAAACCAAAAAAAAAAAAAAAAAAAAAAAAAAAAAAAAAAAGTATATTAAAAGCCGGGCGGTGGTGGTGCACGCCTTTAATCCCAGCACGTGTGAGGCAAAGGCAGGCAGATTCCTGAGTTAGAGGCCAGCCTGGTCTACAGAGTGAGTTCCAGGACAGCCAGGGCTACAAAGAGAAACCCTGTCTCGAAAACAAAACTAAAAAAAGAGGTTGAGATAGGGAAAACCCTGAATCCTCTTGGTTTGCTAGAGTATCCAAATCTATGTGCTTTGGGTTAACAAAATCTGTGTCTCAAAAAAATTAAGTCTAAGCCTTTAATCCCTACACTACAGGCAGAGACAGGTAGATCTTCGTGAGTTTAAGGCCAGCCTGGTCTACACAGAGAGTTCTGGGACAGCCAGGGTTAGGCAGAGAGATTTTGTGTCAAGAAAAAGAAGGAGAAGGAGGAGGAGGGAGGAGGAAGAACAAGAGAAGAAGAAGGAGGAGAAGAGGAAAAAAGACAACCTACACACAACACACATGCATCAACTCACACCACCCCCCAAAGAAAGCCTAATCAAAGCTTTGTGGGGATGGAAGGAGCTTGTCTTCTAAGCGTAAGTACCAGGGTTTCGTCCCTAGACCCCACATTACACATGCACAATGGCACATGCTTGCAGTCCCGGTACCCAGGAGGCCGAGAGGACTCTCTAGCCAGTCAGTCCAAGCTACTTTGAGAGTTCCAGACCAGTGAGAGGTCCCATTTCAGAAAACAAGGTACTTTCATATTACTGTGATAAAACATGTGACCAAGGCAACCTAGAGAAGATTGCATTTGGGCTTATGGTTCCAGAGAGTTAGATTCCATCACATGGGAAAGCGTGGCAGTAAGCAGCAGGCTGGAGGTGGGGGCAGGGAGCAAGGTACTCACATCCTCAACTGTAATCCCAAAGACAAAGCAAACGGGAAAGAGACAAGGCTGTTTAGTTCTAAACCTGTTCCTCAGCAGTGCTGCACCAACCGGGGACCAGGTATTCAAACTACCACAGATGGCTTTTGAAGAGTGATACCTGGAGTGGTTCTCTGGTTTTCATACACATATAAACACACATGCACACACACACATAATGCACACACACACACACACACACACACCACATAATTAAAAATCAAAAATAAAATCTCAATAAAATAACACTATGAATTGCATAGGAACATGCTTTTTCTGTGAGTTTCCTTTCAATCTTAGTGCATGTGTTGCAGGGCACTCGATTGTATTTATTTGTTTATTTTGGTTTTCTTGAGATAGGTTTTCGCTGTGTATCTCTAGCCGTTCTCAAATTCCCTAGGTGACCAGGATGGCCTCAAACTCATAGAGATCTGCCTCCCTCAATTTCCTGAGTTCTGGGATTAAAAGCCCGCACCATCTGACAGGCAGAACTTCATTCTTGATCCAGGGCAGGGATTTTAAACCTGTGGGTAGTGACCCCTTTGGGGGCCCGACAACCCTTTCACAGGGGTTGCCTAAGGCCATGGGAAAACACAGATATTTACATTATAATTCATAACAGTAGCAAAATTTCTGTTATGAAGTAGCAATAAGAATGAGTTTACAATGGGGCCACCACAGCATGAGGACGTGCACTAAAGGGTCACAGTTTCAGGGATGTTCTGAGTCTCTGATCTAGGGGGTTTGCACAGAGACGGAAAATGCACTGGGTTTTTATTCTAACACGTGGTGACTGTGTCTTCCCTATCAGTGAAGATAAGACATCACAGCCTTATTTATTAGACTAGTCTTAAAAGAACTGGTGCATAGGAATTGAAGGTGGAGAAGGGATTGCAGACCTAGGTCACCAAGTTCCCGGAATGCAGCAGGGTCTGTTGTGTAAACAAAGCTTTTACCAAGTAATAAGGATTAAAATATGTGCACAAAGGTCTTATGAAGTAAGAGAGATGGTTTGAGTTCTTTGCCCTAAACACAAGTTTTATAATATTTGATATAAAAGACCCATATTTAATATCTCTAACACTATCAACCATGCAAACTGCTGAACAGCAGGTGAACAACAAAGGTTGTATTGAACTGCAGTTCCTATAACAATGAGACCACGTCCCAACATCAGATGACAATTACAGTGATCCAATTAGGAATCTTTATACGTTTCTTACAGGTCAGATATAACAGTTCATGCCCTTAGTCCCAGCACTTGGGAGGCAGAGGTAGGCAGATCTCTGAGTTCAAGACCAGCCAACAGCATTCCAGAACACCCAGGGCTATGTAGAGACCCTGTCTCAAAAAAGTGTATTACTTTGACATAGAACATGGAGACACAGTTTGCCCTGATGGTTTTCAGTCTCTCTTCTCTTTCTTTTGGAATGGTAATGAATATTTTCTGTGTCACTGTATGTTGGAAGTATGTAATCTGCTTTTTAAATTTGGTTTTACAGGGGGTTACAGTTAAGAGTCTCAGAAGCCTTGGTCTCAGAAGAGACTTTGGACTTTTAAGCAACCTTGAGACTGAAAAGCTATGGGAGCTGTTGAAATTAGATTAAATGCATTTTGCATCATGAGATGGGCTACGAGTCTATGGTGGCCAGAGAGTGGACTCTGGTGGTTTGAATGAAAACGGCCCTCATAGGCACCCTTAGCCCCCAGTCGAACTCTTGGAAGGACTGGGGGTCTGGCCTTGCTGGAGTAGGTGGACCCCAGTGTCCCAGGTACCCTGTGATGGCTCTGCTAGGACTCCCCAAATCCTCATTATCATTTCTTACCTTTTAAATGAGCCCGTTCTGCACCCCAGCGGCCAGCAGCAGCAGCATCCTTCGCATCAGAGGCCAGCATAAGAATTGTGAGGAGCCTAGGTATGTATTCTGAATACACTCCAGGATGGGGAACCACTCAGACCAGGGAGATGAGGCGGAGCTGAGCTAGTGTTAGAAGCTGGCTCCCCACTTCTGCCTTCCTTATTGACTTCAACACGCGGTTAAATAAGAAGAGGCCCCCAGTTCCCTACTGCTCTGCTTCCAGACTTGCTTCCAAAGTCTTGGCATTTGTATTTACATTTCTCAGGTAAACTGAGATTTATGTTCTTATTGTGTAGACTTCTTCAAACCAACAGACCACAAAGACCTTCAGAGAACCAGGTGGACCTGACTTAGAAAAAAAACCGAGGCTTTCTGAACCTGGCCCGCCACAATGACGTCAAAAACTTGAAACAATGTGTTTGTGCTGAAAGCTAGTCACAAAAAATCTGCTTCTGTTAAGCTTTGCTTGGTCCAAAGGTCATAAAAGACCTGTGTAAGAGTTTCCCTGCAGCAGCTGTGGGTTGCTTGCTCATTCCTGATCCCGGGACGAGCAAGTGGCTGTTAATTAAAAAAATTTCTTGCCTTGTAGATTGCGGTGTCTGTGAGTGTCTGGGTCTCAGCTCCAACACAACCACATACAGACAGATTCTCTGCAAAACATACTGTCTTGATTAATTCTTTTCCAAAAGATTTGCTTTCCTTTTTCTTTTTCCTCTCCCTCTCACTCCTCCCCCTTCTAAAACAGGTTCTGCTGGTAGTGGTGGTACATACCTTTAATCCCAGCACTGAGGAAGCAGAGGCAGGTGGATCTTTGTGAGTTCCAGGCCAGCTGGGGCTATGCAGAGAGGCCCTGTTTCAAAACAAATAAAAGGTTTATGTTCGTGCGTATATCTATATAGACATAGATATAAATACAAGTGTAAGTACATACATGTGTTATGTGTATTTATATACAATATGTACATGTGCAACAGGGTCTTCCCTTTAAGGGTGGAAGTGCATTATATTCCTTGTTTACAAATGTTCTATGGCAGGAAATGCCTACTTACAACAAAGCTGGCTCTCTGTAACTTGGCCAAAGTATCTACCTGATTACAGTATCTCCAGATGATAACTTTTTGCTACTGCATGCGGTGGCCTGACGGCAATCTCCTTATCACTGGGGGGGAAAGAAAGTCATTAAATGCCTTTGAGTCTAATCACATACATAACCCAATTGCAGCTAATCCAAAGGCAGTTCAGTTTCCCTGTCCTGCTCCTCTGAAAGTCCTTCCAAACAGGGTGCTTGTAAACAACATGAAAGCTGACAAATGGCCCACATTTCGTGTGTGTGTGTGTGTGTGGTGTGTGTGTGTGTGTATGTGTGGTGACAGAGACAGGGACAGACAGAGACAGAAAGACCGAGGGAGAAAGGGAGGGAGGGTTTGTTTGTGTGGCATACGTGTACACCGGCGCAGAATGGAGGAGGATGTGGGTTTCCTGCTTTATAGCCCTCCTGCCTTACTTCCTTCAGACAGTCCCTCCCTCACTGACCCAGGATTGGCAGCAAGCATGAGATTCTCTCATCTGTAAAGCCCACAGTGCCGGGTCACAGGCATGCATAGCCATGCCCAACTTATTACATGGGTGCTGCAGACCTACTGGGTTTTACTGCCCATATTCACAGCAAGCCTCAACCTATTTTGGTCAGTCCTTGTCTAGAAACACCTCCACAGACACAGAGAAGTATAGTTGACTAACAACTACTCCTCGGCGTTCCTGGATCCTAAACTGACAATTGCAGACTCTCACTAGCCTACAGCTGTTCCTCTTATCTGAAGCCTCAGTTCTCCCTGCAGTGAACCCCTGGGGATTTTAAAGTGTCATTTTAGAAAACTCCCAGCCACACCAGCACTCATGAGCCAAGGCCTCCCAGTCTGTCTGCCTCTGCTGCAGAGGGAAGTGTTTCCACTTCATTCTCTGCTTGTTCAAACACAAACAAGTAAGTGAACCAATATGTAAACAGAGCAAGGAGCGTGCCTTCTTAAAAGGTATTAAATTTCCACATAAATCAGAGAAACCAGGCATTTACCAGTAATGCTGGAGTCGGCCAGCGGTGGCGCACCTCATGGCAGCAGTCGCCGCTCTCTGGAGTCGGAGGCAGCCATCCGTCAGTCAGTCTCTCCCGAGTTCGAATCCACGCCCGTGCCTGTCAGTCAATGACAGGGAAAAAAAAAAAAAAAACTTTGGGCAGTGGTGGCGCACGCCTTTGATCCCAACAGTAATGCTGGAAGGGAAAGTGCTATTCAAGGTCACAAGAAGGTTACTGAGTATTCAGACTCCCCGGGAGTTAGATGGAAATGGGGATTGGTAGTGTTAGGCCGGCCTAGAGTGTGTGGCACTGAAAACCCATCACTGAGATTCGGTTCCAGGCCCCTGCTGCAAACTGGCTGGCTCTTACCTGGGTAAGTACGATCAAAGCTTCAGATGCGGCTGCCGATGCCTATGGGCACTGCCTGCTCCCCTAGGGGACCTGGGTTTGCACAACCATCTGTAACTCTGTTTTCAGAGGATCGGATGCCTTCTTCTGGCTTCCTTGGACAATGTGTGCACATGGCATACAGATATACATCCAAGAAAAACACTCATAAAATAAATAAAAAGAAAAACTATCAAATGTTTAATCCTGTTTTTATTTGCATGTTTATGGGATTGAGGCTATCTGTTGAGTGGTTTTCTTTGGTCAAGCCTGGGGTTCGGAGCATACTAGGCAAGCACCCTACAGCTGAGCTATAACCCCCCCCCAAAAAAAATCAATTGGTCACAATTTCTTTTAAGGCTTGAAAACATTCAGTAATCAAAGTGAGCTGGACAGTGGTGGCGCACGCCTTTAATCCCAGCACTTGGGAGGCAGAGAAACCCTGTCTCAAAAAACCAACAACAACAACAAGAAATATATATATATATAATTCTTGTTGTTGCTAGGGTCTAAATCTAGCAGCTTATTCATCCTAGGCAAGCACTCTACCACCAAACTATACCCAAGCCCTTGAGATTTCTTGGTAAATGTGATATAAAACTTTTTAAAAAGTTGGCTCAGTGGTAAAAACACTTGTCACACAAGTATCATGACATGAATCCACAGTAGGAGAACTGACTTCCCCCAAAAACTGTCTATTTATTTATTTTTCAAGAGGGCTTCTCTGTGTAGCCCTGGCTGTCCTGGAACTCACTCTGTAGACCAGGCTGGACTCAAGCTCAGAGATTCACCTGCTTCTGCCTCCGAGTGCTGGGATCAAAGATGTACACATACCCCAACCCAGCAAAACTGTCCTTTTCTTTTAAAAAGTTTAAGCCCAATGGCGGTGGCGCACGCCCTTAATCTTGGCATTTGGGAGGCAGAGGCAGGCGGATCTCTGAGCTTGAGGTCACTCACCCTGGTCTACAGAGCAAATTCCAAAATGTAAAATTTTACAAATAAAATATGTTAGTATTCTGTCTAAACTCCACCCCCACAGTTACCTGGCAACGGCCAGGTAAGCTCCACCCACACAGCTATCTGGTGGGGGCCAGGTATGCCCCTCCCTACAGTTATAAAGGGGGCTGTCTGGCCCCTCCTCTCTCTCTTGCTCCTGTGACCCTCACACCTGCAGGTTCTCTCTGTCCCTTTTCTCCTTCCCTTCCCCCTCTCTCCACGTGGTCATGGCCGGCCTCTACCTCTCTGCTCTCCCTCTCTGCTTTCTCTCTCTCTCCTCTCGCTCTCTTCTCTCTGCCCTAAATAAACTCCTCTTCATGGAACCCTCTGGCCTGGTGTTATCTGTTCCAAACTGCTGCGCCGGATATCTAACAAAATATAGGTAATTTTTTTTTTTTTTTTTGGGTTTGTCGAGACAGGGTTTCTCTGTGTAGCCCTAGCTGTCCTGGAACTCACTCTGTAGACCAGGCTGGCCTCGAACTCAGAAATCCACTTGCCTCTGCCTCCCAAGTGCTGGGATTAAAGGCGTGCGCCACCACTGCCTCGCTATGATATATGATTTTTAAAAACAATTGTCTTAGTTAGGGTTTTATTGCTGTGGAGAAACACTATGACCAAGGCAACTCTTATAAAGGGCAACATTTAATTAGGGCTGGCTTACAGGTTCAGAGGTTCAGTCTGTTATCATCATGGTGGGAAGCAGGGCAGCGTGCAGGCAGACATGGTGCTGGGGGGTGGGGGGCAAGGCACCCAGGAGGAGACTGTCTTCCACACTGGGCAGAGCTTGAGCATAGGAGACCTCAAAGCCCAACTACACAGTGACACACTTCCTCCAATAAGGCCACACCTCCTAATTGTGCCACTCCCTATGGCCAAGCATTCAAACACATGAATCTATGGGAGGGGGGGCAAACCTATTCAAACCACCACACCAATGTTATTTAAAATGCAAGGTGATATTACAATATCCAAAAACTTACACATGGTTAATGAGAACATGAGTAGCAGCAAATCACTCAGAGGAAACATAATTGCCAGGCCCAGCGGTACTCAGCTGTGACGTCAGCATTCAGGAGACTGAGGCCAGCTGTGATGCCAGCATTCAGGAGACTGAGGCGAAAACATTGCTTCTAGGTCTCAGAAAGCCTGGAGTTTATACTGAAGTCCTGTTTAAAAAACCAGAGGACGAAGAGATGGCTCAGCAGTTAAGAGCACTGGCTGTTCTTGCAGAAGACAGTTCCTAGAACCCACATAATGTTTCACAACCACCTGTAATTCCAGTTCTAGGTGATCCAATGCTTTCTTCTGACTTCCTCAGGCACCAGGCACACTGGCAGGCAAAACTCTCTTACATATAAAAGTAAACACATCTTTTAACTTGGATGGTGGTGGTGCACGCTTTTAATTCCAGCACTTTGGTACTAGGGAGGCAGAGATAGGCAGACCTCAAAGGCCAGCCTGGTCTACAGAGTGAATTTTAGGACAGCCAGGGCTACACAGAGAAACTCTGTTTCGAAAACCCAAAGCAGCCTGGCGGTGGTGGGGCTCGCCTTTAATCCCAGCACTTGGGAGGCAGAAGCAGGTGAATCTCTGAGTTCGAGGCCAGCCTGGTCTACAGAGTGAGTTCCAGGATAGTCAGGGCTATACAGAGAAACCCTGTCTCAAAAAACAAAAAAATTAAAAAAAAAGAAAACCCAAAGTAGATAGATAGATAGATAGATAGATAGATAGATAGATTAAAAACTAGATTAAACAAATGGGTTTTAAAAATATTTTCTGAGTTTTCCCATTCTTTTCTTTCTTGTCAGGGTTTCATGTAGCACAGGTTAGCCCTGAAGTCTGTATCCTCCTGCTGCCACTTTGGAGGTCAGGGGTTACAGGTTTGCATCATTCTGAGAGGCTTGTGTTTAACTCTGGTCAGAAAGCCACTGATAATTGAGGCTTCCTGGAATGCTGGGGTGCCTTGTACCATCATGCTCAGGTGAAAGGCAGAGGGGTATGGCAACCGGAGGGCAGGGGTGGCAAAAGCTGATGGCTTCTGGCAATTCTGAAAGCAGCAGGGGAAAAGAAACTTATTTACCTGGGTCCTCTTCCCTTTGACTCAGGGACCCCTCACTGGCCAGGCAAGAGGTTCAGAGTTTGTTAACTCTTTGTGGGTCAGAGGGAAAAGAAAACAAAAGGAGAGGAGAGGAAAGAAGAGAAAAGAAATGAAGGAAGAAAGTAAGTCAGGCACACATAGGCACACACATCCTGGATGAAGCAAAGGGGGTATACCACCAATTTATTGGAGTTCTTAGTTTTTATGACTTCTCTAGATAATTGATCACGTGGTTTTCTGAGCATTTTTACATTCCGTAAGTTCATAGTAAGTTTAAGGTAATAGTTCATGTCATAGGTCAATAAGGCTTAAAGAGTTACGGCAGAATTGTCTACATGTCTTTCCATTAAGACTAGTACCTGGCCGGGCAGTGGTGGTGCATGCCTTTAATTCCAGCACTTGGGAGGCAGAGGCAGGCAGATCTTTGAGTTCCAGGCCAGCCTGGTCTACAGAGTGAGTTCCAGGACAGCCAGGGCTATACAGAGAAACCCTGTCTCAAAAAAACAAAACAAACAAAAACAAAAACAAAAACCAAAAACCAAAAAACATATATCGTCTGTTTTCTAACCTCTCATAAGTTCATTATAAGTTTAACGCAATAATTTTTACATCATAAGTTAGCACAGCTTGTCAAGAGACAAACCATCTGCCTTGTGTTTTACTATTTTGAATAGATAAACTAGTCCATCATTTATTTTCTGCCCTTGAACCTACAAAGAAATTGCCCATTCCCAATTTATGACCTTTAGTTACAGACAGTGGCCTTGTTCCTATCCTAGAAGGAATGTTTCCCTTGATTCTAAGTTTGTTCCAAGCCTGCTTTCATTTCCTAGTGCAATTAGCTCATGACACATGAAGGTTTACAGAGCTCTCTCTGCACTCTATCTACAGGGGGCTTGAAAATTACTTGTATTAATTTGGGAATTGTGAAATCATCAATTCGTCTACACAGCATTACTACATGAGAGTTCGTACGTCTTTATATTGATTCTGCAGGAGATCACCCCATAGGGTGAGCTGATGTCCAGGAATCATTAGGCTGTGTACTAGTGGCAGGAAAGGCATCTCAGCAACGAGAAGCAATCCTGGGATGAAGTCTCTGAGGACCCTGCATCTCAGAGCTCACCCACCTCAGCTATGCAGAACAGTGAGTCACCTCCAGGAAACTCACTTGCTTGGCATAGCCTTCCCTAGATGGCTTCTGACACTGGAAGTGTGGCATTTCTAACATTAAAACCTATCTTCTCAGGGTTGGGGGTGTGGCTCAGTGATAAGACACTTGACTGGCAATCGTGAAGCCCCGGGTTCCCTCGCTGTCAGCAGATTATAAATATAACAATGCTGTTATTTAAGGAGAAGCTGTGTTGTTTGTTGTACACAAAAAGTAATCCATAAACTGAATTTATCTATCCCTCTTCTCCAATACGCTTTACATCTTTTTCTGTACATTTTATAAATGTTAATGCTGATTTGAAGGAGATGTCCTTATAAATCTGGTACATGGTAGGAGGTGGGGGGACCCTCGAGAATGTATCAGAGACCTGGGAGGTGTGAGACTCTCAGGATTCAAAGGGAGGCACTTTGGATGAAGTGCTCTACAGTGGGGAGAGGGAACTTGTAGAGCCCATCTCCAGCAGAAAGACAGGGCATCAAGTGGAGGGGTGAGATTACCATCCCACAGTCAAAACTCTGACCCAGAATTGTTCCTGTCTGAAGGAACTTCAGGGACAAAAATGGAGAAAAGTATGAGAGAAAGGAGGTCCTGTGACAGGCCCAAATTGGGATCGAGCTCAAGGAAGGCCTTACAGATACAAGAAGGGAATTTGAAAAATATGAACTGGCTGACTCATGCCTGTAACACCTGAGTGGCAGAGGGTCAAGGATCACTGCAAGTTCTAGGACAGCCTGGGCTACACAGTAAACCTCAGAACAGCCTGGGCTACACAGGAAGCTTCAGGAAAGCTTGGGCTACAGCAAGCTTCAGGACAGCCTGGGCTACACCGGAAGCTTCAGGATAGCCAGAGCTACCCAGTAAGCTTCAGGATAGCTTAGGCTATGCAGTAACTTCAGAACAGCCTGGGCTACCTAGTAAGTTTCAGGACAGCCTGAGCTATACAGCAAACTTCAGGATAGCTAGGACTTCCACAGAAAGCTTCAGGTCAGCCTGGGCTACAGAGTGAAACTCTTGAAAAAAAAAAATCAAACCACCAAACAAAATAAAAGGGCAAATTAAAAAAAAAAATTATTTAACTAGAAGTTTCTATACATCCCTCAAGCTACAAGTCCTTGTCAGACATCATTAAATTATATTATTCACAGAGAAAAAAAAGAGCTGGGTATAATTACATACATATATAAAAAATGTCATGATGAAATCTATTATTTTACACCAACTAAAGAATTAATTAAAAAAAAAAACTATACTGTGCATGCATAGCTACAATCGCTGAGATTTCCCCAGGAACGTATGCTTATATAACTATTTCATTGTTTAATTGGTTATTAGCATTTCCTAAGTGCCCTGGCCTGTGGTGTCTTCGGCAGGGTACCCTAAGAGAAAGGGTGAGAGAATGGAAGGGACAGGAGACACAAAGAACGGGACCAAGACAAATTTTCTGATCAAGGTCCAACAAACTGTATTTTCTTAGGCTCTTTATACAGGTAGGGGAGGGGGTGAGGCAATTGGGGGACCTTCCCAGAAACCCAGCACGGTCAAGGCGAATCTCTGGCGGGGTGTTCTTTTGTCTAGCTCAGGGCGCTGCGCCCACTTTCCTCAGGGCATATCGACCATTGGCTGCCTGTTTTCAGAAACAGCTGAGGGAAAACAAAACCTAAAACTATTCTTTTAAAAATGGAGTCTAAATGCAAAAAAATGGAGTCAGGTCGGCTCCCGGCATCCCCTCCCTTTTAATTTAATTTGAATGAGGCTGACGAGAATGTCTACGTATGAGCAGGCATTAACTGGAGCGGGGAAAGCATTGACCTGATTCCTCTCGTGGGAACAGAGGGCTGTTCTTCCCACATCTTGGGCGGCCCTTGGTGTCTTTTGGAGAGGAGGGGCAGAGGCTGACTTGGTGGGAGACCCCCACAATGAGTGGGCTGAGGACCAACACCAACCCCTATGCAAATCAGGTTTGCTTCACAGGGGACTCAAAATCGGATAATTGTGTCCTCCCCCTCGCAGTGCTTTGCCTTGCACCCCTCCTAGGTACCCAAACTGAGTCCGCACCATGTAGAACCAGAGTGCAGAGATCTGAGGGGTTTTTTTTGTTTGTTTGTTTGTTTTTTGGTTTTTTTTTTGTTTTGTTTTGTTTTTTTCGAGACAGGGTTTCTCTGTGTAGCCCTGGCTGTCCTGGAACTCACTCTGTAGACCAGGCTAGCCTCGAACTCAGAAATCTGCCTGCCTCTGCCTCCCAAGTGCTGGGATTAAAGACGTGCGCCACCACCGCCCGGCTGAGATCTGAGTTTTTATGCATCCCTCTTGGAGGCAATGTCATCGCGTGGTTCAGCCAGGCCTCTAAGAGCCAAATCAAGTTGGTGAAAATGTACCTGTATGGTTTTGAATGCCATGGAGTCAATCTGTTGTCTAATAAATCCCATTAACCGATTTAAAACAAAGGGTCCTAAAATGGCTATCAAAAGCAAACAAATCAAGGGACCAACAAGGAGCATCAGGAGGGAAAACATGGAGGATTCCCACCGATCATTGGCAGCTCGGGAAAATTTTTGTCTCTGTAGATCTTCACATAGCTTAGGAAGTTTATGCACCTGTAGTTCTACCAGACCAGATTCATTAACGTAATAGCAACATTCTTCATTAAGAAAAAGACAAGTACCACCCTTCTCTGCTGTGAGGTCTAAGGCAGGGCGATCCTGTAAAGTAACCTGGGTAAGCGAGGTTACTTGTCATTGCAAAGAGCCCAGCGATTCCGCAGAGACTTCTATGGCTAACTGAAATTGTTCAGCTAACTTGTTGGTGATCAGGATGGAACGTCCCATCGCTCCACCCGCCAACCCAGCAGCCACCACTTCGGCAGTCAGGGAAAGACCAGCTACAAAGGGCAAAAAATGATGCTTGTTTTTCTCTACCAGAATGTTCGGAAGACATCAAAAATTCTGCAGGGGTACGAAAAGTAAGTTGGGGAATCAAGGCAATGGGGAGGCACAACCTGGAGGGATCTTTGGTTTTTTGACAAATTTTTAGTGAGGGTGCCATTGCACCAAATAAAGTATCCTTTTAGGGCAAAGATATCAGAAGATAGGGGCCGAGTGATATTACATCTCCCTCCTTTAGAGTCTGAATAGCAAAAAGGAAATTTGGGAAATGGCCAGTAGAGTTCAACCTCAGGAACAGGAGAGGTCACCATGGATCTCACTGTTGTTGAATTAAATGCAAAGGAAAAGGGAACAGCCACCTAGGGTGGATCGTCCAGCATGGCACAAAGAAAACATGAGGAGAGGTTTCCTAGTCTGGTAATACTGGCCAACATTAACTCCTCCCTCAGAAGGGAGGTCCAAGAAAATGGATGGGTAGCAGAGGGAAGAGAAAGCTGGCTACTGAGCTCTTGTTCCTTATTTAGAATGTTAGAATAGACGGTGGACTGTACTTGAACAAGAAAACCACGGTCATTTTCAGTAATTATCTGGACGAGAGAAAAGGGGAAAAAAAAAAGTCTCAGGGAAAGCTACTCCCTGGAACTGTCACCATGATCTAAGGCATTTTTATCATCACTTATTTGTTTGACCAAGCGTTCAGGGAGCCATCGAGTTCCCCCTTCTTTTGTGTCAAAAAGACAAGCAGAGCCCCTGCCCCAAATAAGAACAGGGTCAGGCCATTCCACTTAGATGTAAAGGCGTCTCAACACATAACTGTGGCATAAGTTTTACTTGTTTCTGGATGCCAAGGGCGATTGGCAGCGGATTTGTCATGGCGTCTAAATTAAGAAAATTAAGGAAGAACAAAGCATGGTGTAGGATATTCCGAGGAGCACCTATGGTAGGGTAAAACTCACTCTTTTTAAATTTTTGAATGGTATATTTAATGGTCTGGTGGCTCTCTCAACAATACCTTGACCTTGTGGATTATATGGAAATGCCAGTAACATGTTTTATATCTAATTGTAAACAAAAGGATTGAAAATTTTTTCCAATACATCCAGGGACATTATCAGTCTTCATAACCTTAGGTTTGCCCATAACAGAAAAGCATTTTAAGACATGGGCAATTACATTTTTGGAGGCTTCTCTGGCATGTCGGGAGGCAAAAATAAATCCACTAAATGTATCAATAGTGACATGTACATATTAAGTTTACCAAACTCGGGCAGGTGTGTAACATCCATCTGCCACGAGGGCTAACTCCCAAATGAGGCGTAGGTAAGAGAGTAACACAGACTGGGCAACCCTTAACAATTTGGCATGCTTGTTCCCGGGTAATTTTAAAAGCAGATGTTGCCCTGGGCAAGCGGTCCAGGCAGATCAGAATGGACTCTAAGATGACCAATAAAAAAGGGGAGACTCTTGGTAATAATTAAATCTTGTAATTCTTGGAAAAGTGTGGCATTGGTAGAGGGTTTAATAAAGGGCACGGTCTCTAACAAGGGAACTGAAGAAGCAACATAAGCACTCAATATATAAATTAAAAGCATCATTAGGTAATTTTTAAAACACCTGTATAATGGCAAATAATTCAACTAGCTGGGCAGACTTATATGGTGTTTAAAGGTAAAAGTTTGGTTATCTAAAACAAGGGCAGCCACACCAGAGGAGGAACCATCAGTAAAAACCAAATGGGCTTTGGAGGGGTTTTGAACAGGTTTTAACAGGAAAAACAAAGGAATGGATTTTAGCAGATTGTAACAGTTTGTTTAAAGGACACTGATTATCTACTTCTCGCTTCAAAGAGGTGCAAACATCGGCCAGTCATCAGTGGTTTGCATTAACCAATTCATTTGTTCTTTTGTGAAAGGAACTATTTATTAGTCTATCAGGATCTTTGCCAAAATATTGGCAACTTTGTTCTCTGTCCAATCGAATAAGGGAAGCAACCAAACACGCAAAGGGAGATAAAACACGGGATGGGGGTGGGGGGAAGCAGGAGAGTATCAACAGAAGTGGCCTCTGTGACTTCCAAAAATACTCCCGTGGGTGAAAAGGAGGTTGCACAAATTACAAACAGTAAGGGCTGTTGATAATCAATAAAGGAAACACTTTGCTGTTGAATGGTAGAGTTTACCAACTCTAGGGCTTTTCTGGCCATTGGTGTCAAAGTCCGAGAAGGAGCTGGGTCATTATCACCCTTAAGGATATCCAAAGGCCTGAGGTCTCCAGTGATCAATTTTAAGTAAGGATGGATCCAATTCATATCTCCCAACAATTGTTGAAAATCATTTAATATTTTTAAATGATCAACCTTTAAATGCATTTTTGAGTAAATATTTTGGAGCTTCTTAATTCAAAACCTAAATAAAAATAAGGGTCTCATAACTGAATCTTGTCAGGAGCTATTTGAAGGCCTCGAAGTTGAAGCCTTTTCGTGAAATCTTTATAGCATAATAGAAGATCCGATGTATTCAATCCGGCCAAAAGGTTATCATCCGTATAATGAACAATATATATAGAAGGCCAGGCTTCAGGAAGGGGATCAACAGCCAAGGCAACAAATCTCTGGCAAAGGGTTGGGCTATTAGCCATCCCCTGTGGAAGAACACGCCACTGGAATCAGGGCATGGGTCCCTTAAAATTAACTACAGGAAGGCTAAAAGCAAAGCGATGTCGATCACTTGGGTGAAGGGGGATGGTGAAGAAACAATCTTTAAGTCAATTATTATCTTATAATAATAAGAAGGAATGGCCGCCGGAATGGGCAGGCCAGGTTGTAAGGCCTCCATAGTGACCATAGTTTTGTTGATTTCTCTCAAATCTTGTAAGAGTCTCCACTTCCCTGATTTCTTTTTTTTTTTTTTTTTTTTTTTGGTTTTTTCGAGACAGGGTTTCTCTGTGTAGCTCGGGCTGTCCTGGAACTCACTCTGTAGACCAGGCTGGCCTCGAACTCAGAAATCCACCTGCCTCTGCCTCCCAAGTGCTGGGATTAAAGGCGTGCGCCACCACCGCCCGGCCCCCTGATTTCTTTTAATCACAAAGATAGAGGTGTTCCAGGGTGACGTGGTGGGTTCAGTGTGGCCCGCATCAAGTTGTTCCTGTACTAACCGAGAGCGGCAGCCCATTCACCAGAGGATAACGGCCACTGAGCAACCCACACGGGGGTATCAGTCTTCCGTGTAATTTTGTCCTTGTGGAGCACAGGAATGTCAATGGCTGCTAGGGTAAATTTTTCATGCCTAAGCCCATTCTGCTTGGATTTTCTACAACTTGAATGGACTCGGTGATACCCTGAGAAAATCTCCCCAGTCCTTGTCCCAATCAGAACCCCTGCCTCATCATCTGTTGAGTCGCCACCTCATTAGGGCTGTATATCAACTCCCATTTGAGACAATACATCTCAGCCCCAAAGGTTGATGGGGGTGGGGTGGGGGTGAGACCAAGCACGGGTTTCATCCCTAGAATCTCAGGACTTTCAAGTTGGAGGTAAGAGGACCAGAGTTCCTTGGCTTCATAGCATGTTTAAGGCTAGCCTCAGAGCTCATGAGATCCTGCCTCAAACACATAAAATGTCCCAAGGGTGAAGGAAACAAATAAAGAGTTCCGCTACTCGGAAAGTGGAACAGGGTCAAGCGCCCGGATGCAGCCACACACCACCGCGCCTGATTCCTGTGGTGCTGGAAGACTAGCTCAGGTCCTAGAGCACTTGCCTATCAGGGACCAGGCTCTGGCTTCAGCCCCAGCACCGGAAACCAGGGGCGCTCGTGTATGCCTGCATCCCAGCGCTGGGGAGGTGGAGGCAGGAGGATCAGAAGCTCAAGGTCATCCTTGGATTCAAGGCAAGTTTGAGTCCAGTCCTGCCCCCAAAGAAAAAACTAAGGACTCGATTTTTTTCCTTTCTAGGGTGAGGAGCCGACTCTGGAAACGCTGAGATATCCCATTTGCAGTTTTCTTTGAGGGAGGTGGAATGACCGTTTCCATGGGCTTTCCCATGGTCTCAGACCACAGGTTCGGTTCTCTTTTAAGTTCAGTATCATCTTACGGACACCTCCTCATTCGACACTGGCCCAAACGTAACAGATGCCAGGAACAGCTGGATGATGCCCACCGCTAGTTCAGGAAAATTAGCTGCAGGGAAGCCGGGAAGTTCAGAGTTACCATCCAGGATCCGAACCACCGGATTCTCACCAGGCTGTCAGATGGGGACCAAGGCTGTAGCCAGTAACTAGCTCGAAGACATTGCTCTCCCCTTTCTCCAACACCCGGGGCCCACAGGGAGAGGTCCTGCCTGCCAGGTGGGAACCTCGCAGGCCAGGGTGCACGGTGGGCCCACCACAGTGCTAACAAGCTGAAGGATGGTTAAGCAGCTTATCTCCCCAAATCTTTTAAGTCTTAAGTATGAAAAGTTCAGGACTGGGGGTATGACTCATTTGGTAGAGTGCTTGCCTGGCAGGCATAGAGACCCAGGTCAGGTTCCCCTGCATGAACAAGATAGGGTGCTATAAAGGATCAGAAATCCAAGGTCATTCTTCACTGCTTAGGGAATTGGAAGCTAACCTGTGCTACAAGAGACTATGTCTAAAAAAAAAAAAAAGAAAGAAAGAACAAAAAAGGAGTCAAAAGAATGCAAAAAAATCAAATATTCTTTAGATATTTCTTTGTTTTTTTTCTTTTCTTTTTTTTCTTTTGGTTTTTTGAGACAGGGTTTCTCTGTGTAGCCCAGGCTGTCCTGGAACTCACTCTGTAGACCAGGCTGGCCTCGAACTCAGAAATCCACCTGCCTCTGCCTCCCAAGTGCTGGGATTAAAGGTGTGTGCCACCACTGCCCGGCTACTCACCAATTTTAATTCGCAGCAAATATGGAATACATAAAATCTTACTTCAATGAAGAGCCAAGACTATAGATAAGCAAACAGTCTGCTTAAGCAAAAAGTTATTTTTCAAGTCGAAGTATGGTAATAAAATAATGTGACCTTACGAGTCTAGTTTATATATTGTTAAATGTCCACTAAATGTGATACAGGCCCCTTTGAACTCTTGACAACTTTATTAGGGGCTCAAAGGAGCTCAACTGAGGCTAGTCCTTATCTGCCTGCTGGTCTGCAGTACCCTGGAGCAGGGCAGCTGCCTCACAGCACATTAATAACAAGGGCTAATCACACACGTACAGGTGTATGTATACATGTATGTGTGCATGTGTATATGCATGCATGGATTGTGTACATGTGCATATATACATATATGTGTGTATTGTGTGTCTGTATGTCTGTGTGTATGTGTGTGCATGTGTGTACATATACATATGTCTATGCATGTATACATAAGTGCATGTGTGTATGTACATGTGTGTCTATTTGTGTGCTTTCTATGTATATGTGCTTGCATGTGTGCATGTGTATGTATATATACACATGTGTATGTATGTATATGCATGTCTGTCCATGTGTGCTTGTGTGCCTATGTGTGTGTATATATACCTATGTATGTGTCTGTGTGTGCATGTGTGTATAGACATGTGCACATGTGCATATACATGTGTCTGTGTGTGCTTGTGTGTATATGTGTGTGTGCTGGTGTGTGCATGTGTGTATATACATATTTGTGAATGTATATGTATATATATATATATATATGCATGTCTGGGTGCTTGTGTATGTGTGTGTATATGTATGTGTATATCTACATATGTGTGTCTTTGTGTGTTTGTGTGTATGTTAATATATGTGTATGTGCAGGTATGTGTATGTGTGTGTGCATGATATATGTATGATATATGTGTATAGATATATATGAGACCCTATGTAGCCCTGGGTGCGTTAAAACGTGCTCTGTAGACCAGGCTGGCCCACATTTACAGAGATCCTCCTGCCTCTGCCTCCAAGGGCCAGGATTAAAGGTGTGCTCCAGCACAACTGGTACTTCTTACATTTAAATTTTTCTATTATATTTTATTATTTTCGATTTTTTTCAGTTCCATTTTTAAACATTTCACAGGAGCACACCAGCAAACCTCAGCTTCACCTGCTGCCGCTGGAGGGCTTCATGCAAACAACGTGTGGTGCCCAGAGTTCTCTCTTGGTGAGCACCAGGCGGGGCAAAGTCGATGCTATACCTGTAGAATAATGAAATGCCATTCAGCTGGAGGACGTTTTCACCATTACAAATGCTCTGTTAAAGTTATACTAGTGCCTTCCATCTGGGCCCCTAGTGAGAGTCTGAGGGGCACGCTGGGCCAGCCTAGGGCAAAGGCCAGTGCTGCCTCAGCAGCTGTACAAGGAGTTTCCTTTTGCTCTTGTCTCTTTGGCCTTCTCCAGCTACAGCCAGAAAAACCTCAAGATGTCAGTCTCCTGCATCGTCAGATCAGTTCGGGGGGCAGGGGGACAATGGTGGTAGAGGGGGACAGATGTAAAAGGGATCCTGTAGGCAAACTGCCACCTGTTGCTCTGTGCTGGGTAAACTGAGGGGCTAAAGACAAAGTGGGTTAATGAAGCAGCTCGTTTACCGTTTATGTCTTATAAAGAATTTATCCAAGGTGAGCATTTAAAGCTTTTATTTGGATTTGTAGTTTGTTTTTGTTTTTGTTTTTTTCAAGACAGGGTTTCTCTGTGTAGCCCTGGCTGTCCTGAAACTCACTCTGGTGACCAGGCTGGCCTCGAACTCAGAGATCTGCCTACCTCTGCCTCAGAGTGCTGGGATTAAAAGGGTGTGCCATCTCTGCCATGCCAGGCTGAGCTTTTGACTTCGAGCAAGATGCCAGTAAAAATGTCTTTAGGGTGCAGAGGAACAGAGGTCACCCCTCAGCCTGAAGGAGAGCTGGATGATTAGTACCCCTCGGGGCTGTCCCTTCTGCTGCCTGGTAACAGCAGCAGCTCTAGAAGAGCTCTCTACCAGACTGGTGCGGTTTGATAAGCGTCAGAACCTCAGCATCCCGGTAACTGACTCTAAGAACAGCCGCGGACTTTACGACAACAGCGACACCTACCGACCTGCTGGAGGAGCAGACGGAGGCCGGCTCTAGGGAGGTAGCTTCTAGACTGCTCCCAGGTCCCTTCTGAGTGCTCGCCCCTCCCTTGGAGCCGCATGAGAACATCCTGTGTTTAGTCACTACCTTCTTAGAGGGGTCAAATGATAGTCTCGCACTTTGGGCTCAAAAGTAAGCGTTAGGAATGCGCTGTGCTGGCCGGGCGGTGGTGGCGCACACCTTTAATCCCAGCACTTGGGAGGCAGAGGCAGGCGGATTTCTGAGTTCGAGGCCAGCCTGGTCTACCAAGTGAGTTCCAGGACAGCCAGGGCTACACAGAGAAACCCTGTCTCGAAAAAAAAAAACCAAAAAAAAAAAAAAAAAGGAATGCGCTGTGCTGACAGATACTGAATCTGAAGCTGTTCTCCTCTCGCCTGCTAATTTCTAGTACACTGTAGCAGTCCAGCGGTGCTAGTCTTTATTTTGACTTTATGGAGTTATGGGTACTGTGGATTGAACCCGAGTCTTCATGGAGACGCATGCCTTTCCCACTGAGGCATCTCCCGGGTCCTGGTGTCGAGTCTTTTAAACAATCCACATGAACATAACTCCCAAAGACCACTCCATGCTGGTCTGGGAGGATCACACCCTGTTTACCATGTCTGGATAGTGCTTTTCAGTAGTGAGTACTCAACGGAAGCTGGTACGGTCTATATTCTAGTATTACAAAATGCCGTTTGACAGGGAAGAAAGCGTAGGATTCAAGGACCGCCCCCCAAAATGCTATGAACCTTCCTCCTGAGGGAAGGCTTAGAAGGTGACTAGGAAGCACAACCACCTATAGGTGGCACTGTCTGTCTATTTTTTGCCTTTGTGGTGCTTCCTCACCCCTTTTAAGAAATCCTGAGCCTAACAAAGATGGGCATCTCTTAACTTTATTTTATTATGAATGGGAAAACTCTGAAAAAATTAAACTTGTCAGGGCTGGAAAAATGGCTCAGTGGTGAAAATCACTTGCTGTTCTTGCAAAGTCCCCAAGTTTGGTTGCTAGCATTTATGTAACTACAACTCCAGGCTATCCAACGCCCTCTTCTGGCCTCCTAGAGTACCTGCAGTCAGGTGCACACACCCACACACTAACAAAAAAGAGAAAAGAAAATGAATCATTATTGAAATAGTATGCATAAAAGTATTGCTCAAACTTTTAAAATTTATTACCTTTTTTAATAAAAAAATTTTTTTTGAGGACGTAGGAGTATACACCTTAAATCCTAGCATTTGGGAGGCAGAGAGAAGCTAGTCTCTCTGAGTTTGAGGCCAGCCTGGGTGTTTTGTCTGGAAGTATGTAAGTTTATCATAATGTGTGTCTGTTGCCTGAGGAGACCTGAGGACAGAATCTAATTCTGTAGACCTGGAGTTACAGATTGTTGTGAGCTGCCACATGGGTGTTGGAAATTGAGCCTGAGTTCTCTGGGAGAGCAGTTAGTGCTATCAACCGTGGAGCCATCTCTCCAGCCCCATGTTATTTCCTCTTCCTCCTCCTCCTCCTCTTCTTCTTCCTCCTTCCCCCCTTTCTTCTTCTTCTTCTTCTTCTTCTTCTTCTTCTTCTTCTTCTTCTTCTTCTTCTTTTTGGTTCTTCGAGACAGGGTTTCTCTGTATAGCCCTGGCTGTCCTGGAACTCACTCTGTAGACCAGGCCGGCCTCGAACTCAGAAATCCACCTGCCTCTGCCTCCCAAGTGCTGCGATTAAAGGTGTGCGCCACCACCGCCTGGCCTGCTTCTTCTTAAGACAAGCTATATCTAGTCTTGAAGTTGCTATCTAGCTGAGGATGGCCTTGAATTCCTGAACCTCTTGCCTCTGCCTCCCTAGTCCTGGGTTTACAGACTTAGGCTCCGTATCTTTTATGTATGTATCTTAGGTGAGGGAGTGTGCATACCTACAGGTATGTGTTTATGTGTATGCACAGATGTGTGTGCATGGGTATGTATATGTGTGTGAATGTGTGTGTGCACAGATGTGTGTGTGAATCTATAAGTGTGTGGTATGTGTGAGTCTGTGTGAGCTGTGTGTGTAGCTGTGTGTGAGTCTGGGAGTGGTGAGTGTGTGTAGGCACGAGGTCTGATGCTCACTCTGTGTCTCATTTATTTTACTTACTATTTATTTTTAGTAGGGTCTCTCAGTGATGTGAA